>JARHVA010000612.1:4015000-4210000 GCA_037957365.1 Torreya grandis | reverse complement strand
TCTACTTGAGGAACAAGATTAGGGTTTCATACTTTCTTTGGAGATACAGATCTTGTCTTATGGAGAAGTATTTTAAATACATTGATAGTTTTTTTATCCTAGAGTTAATTTATTCTTGTCATCTTTACATACCATAACAACCTCTTGCAAAACACCTTGGCCAAGGGAGAGATTGAGTCTCGACAGGTTCATCTTCAACGATAAGTATTCATAACTTTGTTCCTCTTTTGTAAGAGTATATATGCATTTTTACTTATCTTCCATGAATTGGGATTATGTATACATTTATGTGAGTATATTTCTCTTATTCATGTTTAATTTTATTTTTTATAATGCCCACATTGTGCCAAAAGCTTTGGTGAGCACTAGATTAGACTTTACTTTAATTTTGATTAGTTTAGTGAATATAAAACATAGGGATTAGTTAGGTTTATTACGTGATTGTGCTTGACTGGAGGATTTGGAACCCTCCCTAGTATGGTTTTTTCTGATTAGATATCCCTTAATTGGGTCTATCATATCCCCGTATTATTCATGTTCTCGATTATCTAATGTATCCCTAATTAAAAGTGTAAGTATGATCTATCTTCTCTAGGCTAGGATTGATTTATAGACATGATGCATTTCTCATTGCATACAAAATTTTTATCTAGGTGGGATTGATAAACCCAAAAGATTTATTTGAGACATTTTGTATTCTTATAAGGTATTTTAATATAGTGTTGAGACAAGATGTTAAATTATTTGATAATGAAGGGACTACCACCTAAAAAAATTATCAATATTGTTTATGAGGAAAGGGACCCTGATGAAAAGGGTATTGTAGTTGTAAGAGGAGATGAGTCATGTCCAAAATGAAAAACTAAAACTAGAAAAATAGTCATTATCCAAAGTTTAATAAATATCTAGAGGACAATTATTCTCCTTGAAGAATAAAAAAAAGTAAAAGAACAAATAAAAAATTAAAAAAGAAATAAATATAATTTAACCAACTATTCACATCCATAGGAGATGTAAGAGAGTGGAGGAACTCCCCCAAGTTCCTCACATGTCTAATATGATTAAAAAAATACTAATTAATTAATTATTTTGAAGGTGATAAAAGGATCAAATAGGTATGTGTTTATTTGAGTAACTTTTAGATCTAAAAGTACTAACAAGGTTATATAAGTGATTAAATGGCGAGGATAAATGGATTTTATGGGTCATAGAAGTTTTTAAATGGCGAGGAAAATTATTTTAATTCATTTTTATATGGTCATTAAGGCAATATTTGTAGCTTTATCTATTATAGTTTGTTCATATGAAATGTGCTTTGTATTTAAGGAACAATAACTTACAATCACATTGAATATGCTTAGTATTTAAGAAAGAACCTATAGAATAAAAAATCCAATTTTCAAAAATTCATTCTAAAATTTTTTGGTATATGAGATGTATGAGCATTAATAATGGTTTATGACCCTCCATATCTCAATAAAAGATGTTCAATGTCATACTTGTTATAGTTTGACCTTACTTAAAACACAAAACCACATACATAGATCACTTAAAAAAACCCTAACATAGGGAATAACAATTATTCTAATGGCTTTTTTTTATCATGAAGTATTGTAACATGAACAGGAATAAAAATACTAAAATTATTATTCAAAGAAAATTGTTTATTATCAATATTTTATCTAAGTAATGTTCCATGGGTGCCATTGAACTTTGAAATATCTAAAAGGTATAAAAAATTTATTAAAAAAATTCATCCATATAATATTATATAGATAAAATCTATGGATGGTTTGTTTTGGACCTGTAATGGACTAAAAAAAAACTCTACGGGATATTACATGAAAAAATAAATGGAAGTTTGTCATGAAAATAAACCACACAATCAATAAGACCATGAATTATTGGCACCCTAAAAATCAAGAAAATAAAATGATACATCATTTAAAACATTCCAATTTCATCTTTTATGATGCATTTCATGGGTGAGAAACCTTTGAGTCAACCACTAGGCTAATATATGTGTGTAATTTGTTCCATGTAGAGCATAGAATTATGGGGAAGAATTTAAGTAAAGATACATGTGTTTCATCCATGATTATAGTTAATTCCAATTATATTTTCATAAAATTTTAATGTGGGAGCATGTGCATCAACATAAATATGAACAAATATATCATTTATAGTGATGTAGTCATATAATATAGTTTACCAATGAGCACATTGAAATCGACCATTTGAGGCATATTAAAACATATATATGTAGAAAACATCAATTTACACATATTTATATTGTATTTTACTATACTCTCATATTCATAATAATTATGAGTATATGTTGTTAACTTTACAAAGCATATACCCTATTAATACATAGTATACTTTGGCATACACTTCTAGTATTCATTACTTTGGTAATTTTTCTACCTTGATAATATTAATTATATTTTAGATCTAGGAGCCCTTAAAGTCAACCATTAATAAATTTCAAGAAAATATATGGGCTTTAGAGTTTCTCTAAATAAATGGATTATTATTTATGAGTGCATATTTTAATTTAGATTTGGGAAAACCCTTTTCTAAACAAAATATTTTTGTGTATTATGCATTATGCATTATGCATGAGAATGATTTGTTGATTATCAAAAAATGGAAATAAAATTTATATATTCCATGAGTATAGTTATTCTATTAAGGGTCTAGGTCAAATGATTTATTTCCATCCCCAACCTTATTCTTAGACATGTTAGAGGGAAACTCTATGAAGTTGTCATGTCCCCTTTTTCGTGGACATTGACAGGGTTGATGATTAGCCTATTATGCGACCTTCGTAGGCTGATTGGATGGATAGAGGGTCATGATGGAGATTGGCTTGGCTTTGATTTACATAATTCCTATAGTTGGCTCTCATTTAGGTTATTTTAGACACATTGGGCCTGAGCTCCTATTATTTAGGGATATTTGACATATAGCGGAGCACCCTTGTTTTGATATGGTCATGTGCAGAATCACTCCCTGGTTCACCAGCTTTAGACGGTTCGAGGATCCGACATGTATTGAGGGAGATATTAATATTTGATTGATTTAATCAAATATTAATTATTTGGTCTAATTTTAAATTAGATATTAATTAATTATTAATTATTAATTAATTGGTCTAATTTTAAGACCCAAATTCTAATTTAAGAAGCCCAAGTTCTAATTTGAGGAATTCTAATTTTAGAACCCCAAGTTCTAATTTGAGGAAATCTAATTTTAGCAAGCACACCTTTGGAAGGGTATAAGAGTTCTCATGGGAGAGAGTTTGGAATTATGCATAGATTATTGATTATTGAAAATTGAAGAAATTCTTCTGTGAAGACTGAGCCAAGGGTTCCAGGATTCCATTGCAGTGGAGAACGTCAACTCTTCATTGTGTGCGATTTAGAGGCTGTGAAATATTAGCTGATTTATTGCCAAATTGAGAGATAGCTTCATCTAGAAGTTATCACAGAGGTACAGATTTGAGAGATAGCTTCATCCAGAAGTTATCACAAAATTTCAGGTTTGAGAGATAACTTCACACAGAAGTTATTACAGATATTCCAGGTATTTCTTATTTAGTTTTTGATCCAATAAGTTATACAGATATAGATCTATTGTGTTAGAATCATATATTTTTGAGATCAGGTTGTTCAGCTATCAGGGGTTAAGAACAGACAGGTTGGCAGCCGTACTAAGTCCGTACAGATCTGCTCAGGCACCAACCTCGGCAGACAAAGAGCTTCTAGTGACCGACATCGATCGACAGAAGACCGACGTCGGTGAGATATCGACCGACGATGGCGTCTGTGTGTTGACACAGAAAAGCAGAGACCTTCCAGAAGCCAGATTTCACTTCCAAATTAGCAAAAGCCAGGGTTTTAAGACCAGATTTTAATATTATTTTATTTGTATAACAGAGGCTCAATTGTGTAATCGTCCAGAAGAATAAGTGATGAGATATTTGATTTGCTATTGAGATATTATATTGTGATTTGTTTATGCATATGTGAATCTATTCTACAAAATTGTATCTTATTCAGAGCTTTATGTGTTTATATATTCCCTGTTTGAAAGGGGATATTACAGTTGTTCAGAGCTTATTGTGCAGATAAAGGAGCCCCTAAGTAAGGGACATCACAGTGGTATCAGAGCTTTTGTAGGAAGAAAAAGAGCCCCTAAGTAAGGGACATCACAGTGGTATCAGAGCCAAATTCCTGCCATCCTGTTGGGCACATCAGAGCCAATGTCTTGCCATCCTGTTGGGTAGTTTGGGTAGATTGAATTAGCAAAGTATCATGATGACTTCATATACTCAGAAACAGTGGGACAAGGATATGAAGAAGCTGAAACAAAGTTTGAACCAGTTGGTTGAAACCCAGAGGAGGATGAATGAAACTCTTTCAGATCCTACATTTGAAGACAAATTAGTACGGTATATGGCATCCATTCGTAAAAGGTCCACATCAAAAAATAGAACAAAGGAGAAACAAGAGGTCTCTACAGGGGTTGAGGGCAGCTCTACACCAGTTGTTAGACATGTGGATGAGCTTAGTCATGGGGATTTAGACTCTCAGTTAGTTGCAGAGGACGTGGGAGCGAGAGATTGTGAGGATGAGATAGTTTCATCAGCAGTCTCTTCAGAGATAGATGAGGATGAGTCTGATGTTTGCACTCGGAGTGTAGAGGTGTACCCAAATGTTAGTACACTGAGTGTTGATGACCTCTCAGATATGGTAGAGATTTTAGCAGAGTCCCAGGATCTGATTATTGCAGATGACACCCAAGAGAATGCAGTGGATAGTTTTGAGGACTTAGTTTCACCGACAGTTTCTTTCAGAATGGAAGAGTTAGACAGTGATGCTACAGTTGTTGATACTCCGTATGTTGATATGAGCTTTGGAGTTGATTCATAGAGTATGGATGGTAGTACTCCAAAGATCAGTGATTTTGAGTCTACTCTTTTGGACCATGCATTAGAGGAGGATTGTAGGAGAGAATCTAGCCAGTGCCACCATGTGTCTAGTCAGCTGAGAGTTAGTGAGCGAGACATTGCGACCGCTTGTAAGCATTTCGATGCTGCTCGTTAGTTGTTAGCAGTTTATGGATGGGGTTCTCCTACTAGCATCGAGTAGGGAGGTAGTTATTTATCCTTGATAGAGATCCACTCTTTATGGGAGGCTATCCAGATTCTGAGACAGGATTATATGCAGTTGGTCGCCAACAGAGATTATCTTATGGAGTGGGGTCGTACAGCATATGATGCATTGTTGGTCGAGGAAGATAAGGTGAGTGAGCTTACTCAACAGCTAGAGGTGACTTCTGAGATTCTTGAGACTATGCAGTTAGCTTATGAGGAGTCACAATTTCATTTGGCTGAGATGACCATGGAGTTAGAGCATTTACGGTCTTCACCAGCCCCAGACTCAGAGGTTAGTACATTGAGTGTTGTTAGTGAGTACGTTCCTATAGTTGTAGCTAAGGAACATGTTTTTGAGGCTGACACACCGGTTCAAGATTTGGGAGTACCTGGTTTTGATGAGTTTGGGATACCTCTCCAGATTGATTCTTCTCACACAGATGACAGTGTGGTCCAGTTGGTTGTGCCACCTTTACAGAGAGATCAGTTGTGGTGTGTGGGGGAGTACGTTGATGCTTCCACATATAATTTTTACTGCATGGAGTCATTCATGGAGTATTTCCTGGATAGTGCAGGTGTTCATCTGGATTTGCATAGGGTGACAGAAGGTGTTCTCATCCAAGGTACTGGTGCTATTAGCAGATTGGGTGGGGAGATTATAGGGATCCTATCTACTATGCTACCTCACAAGGATTTTGAGGTGGGGTATGCTCATTATTCTTCTTTTGATCCAGAGAGAGAAGATTTAATTTCACACAGGTGTAAATCAGCTCCAGTTTCTTACCATCCATTATGGGACGGATTGGCACCATCTCTTGCAGATGGAGTTGGCAGTTTGAGTTGTCCATTCTACTTGGGTTATGATGCTTCGAGAGTTTGGTTCTCATGTGTTCTTGACTATGGCAGTTGTGCTCTTAGAGTTTGGTTGAGTTGCATTCGCCAATTTGATTATGGGTTCCTCTTTGTTCTACTTCTGCTGATGTTGCAGGTACTTGCATTGATTCACAACAGTGCAGAGCATAACTACATTTGGGATCCAGGTGGATCGAGTAGTTCATTGTTCTGAGATTGCTTGGGGACAAGCAATTTCTGGAGGGGTGAATTGTCATGTCCCCTTTTTCATGGACATTGACAGGCTTGATGATTAGCCTATTATGTGACCTTCGTAGGCTGATTGGATGGATAGAGGGTCATGATGGAGATTGGATTGGCTTTGATTTACATAATTCCTATAGTTAGCTCTCATTCAGGTTATTTTAGACACATTGGGCCTGAGCTCCTATTATTTAGGGATATTTGACATACAGTGGAGCACCCTTGTTTTGATATGGTCATGTGCAGAATCACTCCCTGGTTCACCAGCTTCAGACGGTTCGAGGATCCGACATGTATTGAGGGAGAAATTAATATTTGATTGATTTAATCAAATATTAATTATTTGGTCTAATTTTAAATTAGATATTAATTAATTATTAATTAATTAATTATTTGGTCTAATTTTAAATTAGATATTAATTAATTATTAATTATTAATTAATTGGTCTAATTTTAAGACCCAAATTCTAATTTAAGAAGCCCAAGTTCTAATTTGAGGAATTCTAATTTTAGAACCCCAAGTTCTAATTTGAGGAAATCTAATTTTAGCAAGCACACCTTTGGAAGGGTATAAGAGTTCTCATGGGAGAGAGTTTGGAATTATGCATAGATTATTGATTATTGAAAATTGAAGAAATTCTTCTGTGAAGACTGAGCCAAGGGTTCCAGGATTCCATTGCAGTGGAGAATGTCAACTCTTCATTGTGTGCGATTTAGAGGCTATGAAATATCAGCTGATTTATTGCCAAATTGAGAGATAGCTTCATCCAGAAGTTATCACAGAGATACAGATTTGAGAGATAGCTTCATCTATAAGTTATCACAGAATTTCAGGTTTGAGAGATAACTTCACACAGAAGTTATTACAGATATTCCAGGTATTTCTTATTTAGTTTTTGATCCAATAAGTTATACAGATATAGATCTGTTGTGTTAGAATCGTATATTTTTGAGATCAGGTTATTCAGCTATCAGGGGTTAAGAACAGACAGGTTGGCAGCCGTACTAAGTCCGTACAGGTCCGTACAGATCTGCTCAGGCACCAACCTCGGTAGACAAAGAGCTTCTAGTGACTGACATCGGTCGACTGAAGACCGACGTCGACAGAAAGCCGATCGACAGTGACCGACGTCGGTGAGATATCGACCGACGACGGCGTCTGTGTGTCGACACAGAAATGCAGAGACCTTCCAGAAGCTAGATTTCACTTCCAAATTAGCAAAATCCAGGGTTTTAAGACCATATTTTAATATTCTTTTATTTGTATAACAGAGGCTCAATTGTGTAATCGTCCAGAAGAACAAGTGATGAGATATTTGATTTGCTATTGAGATATTATATTGTGATTTGTTTATCCATATGTGAATCTATTCTACAAAATTGTATCTTATTCAGAGCTTTATGTGTTTATATATTCCCTGTTTGAAAGGGGATATTACAGTTGTTCAGAGCTTATTGTGCAGATAAAGGAGCCCCTAAGTAAGGGACATCACAGTGGTATCAGAGCTTTTATAGGAAGAAAAAGAGCCCCTAAGTAAGGGACATCACAGAAGTACTTTTAAAATTGGTTTCTTATTTAAGTATGCCTCAAGCATCATATAACCACTTTGAATTATCTTAAAAAGAGACCATTGATGCTACTGATATGGACAAATTTTTTGAATCTTATAAACATCATGATGGAAATTTTAGCAGTATATACCTTTCATAGTTAAACCAATATTATATCAATAATATATGGTAATTGGATTGTACTTGGAGGGAATGAGGAATCATAATTTTATGGATACTAATATGAAAATATGTTTTCTATAACATAAGTAACAACATACAATTATGTGGAATACTATATTATCATGTCATCATACTCAAACCACTAAATTCAATTCTTTTAGTTCTTGAAGATTCGAGTTCTAATCCCAATATTTATTTATTAGCATCCTCCCTTACTCTGGTATTACATCATAGAAGTTTTTGCTTTTATGACTATTTTAGATTTTGTCTATTATAGTGGTATAACTGATTTAATTCTAATTTATGATCTTCTTCCTAGTGATTGATTTTATGACCTTAAAAAGGTAAAAATGTATCTTAAACTAGTGTTTTTATTATTTTGAATCAAAACATCTTAAACAATCTTTTGTAGGATATTTGTGCAGGGTAGAGTATGGCCTTTGTGTAAGGTATACTTTTTTTTTTAACTCAAATTATTGGATATGTGTTTTACAATGAATATTAATAGGGTATGAAAATTATTCTAAATGGGTTCCATTGAACTCTAAAATGTCTAAAATGGTCTAAAAATATTTTAAAAATGCATCCATATAATATTAAATAGATAAAATATAGGGATGGTTTGTGTTCAACATGTAGTGGACTAAAAAATTAAAAATTATGGTATATCACATGAAAAAATAAATGGAAAATAGATTAGAATTTTTCATCAAAGAATGTGCCTTGGGATGTGCATTCATAATCTTGGTTGGGTTTATAATAAATACGTAATGGTTTATGATTTTAGATCTTGAAGTTTTGTACACAATACATAGTAAGATATTCACATTACCATAAAAAAGGCCTAAGTAAGAGTTCCCTCATCTTAAAAATAAATTTAAATCTAAATGGCATATATCTTATTGTATATGTTATGGATATTCAATGATCTATATTCTTATTTGCATGGATCAATGTATTACAAATGTAATAATAAAATTTGTTGGTTACCATCAATAGATATATTCTTTTATGTAATAGGCAACATTTAGTAGTTGGTCTCCCAATCAAATCTTACATTGGTACAAACTTTCCAAATGAATAAAATAAAATACTAAGTAAAAAAGAGAAACCATGAAAGACACATCAATTTTTAGTCATATAAAATGTAACTTGAGTGCAATGAGTGTCACTTGAGATAACCCATCCCTAGCTTAGTCATATACCAATCTTAGGGCCTTTTTTGACCCTTATCCATCTTTCATGTGGGTATTATACATTCCTAAACATCTTAGATTCAATCCTAGACTCTCCCCTAGGGATCCAATGCCCTTAGTGTTTCATTTTTTGCCACATGGACACTAGTACAGTTCTTTGGACACTAGCACCTCATGTTAGTGACCAAGGGATAGCCTAGTGTCATTTTCCTAATTTCAACCCCAACAGATATATTTTCAATTCCTAAGACACCTAGGGTCACCCTAGACCTATTTCAAAAATTTTACAAGCACCAAATAATTATAAATATATGACTTGTATCCCTTTATTCACTAGAGGTAAATTAGATGAAAATAACATAAACAAGCTTAGAACAAGTTATGCACAATCAAGGTTATTAATCCCTATTCTATCCTACTTTTGTATATAGTCATCTACAATAATCCCAAGCTTAGAATACATATATTTATAGTTTTAAGCCTCATTCAAATAATTCAAGTCAACACACATACTAGCATTCACTTGCACTTGCATTAAGCACTTAGGTGGGATAACTACATCAAGATTTATACCTCATCAGAGTATTAGTATGTACACAATTCTCAATATAGTGGGGTGTTGAGAATATATATCCTACCCAAATAACATTGTACTTTTTCTAGTTGTACCAATTGAATAACTTGGTAACATGGAATTTTAGAGTTTGCTCCCAAATCAATCAAAAATAGTACAAAGATAGTGAATCAAGGCTCATCCACATAAGTATATGCAGATTAGACTCAACTAGAGATGCACCCAGAAGATCAGCTAGTTTCTATATAAAAAGTAGCATTGAAAGTAAGACACTATCATAGTGTGCTACTATATAGGAGGTTTAATAATTCTTATACCCTATTTATGACACTTAAATCATCTTTCACAACAATTTTCATCCTCTAGATCATCCATATTATTCATTTACTAGCTAAATACTTATTTGTGTCATTCATTATTATTTTTAGAAATATTAGATTAGGTCAATTATTGCATAGATCAGTGGTTATATTTATTGAATATTTATACCCTAATTTAATATAATAATATCCTTTAATAAACTAAGATTTTACATTCCATAATCCCTTAAAATTTAAATCATTTGGTGAATCCAACTTACTTCAAATACTACCCAAACCCTAGCCATATATGTTATTAGTTTTTGTGCCCTTATTTTTCATATTTTCCTTAGATGTGTTAGGATTTACAGATTTTATATTTTCTATTTTATCAGAACTATTTCATTTTATTTTGTATTTCCATCTCGAAAATTTATATCTCTTCCATTAATAAGAAGTGTTAGGCTTAATGGCAATCTTATTGAACATACTTATACTTCTTTAGTTTGAGCTTATACCATGGATAAAGGACCAATTGAAAACCTCATAATTGATCTTTCATACCCTAAATATGTGGATTTCACTAATAATTCATTTGAATATGAGAAATATAATAAAGGTCAAAATGATACATAAGATGGGAATCTGGACACACTCCCCCACTTAATAATGAAAATATTATTATCAATAAGGATGAGATTTTATAAAGTTTCAGAGATAGAATTCAATACAATACCCATGATCATGCATATATTATGCAATCCATAATGGAAATAAATAATAAGTATAATAATAATCAATATTTTACTCCCTTATATGTCAATATTGTTACACCTACTTTGGGGCAGCTCAGATTTGTTGGGAGGATGTACACCGGAAGCATACAATTTGATTACCAATACCAAGCAACTTAATATGCGGAAATTAACCAGATTCACCAAGTAACTAGAATTTAGAATAACACAGCATATGAGAGACAATACCAAATTGTATTAACACTTTATACAGAAAAGAATACAATAAAGAAGATGCCACTTCTTCTCCACCACCTTACAGAGGTTTCCCACGCCTCAAGTGAACAGTAATTCTTCTCCCCAAAGCTCTCCCTCTCACAGGTCCCAACACCCAACTCAAATACAGAGTTGGTGTTCACCTCCTGTGCTCCACGCACACCACAAGTGCTCCATGCACTCCACAAGCACTCCACGCGCTCCACAAGTACTCAAGGTACTTCAAGTAGATCTCCCATGAACCTGCAACAACCTGCAATTCAACAGACCATACTTATGGAAGGAACTCCCTTGCCTTCCTCTTGCTCTATCCGAGTACACACCTATACTCCAAGTAGATCCTGCCTGATACTGCTCCCTGTTGTGTTGCTGTCTGTATGACCTTGCACACCTGAAAATCAAGCAATGGTTCTAATCACCTGTGAACCTCGACCTTGCACACACATACACCTGCAGATCAATGATCTTACTTACCATGTAGATCTCCTATATAGGCCATGCAACTGTGACCAAGATCCTACACTCATGAAGAACCCAGCTGGCTCTCCAATCCAGCACCAACACACCTGGTACTGTGGCACTAGGAGGAACGCACCATAGCTCTACCTCACACACAAAAGGAGCTTATAATTATGCTCTCTTACTCCCTAGCACACTTTTCCAATACAACCATGAGTCTATTAAATAGATCTCATCCAAACAATGATTAGACATCTAATTACAATAATTAGATCCGCAGCTATGAGTCTAAGAATAGCACTCATCATGCAAACTCTTCGTTCGTTAGCTCACTGCCTGTAATTAACTCGCAGTCGAACTACACAGGCGACCGACGTCGGTCCCTGTCTGCCTGGGGTCGCCGACGCCGGCCGATATATGACCGACGTCGGTTGCCTTCCTGTCTTACCCTGCCGACGCCAGTTGGCCAGACCAACACCAAACACTTTAGACACTCAGCAACTCATTCTGCAACCTCCTCCATGTCTGCATCAGTGAAGCTTTTAGCTCCACAATCCTAACAATCTCCCACTTGGAGATAAACAGCTGCACTGTACCTGTACCTGTACTCTGTCTAATCTGTTTCCTGGTTTATATCCCTCTTCAAGCTCCCACCTGAAGACAACCCACCACACATCCCGTGGTGTACCACCTGTCATTCGAGTAACCTGCCACATCCGAACCTACAAATACATGTAGTGAAGTCCTGACCCTGCATAGCAACACCTGCTGCCGGTCCCTCTCAAAAAACTTGAGAATCCACTTCCCCGAATTGGCTCCTAACTCTCTGACAGCTCCCACTGCATGGGAATACTCAGGTCTATACCAGACCTCATGTGATTTCAGACACTGTACCTGTCCAGCCCTTAGTGTGCTCCGGCTCTGCCACCTGAACCTCGCCAACACCTGATTCACATCAGCTCCCACTCGAGACAAAATCAACCTGTGATCTCCATGCCTCCCATGTCAAAGAATTCCGCTGCTCCAAACTCCTCATGACATGCCACTGAACTAATCTTACCCTTAGCTCAGCAAAACCCTGTATGTACACCCCTGCTAGCTAGCATACTATCCACATACAGCAACAGAATGATGTCGCGACTCATCATCCCCCTGGTAAGCCAAACCACAGTAGTTACCCTGACATTGACTGAAGCCATGCTCCATCCTCCACCTGTCAAAACTTGTACCACTATCCTACAGCTCCACAAGACCATATACCTGATCTTCCGTCTCACGTATCCGTTCTCTCTATTCTTCTACTAAGGAATCCATTCATCTCTGTGCTTTTATACCTGCTGGCATCTCTACCAAAACACACCTGTCTGGTTCTCCTCCAAGGAATCACATCCTCATCCATGCCAAGCTCACACCTGTTTCCTGGATCCTTCCTGCTCTACAATCAGCAATATGTATAAAGAAGAGGAACAACGAATTTGAGGGCCTACTTACGCCTTCAGTCCTCCGTATGTGTGTTTGAGACTCCTTGACAGCTTGCTGTCCACCCAAAATTCGTTACAGTGACCGACCTCGGTCACTCCACAGTCTGCACCCGATCGACGTCGGTTCCATGCGTTTGTACCTGACTACCAACCTGCCTGCGCTGGTGTCCCTGCTGCTGACGTCGGTTCTCCTAACCGACATCGGTCTTAAATACTACCGACGTCGGTCTTATGACCGACATCGGTCTTAACCTGCCTGACATCGCCGACTTCGGTCTGCACATGACCGACATCGGCACCTGTCTGTTCGACGTCGGTTCCTCCTGACCAACATCGGTACCTGTGTTCGCCTGTGAGTGATGACTTTTTTACCCGCGAGCTCCTTTGAATCAAAATCCATGTCCAAACTGCCCTGCTCAGAAGTATCCAGCCACATCCACTGGGTTCTGTCCGCCATCTCCTCCATAAACACCAAGGCTTTCCAGTTCTTAAGCCTGTCAAATATATCTGTCTTCCGCTTAAGAACATGCATCTCCTTCCTACTCATGTGACCAAGCCTACGAAGCCACGTCTCCGCAACAAAAGAAGAATCAGTAATATAAACAAGTAGATAAAGGATACCTATTTTCTTACCACCAGCTAATTCAAGTGCATCCGCTGTGAGAGTTCTTGTGCATCTCTCATCACCCAATCTTTCTGAAGAAATTAGCCATATCTCCAAACCTGGGACCTGCATGACCTTCATCAACACCTGTGTGTTGGCCGCCTGCAATTTCAGCTTCACTTTCCCTTTGCCAATTCTTTGGCAAGGCTCACCAGCTCCTCTACCTGGAACTGCATGGAAAGAGGCAACCGAATCTTTTATCCAAGATTCAACTTTATCCAAGAAACCTGCAAACACATCCTGTACAACAACACCTGCTACATCTGTATCTTCAGTTTCTTCATGCTGATCTGTTACCAACCAACAATAATCTTTTACCTGCTCTTTCTTTCCATGGGACCGTGAGTGACCATCTGTGCTTTTCAACTCCTCCATTCTTAGCTTACTTTGATCTGCTGTTGCTCTACTCCCACTCGATCAGAAACCCCTGAGAGTGCCCTGTAACCAAACACAAAACCTGCTTCCTCCAACCTCAGCTCAGATACCACTTGTTGGTATCAAGCTCAAGAACCTACAACCAAGGCTCTGATACCACTTGTTGGGAGGATGTACACCGGAAGCATACAATTTGATTACCAATACCAAGCAACTTAATATGCGGAAATTAACCAGATTCACCAAGTAACTAGAATTCAGAATAACACAGCATATGAGAGACAATACCAAATTGTATTAACACTTTATACAGAAAAGAATACAATAAAGAAGATGCCACTTCTTCTCCACCACCTTACAGAGGTTTCCCACGCCTCAAGTGAATAGTAATTCTTCTCCCCAAAGCTCTCCCTCTCACAGGTCCCAACACCCAACTCAAATACAGAGTTGGTGTTCACCTCCCGTGCTCCACGCACACCACAAGTGCTCCACGCACTCCACAAGCACTCCACGTGCTCCACAAGTACTCAAGGTACTTCAAGTAGATCTCCCATGAACCTACAACAACCTGCAATTCAACAGACCATACTTATGGAAGGAACTCCCTTGCCTTCCTCTTGCTCTATCCGAGTACACACCTGTACTCCAAGTAGATCCTGCCTGATACTGCTCCCTGTTGTGTTGCTGTCTGTATGACCTTGCACACCTGCAAATCAAGCAATGGTTCTAATCACCTGTGAACCTCGACCTTGCACACACATACACCTGCAGATCAACGATCTTACTTACCATGTAGATCTCCTATATAGGCCATGCAACTGTGACCAAGATCCTACACTCATGAAGAACCCAGTTGGCTCTCCAATCCAGCACCAACACACCTGGTACTGTGGCACTAGGAGGAACGCACCATAGCTCTACCTCACACACAGAAGGAGCTTATAATTATGCTCTCTTACTCCCTAGCACACTTTTCCAATACAACCATGAGTCTATTAAATAGATCTCATCCAAACAATGATTAGACATCTAATTACAATAATTAGATCCGCAGCTATGAGTCTAAGAATATCACTCATCATGCAAACTCTTCGTTCGTTAGCTCACTGCCCGTAATTAACTCTCAGTCGAACTACACAGGCGACCGACGTCGGTCCCTGTCTGCCTGGGGTCGCCGACGCCGGCCGATATATGACCGACGTCGGTTGCCTTCCTGTCTTACCCTGCCGACGCCGGTTGGCCAGACCAATGCCAAACACTTCAGACACTCAGCAACTCATTCTGCAACCTCCTCCATGTCTGCATCAGTGAAGCTTTTAGCTCCACAATCCTAACAAGATTTTACAAAAACTTGTTCTAACTCAACAATCTTCAATAACAGAAACACCTCCTATGGATAGTTACTCCTTGATATATGTAAAATCCATTATTAATGAGATACATGCTATATATTCCATAGTGATACATATTAATAAGGGTGATATTAGGCTATCTCATGCCTTGTATTCTCATTATCTTTTTCATACACCTTTGGCATATCATATAGCAGTATCTCTTTTGCCATCTAGATTTGTGGCACCCAAGATTAATTTGTATGATATAAAGGGTGACCTAGAGCACCATATATAGGCTTTCCATGTATCATGTTTGGATTGTGTGTCTAATGATAGGCTCCTTACTAATTTATTCCCATGTAATTTATATAACTATGTACTATAATGGTTCTATGATCTTCCTTATTAGTCCATCACAAAATTCAATCCACTAGAAGATATGTCTTTGGAAAAAAATTCAGTAAACATCATTGATAAGTTCCTAATGCTCAAGTGGAAAAACTCAAAAAAAAATTTATGAGACAATAGATGAATATGTCTTGTGATATAAAACTATATTATCAAAGATGACTAGCCCCATAGCAGATAGAGAACTTGAAGACATATTCAATCAAAGCTTGTTACCATCATTACATGATGTTTTTATATTCAATAATTTTCCATCATTCACATATATTTTTCATAAAATGAAAGAATGGGAACTAAACTTTCTCTCCATTATAAAACTAAAGTAAACAATTGGATAAAATTAAACTACTAAGAGTTTCAATAAGCCCTATACAAGGTAAAGCCTGTCACGAACAAGAATGATTCAAAAATGAAAGTTATTTCAGCTTCAAAGACACCTTATCATATATTCCTATCATATCCTCCTAGGATACCTTTCATGACTCTTCTTCAATCACTATCATGGGTTCTATATTAGTTCTTGGAATGCAATGGCATATCTCTCCCTCCCATCAAAGATGCTAATAAAAAAAATCCTCTTCCAAGGAAATATGATTCTAATGCATTATACAACTATCATATGGCACCATGCCATACCAAAAATAGATGCATTATCTTCTGAAATATGATACAAGAGTTGATAGAAGATAATATCATTGATCTTGGCACCCCTATAGAGGCACCCAAACTACAGCAAAAAGAAGTAAAAGCATTGAAAATATTTTCAAATATATTTATAAAGCATACAGCTAATGAGATAACGAGAACTTCAAGTGTTCACTATAATTATTAGGAAAATCCATCACTAGTATTCTATCTTACACATATGATGTACACACACCCTCTAAATAATATCATTGGGGTATATCATACTACAATGCTAACTATACATCTTGTCACTTCATAGTAAGAGATATTTGATGATGACATAAGTTTATACACACTCTTTGTATGATATTACATTGATCATCATCATATTCAAAGTGTCATAATTGACAATGTATCAAGTGTCAACATGTGTACTATCACACTTGTACATCACTTGGGTTATTAAGAGAAAGACATTTCTCAAACAAATACAATTATTCATGAAAGAGATAATTATACCATTATAGGTTTGGCCTGCATATGTGGCCACTAGATTCATATTAGTACCTAGTGCAGGCACATTCAATATGTTATTATATAGGCCTTATATATAGCGGATTTGAGCCATTTCATCCACTATACATAGATGTATCAAATATATATATATATATATATATATATATATATATATATATATATATATATATATATATATATATATATATATATATATATATATATATATGCTAATAAGGTGGTTATATTTAAGGGCCTTCCATATTAGTATACTTTACCTATTCCATATCTATTTATATAGTAGACATTAGTTCCATTCAACATATAGAGTCTATTAGCAGACATATGATATAAGTTAAGACACTAATTTAGGTGAGGTATACTCCTAAAATAATAACAAATATGTATAATCTTCTAAGAAGACCTTTATTAGAGAAACCCCTACATCAGAGACATATTGTAGATTCTAGAGGGCTTCTCTCTCCACCATCACATAGATAACCATAAAAACATAGATCATCCACTTTATTTATATAGCATTCTACCATATGGGTCCATAAGAACATTATAGTTCACAATCTAGTTCAATCAACTTCATATATTTAGATCCCTATAGTTCACAGGACATTTTGATTAGCTTCTCAGATTCATATCCCTAATCTATAAGTATTTTCAGCTATAGATCACTCAGTGCATCTAATTATCGGATCCCAGATACCTCATCACACCACATGCATTATCACCATCCCTCTATTTGTTACATGCCACATTGATAGTGAGTATCTTATGATATTTATTAGGTAATATGTTCCTCTCTAGTTTTATATATCTCCTCTTAATGTTTTCCTTGTATATAGTTTCATTTTAATTATTTCTTGTACATAAATTATACTCAAAAAACACAAAAATAATATAATATGTTTAAAATTTAAAATAATTCAAATATTTATCCAAAACTTAAAATTTAAATTGTTTACATATCCATCTTTACATTCTTTATAATTGTAATGTACTACATATGGTATTTGTCTTGGTATAATTGGTAATTATCATACATACTAGCTTTAATTTTTCTCTTCAAGTGATTACACATTCTTACAAGACTTAAGACTAGTACACAAACCTATATTTTTTTACTATCTATGAATTAAGGGCACATACATAGCTACATAGATTAAAAATTGATAGATTCTCCCACTAGGGGCATCATACTACACAAATTCTAGTTTTCTAAGTTGCATCTTTCTATACTATATATCACAGATTTAACATTGTTTATATCTTGATATTGATCATCCTATACTACTTAGATTTTTTACTAACTACTACTATAGACCCAAATTATGTACATATTTTATTTGATACAAATTTGTAGCACATTTTCATTCATACTTTCATAGTTTAGACTTGATTATGTCTCTTTGCTTCTACATCTATTTGAGGGAATTTGAATATGCCATTATTATATGGTTGTATACCAATTAATTTCTTTATGTGTATGCTTTAGACATGTACCCATGTCCTTATGTGTACATTCTTGATTGTGTATGTAGACATTTGAACATGTCCTTCTATGTGACTCTAAAATAACCTAATTTTTGTTTGTGTATGTGGCCATTTGAACATGTCCTTGCATGTATTTATTTATTAGATTGAGTGACATGTTCCCATGTCACTTTTATTTTGGCACCTTATACTACTTTTCATGCCTCATGTGTTTATATGTATGATTTTATATATGAATCATGGTCATGATACTTATCTCTTGCTTGTTTCTTGCACACCTAATTTTAGATGTCATGAGTGCTCTCATGGATCTCCCCTTCCTCCTTGGGTGCCTTGATGGACATCATGTACCATTCCCTAGATTTTTTGCATAGATTATTCTTAGATTATGTAGTTCATATGCAATCTTACATTATTATATCTATATTGACAACCTTGTGAATGCTAGATATAACATACCTCATATATTACCAACTTATGCTTAGATTATCTTACATTTTGATGTCATGTATACACTTTATATTCATTTATTACATGGATATAATATGTTTCTAGCCTAACATACATCATGTAGATATTTTATTTTGAGTATATTTATTACATATTTATAATAACTCCCCTAAATAAAGGGGCCATTAATAATGTCTTTTCAAAGATATTAGGTCAACTGAGTATACTTAGAGTATAATTTTCATCACATAAACACATAATTATAGAGCTTAGAATCAAGAAAACATAGTGAAAAATAATCAAATAGAGATTAGAGTTATTTTGGTAGAAAAACAACATAGAGGGCACTAATAATGATAGTAGGACACTAGTGAAAGGTAAAACACTACTATCAAGTAGCCCAAAAATAAGAAAATCCATATTTAATAAAATAAAACAATAGTTACAACCTAGATTTTCATAGTTTCAACCATAGGTTATTGTATGATTGTAAAATTTGATCAATAAATTTTAACCTTTCATAATAATCTATAATCCATTCAAAATATACAAAATATCAAAGAGATATAATGAGGAAGCAATTAGAATTTAATTCAAAACACTCTTACCATAATTTTTCTTCCTTGAGCCTTCCCTCCAAGATCATAATTGCTTCTCCAAGATAATTTTATTATATGACATTGAGTTGCAAGATAAGGTGGCTTAAAGACTTCAAATGGATGAAAAAGGATTGATGATTTTGGATGAAAAACAAGGATTATGGATGTAATGTTATAGATAGGATGAAGGCTATGTTAGCTTTTGGATTTTCTAATTAGTATAGCTAAGGGCTTTACATGGCTATTTACAAGGATGGTGGAAGGAATAAAAAGGAATTTAAAATTACTAAGATGCCTCTAGATTTAGATGGTTATAGAGATGTGGAGATATTATAGGAAGTTTATAGATTTAGATAAATATAGAATTCATTAAGGATTAATTAGGATTAAAGAACTAGGTTTGTAGAAAAGGCTACACGTAGGTAGGGTAGGAGGTAGTTAGTATATTTGGAATTTAAATTTAGTAAGTGGTAAAGTGGAGATTAAATGAAATAATATTTATATGCTAATGGAATAATAATGGTATAAATAATGGATTAATATAATGTGGGGTATCTATTATCATCAAAAGTTTCACCCTTGAGGAGGCTGTTCAAGCCTCCTCACCTAAGTGATAACATGGGAATAATCCTAGGTTGTAGGTGACCTAAAGGGTGGATTGAACCTATAGATAGGGATAGATCCATTGATGCATAAATTAAGAATTAAAAACTAAGATACTAATTTTAAGGTAAAATGGAGAGAGAATGGAAAGAAAACTAAACTAGGGAGGTGATGGACCATATTTATCTTCTCCACCTATCTATCATGCACTAAGAACATGTATTATGATTGAATATGATTACACAACTCAAATAAAGTCTCTAAACATTTGTGTTTCACATAGAGGCTATAGTATTATGCATAGACTAAGGATATGATCAAGAGGTCTAAAGGAAAATAATGAATGTTTTCACTTTCATTCCACTCAAGGATATTGAAATCACTCTATGTAACCTGAAAAGATGACTAACACCTACAAATAGGTAAGATATAGGATAAATGGGAGGAGGTTTCATACACCATAACTAGCATACATAAACTAACATGAATCATAAACTAGTTAAAATCATAAGAGAAGGATATAAATCAGTTTTATTCATCTCAAAGTCAAAGTAAAAGTGTTCATTTAGATAGGGCTACACCATATCCAACAAAAAGATTTAGAGGCTAAGGAAGAAGACATAGAGAGAAGAGAGATGTTAAGAGATAATGATGGATATGAAGTAATAATGGAACAAGTTAAAAGAAAGAAGCAAATGTCAAAGGATATTTATGAAGTCCCTCTTCAACACGTGTGTGCTTCATTTGCTAACAACATGAGCAAGGTGGTGTAGGAGTTATGTTTGGCTTGGTGACTCACCCTTGAGCTCTTGAAACTACCCCTTGGAGTGACTATGAGATGAATATTCATATTATTATATTATAATTTCCATATAAACCTATTTAAAATCTAAATTCCATCATCTTTCCACCTTTATTTCACCATTTCCTTCATAGTTCCCTCATTTGCTCTCTTGGAGACCTATTCCTTGTAACCTTATTTGACACAAATATCCTTGGTTTGAGATATTCACATAAATTTCAAGGAAAAAAATATAATATTTGGTTACCCATTATCCCATTTAATCTTAACCCAAATTTTCATGGCCCAAATCCCAAGGCAAACCCACTTTCTCAATACCAATCTTTCCCAAGTATGCTTAATTAGGCCTAATGCAAGACTACAGTCCTATATACCATATAAATTCGTATAGTACCACATAAAAACCACAAAAATTATTTATTTAACATCAAATAAGGTCTATTATAAATATTTCATGAAATTTTATGGGCTAAAATTCAAGTTATGTGAGTTGCAAGATTTCAAGCCCTAGTTTGCAAAAGCTAGGCCTAAGGAGGCTTAGAGCTAATAAAAATATCTAAAGAGAGTTTTAGAGTGTTTCAATACATAATAATACATTTTTTTGGTCTAACCAAACCTATTTCAAATTATCCAATCATCATTTTTCCTTGATCAACCTTTTATACCTCTCAAACATGTAAAAAGGTAGCAAACTTTGTGCAAAAGAGGACTGTATGCATGGCTATAGGTATCTTTAGGATTTTAAATGAAATTAAAATAATTATAAACATACTAAATGGTATTTAATTACTCTCCCACATTTCACCACTTCATTACAAATCATCATCCCAATGCAAATCATTGCATATTTCCTTCAAAATTTGAAAATAGGCCTAGAAAGGGGACTTTTAGTAGGCTTGAAAGGTCATGATTGAGTATAATGTTTTTAAGGTTCAATAAATGGTATTTGTTTCAATTAATCTCTATTTTATATATTTAATAAACATTTATAACATATTTTCAAATATTTCTCCCTAAATTTTAATCTTCAAACCATTAATGTTATGCAAGGTTTATCTCTTTTAGGTTGAGAAAGTGGACCTATAGGTCTATAGACATGTAGGTCTACATTCAATTTTGTTTAATCCCTTTAAAATATAATTTTTGGTATATTTATTCATTTAAGTATCTCCATAAGCTTTAAAACCAATTTCAAGCTCAAAAACTCTTTGGAACATCTCAAACTGCCTCCACACACCTAATTTTTCTTAGCAAATAGTAAATTGATGTTCTTTAGGCCCATAGGTCTACAAGTTCATTCAAGAGTGATTATCTAGATTAGGTAAATTATTAGATAGTATATGAGATTTCCAAATCTCTACCTTTAATTATTAATACATTCTTTCACCTAAACTAGTCAATCAAAACCTCAAAAGTGACTATTCATAAGAACTTTTCCCTTGTTTTGGAGGGTTGTAGATGCTCATAGACTATGTTTTAAAGATGGATCCTCCTCTACTATATTGTTGTAATTTGAATTATTTAATCTCCATAAAAATAATATATTCAATGTTTATACTTTATTCATGGCATCCTTGGCTTGTTATAACCTTTAGTTTTCAACTATGAACTCAAAACAAGCAGGCATATGAGTGTCCACTTAAGGCTCTAAGCCTACAACCATCTATTATTGCATTGGTTCCTTGATTGAAAATCACTTCACACTGATGGGAATCCTTATAGTATTAAAAAAAAGTATATTTAACTCTCCCCCTTTGTCTACTACCCTCTTCTAATTACCAAGACACTCTCAATCATCCTTAGATATGGGATAAGACCTGGTTGTTCTCCTTTGGGCCAAATACTCTATCAAATCATGGGAATAGTCTTGACTCACCATGAAGGATTGATTTGTGTTTGAATAAACCTTTAAAATGTTCTTATTGACCATTTTGACCACAAGTCAAAATGTGTCAACCCCCTATAGTCAAAAACTTATATAGGGGTCTATTATAATGTCATAGGGTGTTTCTTAGTTTATTTTATGTTATTTAATGTATTATTAGCCTTGGTCATGGTCTATTTAGTCCTCATGTCATTTTTGAGTCAGTTAAGGGTTATATAGGAGAATTAAATTAAAGTGGCATGGTTTTCAAGGTGTCTAAGTGTTCTATTTTTCCTTCAAATGTCCAATATGTCATATTCTATATTATAAATGTTAGTCCCATCTAAAACTTGTACGTTCCCTAACTAAAAATCAAGAAAGTAAGTGGAAACAAGTAGTTTCAAAGGGTGTATGGATTATGGGGGAGTTTGACATGTGTAGAAACTTTGTGGGATTACTATTCAACTTAATTGGCCTCATCTTATAATTTAATAATATTTGAAAGTGCTAAAAATGTTTAAAAACTATTCTACTCCTTCATGACCCTTCTAGACATGTAAAACCAGTCAATAAATTTATGCTTGGTATGACTAGTAGGAGAAATTACAGATAAAGTTAATTTGGGGGGTTATATTAAACTTTTTCATATTAAATTTCATTCTTATATTTTAAGGAATGGTGTCTTATACTTTATGGAACATCTTTAACAATTTGACTATGTTTTTTTGCCTATTATTTCCCATACCTTGCATGTTTTGCTCTCATTTGAGTTGGTATATATAGATAAGTTGTTAAATATACTTATATATTATTTTATAACTATCCTCACATGTTACCCATGATTGGTTTAATGTTTGGAAGGATTTCATGGATCAAACATATCAAATTAGAGGAAGGTGTCACCATGTGAAGTTATAGTCAAGTTTCACCATTTGAAAAATGTTTCCTTCTCTACCATGGATCCATGTGAGTTATATATTTTTTAATTCATGTTTTCAATGTCATTAAAATATCCTTATTCCCAATTTCAATATCTAATATTATCATCATAGAGGTTGCAGTTGAGTGTGAGACACAATCAATTCCTAGTTAATTCTAACTTATAATCATGGATTATAAGGGACCTGAGAACATTCATGGAAGTATAATGGAAGTTATCAATATATTATATATCCTCTTGGAACATGAGATATAAAACTATACCTCTTAAATGCCATGCAATGGACTGTGATAGTAAAGCCTCTCATATGCACAACCATACACCATTGGTGTGCACTCTCAGAAGAGTGACACACTAGATTAGAGGTATTATAATTTTTTTTCAAGTCCTAAAATGTTTAATATGATCCATTTAATAATTTTTAAAAGTTACAATAATGATTTCAAACTTTTATACCACACAAACTAGTTATCTCCACACTCATTGCATGTCTACAACTCAATGCATGCCTACAGGTACCTCATATATGTCAATAAAATTGAAAGGGATATTTGAGTTGATGTAAGTTATCCATAATTACAATATTACAATTTAAAACTAATGGAGAGTATATAACTCATTGAATGTTCATAATATATGCACACTACCATATTCATGCCCATTGCCTGTAGAACGCAATAACCACCTACAAGTGGCTCACACAAAAGTATGATGGTGTTATATAGAGAGTTTTAACATGTTTTGGAACCATCATAATGCTTTTTAAGTTGGATTAAACCATGGAATTCATGAGTAAAGCCTTGGATAGGAAAACAATTTGGAAGAGACTAGGTTTAAAGTTGGTGACTATGTTTAGGGACCATTTCCATAAAACAAAAAAATAGAGCTCTCAGTGTTTTTGGAGGTGTCATATAATGATGTCATGTTGAATTTTGATCAAGACAAATGTTTATATCTAATATACCTATCATAGGATCATAACCCTATAAAGGAAGGAGGATGTGTGACTTGTATAGAGTAGTTTTCAAGGGCCTCCAAATTGTACATTTGACCACTATGATCATTTAGTGGTTTATATAGTATTGAGCATCAAATGACATTTATACCTAAAGTGGCAACATAGAGAATGTAAATTTATGTCTAGTGATTCTAAATAGGTTTTAGAGGCACATAAAAGTTCATAAAGGTTTCCAAGACTTATAGGATGATCATAGGTCATATGACACAGTTTCTAAAGAAGATTTACACCTACAAGGCCCTTGCACAACCAATTGTAGATGACTGTGTTTGGTAGTGAACTAAGGAATTGTGTCCTTGATGTTAGAATTAAATAATCATGATTTATATAGTTCTAAATCATTATCAAATAACCTTATAAATATTAAATAATACTTAGACATTATTTCCAAGGCCTAAACTATGCAAAGTCACCTACAGGTGTCTCTCATAAACATAAAACATTGTCAACATTTACACTCATTCAAAAGTAAATATATGGTTGTGAGAACTGTGAATACCTTAATCATTATGAAAAAAATATTAAGATACCATATATCCTACAAATATGGGTTTGAGAGGGTCCTTTTAAAGCAACACATAGTTCACTTTTAAGACACTACAGATAATGAGCTCACCTAAGGGTCTATCTTAGGTTTTGAATGAGTTAAGGGGTATAATGACATGATCAAGAACTAAAAATTAATAAATAATTTCCTCATTTCTTGGATAATCCCATCCAATATTCACTTTTTTTGAGAAAATAGGGTAAGTTCCTTCTATTTTGTCTTAGATAGAGGGCACTCCCTTTTTATGTAAACCTGCAAGTTTTAAAGGAAAATGATGAGGAGGTAGGTTTGAAGGTGATGTAACCTTGTAAAAAGATTTATATGGATGTAATAAATATTTAAAAACATGAATAACCATGCACAAGGGTTAGTAACACAATGGGGTGGTCCAAATAGACAAAAGTGCAAACAGACCTATTAGGTCTCAACTAGGCCTAAAGTTCAATGAGGGGGTAAATTTCATCCCTAGTGTTATATATACATTTAAAATCCCTGAAACATGTTTTTAGGGATGTATTAGGTATGTATAAGCCCTTGGTATGAATAAAATCCCATAGGAAAGCCACTTTTGGCTTAAGACCAACTCAGGCCTATGTAGAATGGTATATAAAGCTTGATAGGTTGGTTTGAAATGATCACATATTCTTGGAGGTTATGCATGGGAGTCAAAAGATATTGGAAAAGATGAATATGGTCTTGAACAAGTGTTTTTTGGATTTGGTTCCTATTTTCAACATCACAACTCTATGAACAAAGGCTAAGGGTGGAAAGAGCCTAAAACCCTCTAAAACTTTGATTCATGACATGATGGATAAAATAAAGCAAGATATCTATCCATATGAGATGTAATGGGAATTAAAGAGATTTGATGTTTCTAAGAACCTGTAGGTCTCTTCCCCATCCTATTGATTTGTACCCTACCTATACAGACATGGTGTAATTTGGCTTTCTTTGACTATTTTTGATGTTTTGTAGATTATAGGGAGTTTAAAAAGATGAGATAAACTTTTGGGGAGATATTATGAATTAATATAACTCAATATGATCATTTAATTCATCATTAAAACTCTTAAGTTTTTTTACAAGGACTTTCATCCTAACTAGTCGAAACTGACATAGTGAGCAAGCTAGTGGGAGAGTGAAAAAGCTAAGTGGGAGGCCAATTAAAGTATACCTGAGGAATATAATGATATGATAGGTGTTTAATTGTGTCATTTAATCCTATGTATTTATTTTAATGGAAAACTAAAACCAAATTTGAGGCCAAGTATGAGGGGCGAGTGAAAGAGGAGTTATTTAGACTATAGACAATGATAGCTCATGTGTAAAAGAATAATGATTATTAGAAATGAAAAAAATACATGGTGGATAATTTATACAACCCATACCAATAAATTAAATCATCACATATATCTTTGGTCAGTTGTGGGATGTCACAAAAGGGGAAAATGTTGAAGGCAATTTTATAAGCAAGCAATGAGGAATTTTATGCCACATTTTAGGAGTTTTCATGCCGTTAAGGGCTTTTTTTCCTATCAGACCTTGGATGGTTTATCACACAATCAATATCCTACATTTATAACTCTTTTTATTGAAATTAAACATGTCATAGTGACCCTTGGACTTCATTCTCTTCTTCTCTCTCTAATTCTATAAGTAGTGGCCATTTTGGCTCTTATATGTTAATACCACACCATGTATGGCAAAGTCATACTAGAATGACATTGTATTTTACCTTTTAAAAATCAATATAAGTCTAGTTTTGATGTCATAAACAACTATTTAATTGTGTAGTAATGTATGGTGGAGTTAGTGATAAGTCTCTATCCTTTTTTCCATTATCCTCTCATGTTTATGTAAGAGTTCTTATTCTAACAGGTCATATAGAGTGTAGTCAAGTGTTTTAGGATCCTTTCAAGTTTGAAATTATTCTTAAAGTGTGAAATATACCCTCTGGTTCATTTACCTTATGTTTTTTCATACATCTTTCCTCTATATTGAAACATTGATGTTAGAACCTTATAGAACTTAGAAGCTAGTTTGTATGCCTTGTTCCAGTGTGATAGAGTATGATAGTCTTGTGGAAAACATATTGGTTTATCAACCCATTATAATAGGTTAATTTCAAGAAAATTTCTCACTCTTTTATCACAAGTAAGAACTAGTTTAAGTGATAATCCTTTTAAGATAAATTCAGGGAGCTAGCCTTTAAATCTAGAGGCTCACTTCCACTATAGGTATACCCACATACCTAAAATTTTTCCCATGTTTCCCAAATCTAGAAGAGGCTTGAATAAGGGTGCAATATTTGGTGACAATAGTTTTGGCATACCTGGTGGGATAAAATTCCAATAGAGTGTAAATATTGTTGGTGTGTCTTTTTTCTAATCAACTTTTGGAAGCAAGCAATTTAACACCAATGGTGACTCTGATGAAAGATTATGGTTTCAAGTATACCAATATCTTTTGTTGAAGGTTTTGATCAATTTTTTCATCTTGTCTAATGCATGAGGTTGATATGAAAAACTATGGTGAATACCCCTATCATGAACCTCCCTATCAGCCTTACTATGAACCATATTTTACTAATCAACAGTCCTATCAAAATTCCTACTAATCCTATGAGCCATGTCAGCCCTATGGTCCTCCATTTCCCTCTCCATATAGACACCATGTTGTTAAATAACCCTATGAAGAAGGATACCAAGAATCCTATCAACAAATTCCTTCCTATCAACCCAAATATGACTCCTACTAGCCATACCATGATGCCTATCAACCTCAAAAGGACTCTTATAGGTCTAAATCAGGATACCAAGAGTCAAGATGTGAATTATTATAGACTCAATTAAAACAATTTTGAGATGGTCTCAATCCCCACCATTATCCTCCTCTTTCTTCATTATTTCCATCTTATATCAAGTCTTTGTTGGCATACATACCATAGTTACTAGTTAATGAAGATGTTATGAAAACATGGGATGATGAGTATGATGTGCTCCCTAATCATCTCATGGAATGGTTAAGAGGTGTTGTCCAAAGTTGTATGTAGATATTGGATATGTTTGAAGATATAGAATGAAATAAATAGGAGATCAAAGAACAAATAGACTTGGTAAAGAAGTGAATTCAATGTTTAATAGATAGGATAAGGATGTGAGAAGATAAGGAAACTAAAAACGAACATGTTTCTATTGAAGATTCTCAAGGAAGCTATTGGCAAGGTGAAACTTATACTGATGTAAGTTATTTTCCTTCTAATTATCCCAAAGGGTCACTTCCACATGAACTTACTAGTGAAATCTTCTTTCCTAGAACCATTCACAAGCCTTCTACTACACCTCACACTCCACCTTCCATTAATAATCCCTCCACCACACCCCATTCTCCATCTCTATCTCATGATCCTATCCATCAACCTCCCACCTCATCCTTTCTTGAAAAAGGACCCATCATGAGGGAAGTAAGTGAGGAGGAAAAATCTCAAGCTATAGTTGATCAAGAGGATGTCATGAGTGACTATGAAGAAGAAATAACCATAGGGACTCCCCTTGGTGAACACAAGTGCAACTCCACCTTCTTGAAAGAAGAGAAACATATTGAAGATACTATTACAACTTTCTCTATATAATTTGATGAAAACATGAAAGAGGAAGTACTTGATAAAGACCTCTTACTTATTGTCCATGATGAAATAGATCTTTAATATGACATTCATGATGAATATGACTTATGGAAAAGTTTCAATTAAGTACTTGATAAAGACCTCTTACTTATTTTCCATGATAAAATAGATCTTTAATATGACATTCATGATGAATATGACTTATGGAAAAGTTTCAATTCCATATGCAATAAATTTGATAAGTTGGGTAAAATTCCTCCTTAAAAATATTTCATATTTGATGTCAAGTTTATTGATGAGTCTAATAAACATGATCTTGAGTATTCCATCAAGAATGAAAGTGTATGTCAATCTACTATCCATGAGTCTTCATTCATAGAAGATTCTCATGAGTCCAAGGTAGATTTTTTTATACCTAAATAATATTCAAGAGCCTTATTTGAGGTAAAACCACATTTAGGTATGTTGGAACATGGTGAAGGGAAGCTTGATGCTTCCACACATCAAGTACATTTTTACCATGAAGGAGAGAAAATTTGAGAGGACTATCATATCTAAAAACTTACACATTAAGGGCCAAATACATGAGAAGGTGGATAAAGAGTTTCCCATAGAAGAAAATAAACAAGATTGGGTGGACTATTTAGATCTCCTTGATGAGCTTGAAGAACTTGTAGATGAAGAGAAACCCAACCTTATTGAGATCACCATAGAAACTAAGAAGGTATGAATTGTTGAACCACATTTGGAAGTTATAATTGAAGATTCCTATGAGAAGGTTGAGTCTATTGAGATTTAAGAATAATTAATTTCTATAACTAACCTAGTTGGAGTTATTTGGTTCTCATTAAACATCATGCCAATAAAGTTGGCAAACACCATGAAGAAGATAGAGGCATCAATGCCAAGGCTAAAAAGGATAAATAATTCATTAAATCCTTCATTAAATGAATCAATATTGTTTTCAAACTTCCCCTTTGACCTAGGAGGATGTGTTTCTTTTAGGTTAGTTTTTATTTAAGTTAGTTGGTTTGGTTTTTGTGTGTGTGATCTATAAGTGCTCATGAAGCACAATTGTGTGTTTGTTTAGTTTCTTATCTTATGTGTCTTTTTATTGCTATTTTATATTTTTTTGTGGTTTTCAAAGTAAATTTTTGTGTCAAATTGGTGTACATGTTACACCATACCCCAATGGATAGGATTAGGCAACTAGCCTTGGCATAACAAGCATACCACCTTCGAGAAATCACCAAGAATGTTGACCATTTTGATCACAAGTCAAAATGGGTCAACCCCCCTATAGCCTAAAAATAATATAGGTGTCTATTATAATTTCATATGGTGTTTTTTTATTTTATTTTATGTGATTTAATGTCTTATTAGCCTTAGTCATGGTTTATTTAGTCCTTATGTCATTTTTGAGTCACTCAGGGGTCATATAGGAGCATTAAATGCAAGTTGCATGGTTTTAAAGGTGTAAAGTGTTATATTTTTCCTTAAAAAATATAATATGTCAAATTAAATATCATTAATTTTAATCCCATATGAAACTTGTAGGTTCCCTAACTAAAAATCAAGAAAGCAGGTGTAAATAAGGAGTTTCAAAGGGTGTATGGATTATATGGGAGTGTGACACATGTGTAAACATTTTTTTTATGACTATTAAACTTAATTATACTCATATAATCATTTAATCATCTTTTTAAGTTCTAAAAATGTTAAAAAACCATTCTACTCCTTCATCACCCTTATAGACATACATAACTAGTCAATAGGTTAATGCTTGGTATGCCTAGTAGGAGAACGTATAGATCAAATGCCTTTTTTGGATGATAATAAAAAAATTTATATTCACTTTCATGCTTGTATTTTAATTAATGGTGTCTTATACTTTATGAACCATGTTTAACAAGTTGACTATGTTTTTTTACCTATTATTTCCCTTATCTTCCAAGTTTCACTCTCATTTGAGTTGGTCTGTATAGATAAATTATTGAATATAATTACTCCTATAATATTTAACCTTTTTTTTCACATTTTAAATGGATTTCATGTATCAAATAGCTCAAATTAGAGGTGTCACCATATGAAGTTATAGTCAAGTTTCACCATTTGTAGAATGTTTCCTTTTATGAAATTGATCCATGTGAGTGATATGTGATGTAATTCATGTTTTAAATTTAATTAAAATATAATTATTCCCAATTTAAATATCCAATATTATCGTCATAGAGGTTGTAGTCAAGTGTGAGACATAGTTAGCTCATAATTCATTCTCACTTATAGTCATGGCTTATAAGGGTCTTGATAACATTCATGTATGTATAATGGAATTTTCAAATCTATTTAATATCCTCTTAGAACATGAGATAGTATAATATACCTCTCAAATTACATGTAATAGACTGCGATAGTAAATCCTCTCAAATGCATACCCATACGCCATTGGTGTGCACTCTCAAAAGAGTGACACACTAGAATAAAGGTATTTTAATTTGTTTCAAGTAATAAAATGTTTTAAAATATCCATTTATAATTTTTATAAGGTACAAGACTAGTTTCAAACTCATATACCACACAAACTATTTGTCTCAACACTCATTGCCTATCTACAACTCAATGTATGCCTATAGGTACCTCATATATGCCAATACCATTGAAGGGGATATTTGAGTTGATGGAAGTTATCCATAATTAAAATATTATGTTTTAAAAATAATGGAGGGTTTATAATTCATTTATGGTTCATAATATATACACACTATCGTATTCATGCCCATTTCTTGTAGATTGCAATGACCACCTACAGGTGGCTCACATAGAAGTATGAAGGTGTTAGATAGAGAGTTTTAACATGATTTTTAACTGTAATAATGTTTTTGAAGTTGAATTTAACCATTAAATTAATTAATAAGGCCTTGGATATGCAAAAAAGTTATAAGAGACTAGGTTCAAAGTTGGTGACTATGTTTAGGGATCATTTCCCTAAAACATAAAAATAGTGCCCTCAGTGTTTTTAGTGGTGTCATATAATGATTTCATGTTGAATTTGATCAAGCCAAATGTTGATATTTTATATCCATATCATAAGTTCATAACCATACAAAGGAATTATGATGTGTAACTTGTATATAGTAGTGTTCAAGGGCCTCCAAATTACACTTTTGACCACTATGATCATTTAGTGGTTTCTATAGTATTGAGCATCAAATGACCTTTATACCCAAAGTGGCAACATAGAGCATATATATGTAGTTCAAGTGGTTATAAATAGGTTTAATAGTCACATATAAGTTCATAAATGTTTTTAATACTTCTAGGATGATCATAGGTCATATGACATAATTTCTAAGGAAGATTTACACCTATAGGACCCTTACACAGTCAACTATAGCTGACTATGCTTTGGTAGTGAACTAAGGAGTTATGTCCTTGATGCTAGAATTGCATAAGCATGATGTGGATAGGTATAAATCATTTTAAAAATACCTTGGAAATTTTTATTCAATATTAGAAATTGTTTCTAAGGCCTAAACCATGCAAGGTCACCTATAGTTGCCTCTCACAAACAAAAAACACATTCAGCATTTGCACTCAGTCAAAAGAAAAGATATGGTTGAAGGTAAAAATAAGAATGTATAAGGGTTTTGATAATTTTTAAAAAATTAATAATTATGAAAACCATCTCAATAGACCCCATATCCTATAAATAGGGGAATAAGAGGTTCTTTTCAAAGCAACACATAGTTCACTTTTAAGACCCTGCAAATAGTGAGCTCACCAAAGGGTATGTCTTAGGTTTTGAAGGAGTTAAGGGGTATAATGACATTATAAAGAGATGAAATTTTGTACAAAACATCCTCATGTATTGGATAATACCATCCAACATTCACTTTATCTAAGAAAATGGGAGAAGTTCCCTCTATTTTATCTCAGATAGAGGTCACTCCCCTTATATGCAACACTGCATGTTTTGAAGGAAAATTATGAGGAGGAAGGTTTAAATGTGATTAAAACTTATAATAATATGTTTAAGGATGTAATAAACATGTAAAAACATTAATAACCATGCATATGGGTTAGAAACATAATGGGGTGGTACAAATAGACAAAAGTACAAGGAAACATATTAGGTCTCAACTAGGCCTAAAGTCTAATGAGGCGGTAAATTTCATTTGTAGTGCTATATATACATTAAAAATCATTTAAAAATGTTTCTCAGGATGTATCGAGTATTTATAAGCCCTTGGTATGAATAAAATCCCATATGAAATCCACTTTTGGCCTAAGACCAACTAAAACCTATGTAAAATGGTATACAAAGCTCGATAGGCTGGTTTGAAATTCTCACATATTATTAGATGTTATGCATGGGAGTTAAAGTATATTTGAAAATTTGAATAGGGTCTTTAACAAGTTTTTTTAATATTTGGTTCCTTAGTTCATTGTCACAACTTTATGAACAAAGGTTAAGGGTGGAAAGAGCCTAAAACCCTCCAAAACCCTAATTCATGCCCTAATGGAGAAAATGAAGCAAGAGAGATATCCAAATGAGATGGAATGGGAATTCAAGTTATTATATTCTTATAATAACTCACCAAGGATCCTCCCCATCTTATTGAGTTGTACCCTACTTGTATGAACAGGGGGAATTTGGATTTCTTTGACTATTTTTGATGTTTTATAGGTTCTAGGGAGGTTCAAAGGATGAAAAAAACTTTGGGGGAGATATTATGACTAAATACAACTCAATATTATCATTTAATTATTCATAAAATCTCTTAAGTGTTTTTACAAGGACCTTCATCTCAACTAGTCAAAACTAGCATAGTGAGCAAGCTAGTGGGAGAGTGAAAATGCTAAGAAATATAAGAATATGGTAGGTCTTGTAATGTGTAATTAAACCATATGTATGGATTTTCATGTAAAACCAAAACTAACTTTGATTCTGAGTGTGAGGAGTGAGTGAAAGAGGATTTTCTTGGACTGCAGGTAGTGATAACTCATGTATAAAAGAATCATGATGATTAGAGATGCAAATAATGCATGGTGGAGCATGTATACAACCCCTAACCTAATTTTGATCATAATATTTACCCTATTTATTTTTTTGATGTTAAAAAATGATAAAATGATGAAGGTAATTTTTTGAGTAAGTAATGAGGAATTCTATGCCACATTTCAAGGGTTTTCATGCCTCATGGTCTATCTTACACTCATTATCCTACATGTATAACTCATTTTGTAGCATGAAAAATTTCCTAGTGACACTTGGAATTAATTATCTTCTTATCTCTCTCAAATTCTATAAGTAGTGGCCTTTTTGGCTCTTGTATGTTAATACCACACCATGTATGGCAAAGCCCTGTTGGAATGACATTATATTTTGCCTTTTGAAAATCAATATAAGTCTAGTTTTACGTTCATGAACACTTATTTTAGTGTGAAAATTCATGTATGCTGAAGTTAGTGATAATTATCTATATTTTCTTCCCTTACCCTCTCACATTTATGCAAGAGTTTATATTCTAATAGGGCATATAGAGTGTAGTCAAGTGTGTTAGGATCCTTTCAAGTGTGTAATTGTTCTTAGAGTTCACACTATAGATATAAACACATACCTATAAGTTTTTCCATGTTTCCTAAATATTTAAGAGGCTTGAACACCCTAATTTATGGTGAAAATAGTTATATAAGGTCATTCGATTGACATATATGTCTACATATGATTCATTTTGAGAATGCAATTCTCTTGTAACCTAACTATCACACCCCATAACACCAAATAGAGAAAATTTAAATCAATTATAGGTGTGAGTTTGATATTTATTTAATTTTTATTACCATTTTGAGTGCCTCTAGACATTATTATATCACCTTTTAATCACCATTTTTTACTTCATCAACTCTAAAATATATTTTCAAAGCAAAAACTCAACCCAAGGTGTTTTTTATGAAAAACATGTAGTCAATATTCATCTTGGCCTATATTTAGGTTATTAATACTCTATATATCACTTTAAAATCCTTTAAATTTCTTTTATAATTCCATATAACCTCTTCCCATTGTCAACATATCTTCACAACTAGTCAGGATGCTTTCACACAACCAAAACCCTACAAATAAGCCCAAAATTGCCACTTCCAAGCCATTTTCCATAAATTTTCATCCTCATGTGACACTAATTATGAAATATGATATTATATTTATATTTAAAACCTTGATTATCTCAAACAACCAACCATTTTCATTCATTAATCTTGAAAACTTGTTGAGACAAGAAAAAATTTGCCTGTGGAATTTTAAGAGGTTTCTGGGTTGCTTAAATTATTGATGATTATTAATAAATATAAGAAATTTAATATTAAAAATAATTCATATAATTTAATTTAAATAAGGGACCCTATAAACCACCAAAATCACCATATCCAACTCACTTTCCTCTTCATGGAATGAATGCCTAAAAATGACCTTCACAAGCTTACAAAGGGGTTGATGGAGTAATGGAGTGGGGTTTAAATTTATTTGGACATATAATGAATTAAAAATAATGGATTTGAATTTTATAAGGTAATATAATTATTTACATGTTTTTAAAACATTCAGGTGAGCACTCATTTGCTTCTCAAGTTCATAAACCATCTTGAAACCACCTCTTTATGAAAGGATAAAATTGAAACCAACATTGTAACTGCCAAAGTAATCTTATCTAACCATGTTATTCCATTTCCCATTTTAATATGATTTTAAAATTTTCCCTTATATATACAAATCATCATTTATAACTTTAATCCACTTGATAAGACTTATAATGCATTGTCAAGGTATAAAATGCTTTTGAGAGGGTTAGTGCAAACTAATACAAACCAAATATACCTAAGACCCATTTAATGCTTTGATATATGACCATGTCACTCTATAATATTTTACTTTGACTAACTTATACCTTCATGACTTTTGAAAATTAAGTCTTACACAAGGAAAAACTAGAAACAAGCAAAATACCATAACCCCTCATTACCTTAATTTCTCCAAATTTACCTTAATCTCTCCAAAAACATAAACAAGACCTTCATGAAGGGATAATTACAATATTATGGGTATTAATCACTCTTATATACCATGAAATAGACCTTAAAATGACAATAACTTTATAATACACCTTTTATGACAAGGTTTCACCAATAGACTAAGACCAAAACTCTTAACATGACACCAAAAAGGTTATATAAGTCTAGAAGCAAAGTTTAAAATTATACTTTCTCATGGTGGCTAATTTTGGCTAACATCTTTGGTGACCTCTTAGGATTTAATGCTTGTTATGCATCTAGTTTGGTTTCCTTCTTCCCTCCATTGGGCTATAGAGTCACATGTGATCAATACAAACTAAAATAGACCATAAGAACTATCGTAAAAACCTCATGAGAAGAATGAAACAACTTACTACCTTTACCAACACACAAAAACAAGAAATAATCACATCAAAGCAACACAAAAAACCAATACGACACACACTATGATAAAAATCACTTAGGGAAGATAAATCAAGAAACTACTATATACAACAAACCTTTAAGACCTGATCCTCTTGGATAAAAATGAAAATGCATTGAGTCTTCTTTATATGATGAGCAAGTGTGATGTATAAGTTATTGGTCAGGATTTTTTCTTACTTTGGCATCTCCTTCCTTGATCACCAATATATTTGACTTGTATTCAAAAGGATAAAAAAAACAAATATGTCTCCAATAAAGACAAATTCAAATTGAATCTCAACTCTTACCTCATATTGTTGTCCATCCTTAGCAATGTGAGAGATATCCAAATTAATCATAATTTATTTGTGAGGGAAACAACTACTTCAAATTCTATTGGCTCATTAATCTCCATCTATTTATCATATTGAGTATTATCATATTAATCATATATTACTACATCATGGACTTAAACATTTTGGTGATGATCTATAAGATATATTGGCTTGCTAAGAGCTTTGTATTTCCTGACAACAACTTCATCTTATCTTTTTGGAGGTGTAAAACTACCAAGTTCTTCAAATTACTTGAATGTATAAAAATATGACTACCACATGCTATCAAGACCTCCTTGAAATTTTTCATAAGACTCAACAAGATTAGTACCATGATTTTATTTTTAAGATCCTCCTTATTCATGTCTTCATCATGGTCATTGGTTAAGATAACCATCTTAGCATTATCCTCATGGGCTTTAGGTTCACTATCCAAACTAAAGTAAAACTTTTCTATATCTTCCCAAAATGCAACTTCTTCTTGATAACTTGAAAGCATGTTAACTTCAATCTCATCATTGCCATTATATTTAGGGATAAAAGTTTAATCAAAATCATAAATGGGATCATGACATAGCTACAAGTTATCTTTTTCAAGATCTATCAACTGCTCACTATAAGACACTAAAACTTATCCCAAATCTTCATCTTTCTCATGAGGTTCAACAAGGCTAATATCCAAGATGTCTTCAAGAATACTCACCTCATGCTCAACTATAATTTCTCAAATTATATATGATCATCTTTCCCTTCATCAATGCTCAATCCATGAAAAATAGATTGGTCTTCTTCTTCCTCCATGAAGAATGGAAACTCATCTACCCATTCAAGGTTTATTCATAATGTTTATGTTATATCAAACCTGATTTTCCTTCTTCTTCATCAAGATCAAATCCATACCAAATAGACTAATCTAATTGATAATTTGTGACATCTTAAAGGCTGTCCAATAGTTGTCTAGAAAAATAGGTCTATCCTTATCTCTAAAAACTGACTTGCCTTTCTCTTAACAAGAGGGACTACCAAGAAGGATCTATTCATCATATATAGTAGAGTTACTCTCCTTAAAGCCTTATTGATGCTCAATTGTAAATAATTTATTTTGATTCTCAAGGACAACCATATTCTCACTCTTTCTTAACAAGCTCTCCTTAATTAAATTCTCAAATTATGCCCATAATGAAACTAGTTCTCCTTTAGAAAAGTAGGGGGTGAGAGGGAAAGATAACTCATTATCTTTATTGAAAATTGATAGAGTGTCCTTCTAACTTAGGAATTTGGGAGTGATAGGTTGATTGTAATGTTATTGGAGAGATGGATAAAGTAATTGTGTTGAGGATGCTCCATTATTCTCCTTCCACTCCTCAATATCTCTAAAAAAAATTATATGGCTTAAAATTCATAGATAACTATTGTTACTTGAAGGAAGGTAAAGGAATTTATGGAATTGGGAGTTATCTTGGATTGAACTCCATACACTTTTCTTTTTCTTTAATTTGGATAAGCATGGGAGAAGGATGTTTTTTAAGGATTAGCATGATATAATTAGGGGTATTAGTCCAAGAAGGTCTCCATGATGGAATGGTTTTAGGATCTTGAGGAAGAGTGGGTGAAGGTTACATAGGCATGGACCTTTCTTTATGTCATATTATAATTTGGTATATATTTGGAGTAAAATAAGGTTTACTTGGAATAGGAAAAGGCACAAAATATTGTATGTATTGCATTTATTTCCTCTCTTCAAGTAATAATCTATTCTTTAAATATTGAATGATACCTTTTATTTCCATCACATAATCTATTGGTATATACTAATTTTCTCTCTCAATACCTACTTTCATTATGAAGCCCTCATCATTTGAATGCATTCAATCTGAATAGAATATTTAAGAACAATAAGACCAAGTTCCTTCTCTTCATCAAGCCCCATCATTTGCATTTCATTGTCTACAAGGGTTTGTTTGAAACTCAAGAAGGATAGAGTAGGAACAATATAACTTTGACAAGGTTAAATAGAGGGGTGAGTAGGTTTCCAAAGAGGCTGAGTTAGATTGGGAGAGGGAATATAAGGCTATTTATAACTTTGGTGAGGTTGAAATGTTGTTTAAGATCCACTTGGTGTAAATCCATGAATGTCATCAAACTGATATAAAGAATATAAAGACATAGATTATGTATTTTGACCAAAAGAATGATGATAATGCATACCAATTTTATCATTTTTAGAAACTTTGGCTACTTATACCACTTGATATTCACTTGGAGTCACCATTTATGCCTACGTTCATGAATTAAAAGGTTAATGTATTGAAGAGAAGCATAAAAAACTCTTTAATAAATGAAATCTTATCCCACCAAGCATGCCAAAACTATTATCATAAAAATTTTCACCCTTGAGGAGATTTTTCAAGCCTCCTCACTTAAGTGATATCATGAGAAAAATCCTAGATTTTGGGTGACCTAAAGGGTAGATTAAACCTATAAATAGGGATAGTTCCCTTGATGCATCACTGAAGAAATAAAAAATAAGATACTACTTATAAGGGAAAAGAGATAGATAATTGAAATCAAACTAAACTAGGGAGGTGATGCACCAAATTTATCTCCTCTACCTACCTATTATGAACTAAGAAAATTAATTATGATTGAGTCTGATTGCATAACTCAAATAAAGTCTCCAAACATGAGTGTTTCACATAGAGGCTATAAAATGATGCATAGACAAAGGAAATAATCAATATATCTAAAGTACACTAAGGAATTCTTCCAATTTAAATCCACCCAATTCTATTGTAATCACTCTATGTAACCTAAAAATATGAATAACACCTACAAATAGGTAAGAGATAGGGAAAATGAGATGAGGTTACAAACACCATCATTAGCATTAATAAAATAACATGAATAATACACTAGTTACAAGCATAAGAAAAGGATAAAACTCAATTTTATTCATATCAAAGGAAAAGTACAAGTGTTCATTTGGATAGGGCTAAACCATATCTAGCAAAAGGATTTCAAACAATGCCAAAATCAGGCATACATATAGGAGAAGTAACAAGAGAGAGATATAAGATAGGTGTCATGAGCCAATGATGGATATGAATCAATAATGGAAAAAGTTAAAATAAATAAATAAATACCAAATTATATTTATGAACTCCCTCTTCAACATGTTCATGATCCATTTGATGACAACTTGAGCAAGGTGGTGTAGGAGTTATGTTTGGCTTGGTGACTCACTCTTGAGCTCTTGAAACTTCACTTTAGAGTGATTATGAGATGAGTTTCCATATTTTTTGAGTATAAATACCTTATAATCCTATTGAAATTACAATTTACATCATCTATACACCTCTATTTTTCCATTTCCTTCATAGTTCTCCCATTCATTCTCTTAGAGACCTATTCCTTGTAGCCTTATTTTGACAAAAATATCCTTGGTTTGAGAGATTAAAAGCACTTACATGGAATCCATAAAAATATTATTGTAACCATTATACCCCTTCATCTTCACCCAAGGTTTCATGGCTCAAGTCCCAAGGTAGACCCACTTTATCGATACCTATTTTTCCTAATTAGGCCTAATTAGGCATAATACAAGCCTACAATCCTATAAACCATAAAAATATGTAGAATAATACATAAAAACCACTAAAATAATTTATGTAACATCAAATAATGTTTGTTGACAAATTTTCATGAAGTTATATGGGTTATAATTTGAGTTATGTGAGTTACTAGATTTCAAGCCCTAGTTTTCAAAAACACAAGCCTGAGGAGGCTAAGAGGTAATAAAAATGTATAGAGATTTATAGAGTTGTGAAATATAAAATAATACATTTTTTGGGTATTAAAAAACCTATTTAAGCTTATATAATAATCATTTGTCCTTGATCAACCTTTTGCACCTCTCAAACAAGCAAAAAGGTAGCAAATTGTGTGTAAAAGAGGCATGTATGCATGGTTGTAGGTGTATTTTGTATCTTAAATGAAATTAAAATAATTATAAACATCATAAATTTTATCTCATGACTCTCAAAAAATTTACCACTTTATTCCAAATCATCTTCCAAATGCAAATCATTGCATATTTCCTTCAAAACTTGAAAACAAGCCTAGAAAAGGGACTTCTAGTAGGCTTATGTTTTAAAGGTTAAATAAAGGTTATTTTTTTAATTTAATTTATATTTTATAACTTTAATAAACATTCCTAATATATTTTCAAATATTTCCCCTTTGTATGTGTTGGGTGAATATTTTGTCGTCAGCTAACTGATGGCAAAATGGGTATATCAACCACAATACAAGGAGATTTATACGGTAAAAAGTGTGGGTTTACCACATCCTAATGAGATAAATCTCTCCTATAATCAAGGAGAGGTTCCATATATATATATATATATGTATGTATATATATATATATATATATATAAGTATAAAATAATACTCAGGATAGGATAACACCATCCATCTCTCTTTTTTCAGAGATGATGTTCACAAAGCAAAAGAGAAATCCTGGTTGATGACTGAAAACATTCCTCTTCTTTCAGAGATAACGTTCAACAAATATCAAAAAATCTTTTTGAGTATTAACTAGGTCTATGAGAAACCCACGAAAGCACAAAGTATTTTGTTGCTTCCTTCAATGATCTAAAACGTACATAACAGTAGAGTAAAGTGGAGCTCAAAGTCTTCACCTAAAACTACAATAGATAAAAATATCACAAAGGATAAAAGTAGCTCAAAGTCTTTCTGATATCCTTTAGAATGTCTTTAGATAATTTCCACATACACTTTGCTTATTTAATCAAATAGATGAGAGATTATTTGGAAAGAGAACATAAGAACAATCTCCTAAATAACTCAAATTATTTTAACACAAAGTCTGAAAAAACCTATTTCTCATTCATTCAAGAAAATATGATTTACAAGCTGAGATCAAAGTCTCAAGAAGTATCTCAATTTTGGCAGAGTTTTTGCTCTCAATTATCTAGAGATATCTTTGCAAAATAGGCTCCCTCTCTATATAGGGAAAAACCTTCAAAATTGGAAAAAGACTTAAATATTGAAAACTTAGTCAAAGATGAGTCTCCATTGACTTTGAGACTTTCTCAGATTTTTACATATAATTACATATTACAAAAGTACATGTGAAAATGTCTCAAGTCAATTACAAAGTACATGAGAAGAATGAAGAAGAAAGTATGGAAGAATAATTCAACTTTTATCGCCAGAATTCTTTAGATGAGCATCATACATGGTGATAGATGCCTATATTCTGATACTTTCTAGCGCAATGGTACTTTTGAAGATCATCTTAGCTCTGACTATAGCATCTCTCACTATTATGATTGTCTTGGTGTGACTGGTTAACCTGGTTCTCAAATTGTCTAGAGTTAACTGATTATCTAAAATACTATCCATAAAAGTCATTGAGAATGCTTTTTCTTTGAATTCTCTTCAAATCATACCTTCGAAATTCCTAAATCATTTCCTCTACTGAGATGAATTGGTTGTCTCAAGAGGTGAGTCTGCAAGGCAACTCCTCTAATTTTTTAAACATAATGGTGTCACTTTCTTCACTGGCATCCTTGGAAGATTCAAGGTCACTGATCAGTTCTTTAAGTACCCAAATCCTATATATTAGTGATTCTTTGTATCAATATAAGAATCTCTATTGGCAATGACACCGATTGATACTAAGGTATGTTTCTTCAGTACTTTCATCTCTGTCCACTTGCTAAGACATTTATCTGTGCTATCAATATATTGAGAAATAATATAGATAAGGTCTTCTAAATCTGTTCTTATTATCTTCATTTTACCTATCTTCCTAGCCACCTCTGTAAACAAGGAAATCCCTTGTGAATGCATCTTATCTAGGTAATATTCAAGTACTTTTCCCTTTAGATAGGTATTCTCAGCTTTCTAGATTACAGGATCATCTATGGAGAAAGCCTCTAGAGTTTTTGCTTCTAGAGCAAAAGTGAATCTCTTGATCACTGCGGTCAATTGTTCCACTTTTGATTTGTAATGATATTTCATCTCTCTCTCTTTGTCAAATTTTTGGACTACGATATCCATTGTGGATTGCAAATCACTTTTAATGCCCTCGTGAGTTATTTTCCCTAACTCAACTCAAGAAATGGAGTAGTTGTTCATATCAAAATTCTCAAGAGTCACATCCTGAGGGGGTTTAGATATCTCTAAAAATTTGTGCCCCTTATCTCCAATCATTTTTTAAAAGACTTTTAGCTTCTTGGGGGCCTTAGATTTCACTGGTACTATCTTACCGAAGTCAAAGTCATCTGGAGAGATGACTTGCTTTTTCCTTTTAGGTGTGAAAGTTGATAACCAAGGCAAGAGAGTAAAAGCACTTATAGTAGCAATAGTCCCTATAGTTGGTGTCACTGGGCTAGCACCTGCACTGCTATTAGGAATAATGGGTGTAGTAGGCATAGTATCAGGGAAAACTACACCTGCCACTGACTAGTCAAAGTTGGAATTATCTCTGATGTTGAAAGAAGGAGATGAAAAACTGGGGATGGATCATAATGATCAAATAAAATCTCCAAAGGCACCTTGAGGGTCACCAAAAATAGCTCTAAAAGGAGAGGTGGCTCCAGAAAAGGGAATACTAATGGGAGAAATGGGCGAAGGAGTTGCAACAGGTGAGTGGGGTGGAGAAGAAGAAATTCCTACAACTAGTTGCACCCCCTCTTGTGGAGATAGATTTTCCATCCCCTGTTGACCTACAAGCCTATCATTTGTTTCCATCTATTCTTTTACTTGTTCTTGGGTTCTTTGTTTCTCAACCCCTGTATATGTTAACTCTAGTTCTTTCTCGGCAACCTTTGATTTCTTTGATACGAAAATGATTCTAGGCTTATGGGGCTTGGAAGGAGAAGGAACATCGCTCTTATTCTTTGTTCTATTTTCTACTCTCATCCTTGTCTCTTCTTGTAATTTAGTCTTTGATCTCGTGATGAATTCTTTTAATGTGATCCCCTTATTTGCTAACCAATCATTGGTGTTAGTCAATATTGGTTCAAATCTCATCTTCAAAAAGGTCAACTCTTTTTTAGACCATTAGATCGAAGGAAGAGGAGAGTTAGAAACTTGTTCAACAAGATACCTATTATTTACCATATCTCCATCATCTACTAAACTTGGAGGAATATCAGCGAGTCTTAGATACTCTATTTGCTCAAGAGATAGTCTGTTGTTGTCTATTTTCTTGATATCTTCTACTGTCTTTAAATTTATCTAGACATCTTCGATCATGGGCTCATGGAACTGAGTCTTTCTCCTAATCATGTCTTTGACACCTCTGTAATCAAATTTGGGCCTTCTTTTGAAATGCTTCACGGTGACAAGTTGCATTTTGGTCTCCATTGACCTTGCTTTTGTAGTGGTCAACACTGAGTACCTGCCAATTTCAATGGGGAACCTAAAACCTAGTTTCTTAAGTTCCATCTACTTATTGTGTAAAAAAATAATTTGTCTACATAGCTCCATTAGGATCAATTTATCAGAAGAAAATATAGGGAGCATCTAGGGATAGCCTTGGAAAAAGCTAACCCATAGATAGAAAAAAGTAAGGAACTATAAGAACATACAGCTGAAGTCATTGACAACAGTCTAGGCTTCATCTAATACTCTCTTATGTTCTAATTGAGGGTCAAAAAGACATAAAATTATTGTGAAGAAGGCATCATTTACCCTCCTAAAGTGATGGATTGATCCCTTTAATGTTAGAAGAGGGTAATATTGATATACAAGGGTGGTTTTTCTGTCTCCCTCTAACATCAAACCTAAAAAATTTCTCATTAAAGCTATAATGTACATCAGGTATGAAGTCATATAGAATTTCAAAGTAATAGACACTTTTGTCAATTGCTCATGCAGAGCATTGTTGATATGTTCACCCCCAAAAATTACTTGTTTCCCTTGGAGGATTATCTTGATGAAGGGATACCTCCATTCATGAAATTGAGAAGAAGGTAAACCTCATACTCTATTAAGAAGAGTAATTAAGTCGCCAACTTCTTCTATAAAGTCACTCCTCAAAAGGTTCCATGGCCATCTAGACAAGTTGGCTCTGAGAGTCTTGAGCCATCTATTTTTGATCACCTTCTTTGCCTTCTTAGGATCTTTGTCATATTCCTTTTGTGCTTCGATGAAGTTGATCTTCAATACTTCAGTAGCAGGAGGGCACATGAAAACTTTATCGATGAACTCGAGGTCCAGGCGAATTACTATGTTACCACTAGCATCTGACACAGCTTTGATCTCTTAGTTATAGAATTGGACACACTGGAGGATGAAATCTATGTGATGTGCCACCATAGAAAAAGAGGAGACTAGATGGATATTGCTCTCAATTATCCTCTTCATTTTAGAGCTCATATTTTTTGTCTTGGTTCTCTCCATGAACTCAGCCATATCTACGTGGTCAATCTTTGTGTGCCTAATGTCATCAACATTAGAAGTGATCGAGGTGATTTAAAAAAAACCATGATATTTGTACTTCATCATCTTTGAATTCTTCGGATAAGCTTCAGTCATCAAGATGAGCCTTTGTCAAAAGTAAGTTGATGAAGAAGGATCTCAAGGAGAAACTGTGATAGGAGTCATGATCATGAAATTAGGGGAAATATTGGCAATTTGGAAAAATTACACATTGGGTGATCATGAATATGGAAATGTGATTGAAAGGGCTAAGGTGAGAGCAGGTCAGAAAGTGTAAGGAAAGGGCAGCAGGCTCAGAAAATGGGAAAAATGAAAATTTCCTAGAGTTAGTGAAAAATGGGGAGAAGGGATGCATGGGCAGAAAAAATTGCTGCCCTTGTATGTGGAAGAGGTTTCTTTTGCATAGGTGGAAAAAATTACCACCTATGCACATTGGGTTAGGAAGGATGCATTGGCAGCAAAAATTTCCACCTATGCATGCCTGAAGTATATCGAGTCGAGCATAGGCGGGGATTTTTGTCACCAATGCACTTTGGGTAAAGTCATTGTGTAAGGGCAAAAAAAAATTCTGCCCTTGTATGGGTAGAGAGGGGTTCATAAGGGTAGAAAATTTTTCTACCTTTACATGGGATGGATGCCCACATGTAAGAGTGGAAAAATTCACCACCATTATGTGAGTTAAGTGGCTGATGGGCAAAGAAGGGAAGAGGTTTCATGCCACTCAAATCACGTCCGCATGGGGAAAAAGAGGAAGGAGGAGAAGAAAAGCATCAAACACTTACCTAGCAAAAAAGAGGAAATAACAACAAAAAATGAGAAGAAAAAACACAAACAAAAATAAATACAAAACCCTACCTGGAGAACAACGTGAAATGATTCTCCAATATGGCAAAAATGCACTTCCTCTAGTTTGTTTGATCATCTAGGGGCAGGGAGTAGGAGAAGCAATGGAAGAATGGATTAAAATGAGGGAGGAAAGAGAATAAACAGGGATTAAAATCACCCCCAACCACTCGACATGCATAGCCATTAATGCCACATGTAAAAATTGAGGTCATGCAGGGGTGGCAAAAATTGCCACCTCTGCATGGGAGGCTGAAAAGAGATGCAGGGGTGGTGAAATTCACTGCTCTTGCATGGAAGGCATCAAAAGATGCAAGGGAAATAATTTTTGCCTCTCTTGCATGATAGATGCAAGGGTGGTGAAAAATTTTGCCTTTGCATGGAAGACACAAAACAAATGTAATGGCAGTGAAAAATGCCACCCTTACATGGAAACACCAAAAAACACTAACTTTGAGAAATGAAAATTTTATTTTTTGGCTACATCAAGATTGTAACAATTTTCACATTTTAGGGAAAATGCAATAAGGTAACATTACAAACTTTAAATGCTACCAGTTGAACAAACATGAGAACAAGAGAAACTTGCCTTGAAAGACAAACTTAGAGAAAAAAACATGAAATGGATAAGTTTCATAGGGGTTGTTCCAAAAATGAGCATAGCTGATTTTGGGAAAAACAGCTGGCTCTTGTTAGGGAACTTCTATTGATAAAACCGATCGATGGGAGTAGAAACTAGTCTCTAAGTGCCTTCATCCAAGCCATTGGGCTACGGAGTCAAGCCAAAAAGAAAGGTGCCAAAAATGAAAATGAAAAACATGAAAATAAAACTAAAGATTATACAAATAAACATATGTATAGATGATCTTATTTGATACTTCAAGAATTGAAGTGCTTCAGATGCTACCCATTGTGAGGTAGAGAAAAGGGCATGCCATATTAATACTTTAATAAGAAACTATTTTCACAATGGAGCTGATGGATAGTTAAGGGCCCCTCTAAAAGGAGTCAAATTTCCCATGCATTCCCTTTGGATCTCTTCTTTTGTCTCACAACAAGACTTGATCTCCAATCTAGAAATCACAATTTTTTGCTTTCTGGTCAAAGAGCTTCTTCACCAAGCTCTGATGTGTAGCAATTCAGTCCACCACCATAGTTCGCTACTCATCCAACTCATTCAAGCACATGATCCTCTTATCGATGGAGCTTTCATATGTCTGATCTTTGATTGCCTTAGCCAATTTCAATGCTGGAAATTCTAGGGTGATTGGCATCTCAGCATTGAGACCATAAATAAGTTGAAAAGGTGACATACTAATTACCCTTTTGGGTGTAATTCTTTCTACCCATAAAGCATCAACTAATGCTTTATGCCAGGTTCATTGGTTATCATCCACCAGCTTCCTGATGATGGTCATCATGTTCTTATTGCTCGATTCTACTTGGCCATTCCCTTATGAAAAATAATCAAAAGTGTGGGAGAGGGTAATCCCATAGTAAAAATAGAACTAAGTAATCTCTTGGGAAGAAAAACAAGCTACGTTGTCTATGATAATTTTGGTTGGGACCCCAAACCTGGAAATGATGTTCTCTTTAAGTAAATTACACACTACTTCTGAAGTAGCATGCTTGGTTGGAATAGCTTCCACCCACTTGGTGAAGTAATCTATGGCTGTGAGGACATAATCATGTCTAGCACTTGAAGATGGGTTTACAACACCAATGAAATCAATTTCCATTACTGAAATGGCTCTTTTATCAACACAGGCTTAAGAGACAGAGCAGCCAACTTGGGTCTTCTAATGAATTACTGGCATAATTCACATCTACGTACCCATTTGTATGCATCTTGAAAGAGAGTAGGCTAGTAATACCTAGCTCTTAGAATCTTATGTGTAGTTACAAGAGCAAAAAAATTCTTCCAAAGGCCAGATCATGAAAAGACTTCAAAAGTCAATTATGTTGCTCTTTATCTATGCAGTGAAAGAACACTCCATCAAGGCTCCTCTTGTATAGGCCATTGTCCCAGAGGACAAAATTGGCAGCTTTTAACTTGACAGTCCTCCTTTCTTTATGAGACAGGTGAGCAAGACACTCAACATAATTAAGGAAATGAGAAATATTTGAATACCACTCATTTGTGGTGGAGACAAAGAGGATTGTTGGTGTGTCTTCAATTTCTTCTTCTCCATGCTCTATTTCTTCTGGCTTGTTGTCAGCAATTAATTGACATAGGCCCTTTTCTCGCACCAGCTTCATTAGTTTGATGACTAGATCAAACTCCTAGATTTTAGCAATTCAATTGCCTCTTTTAGTTCCAAATCCCTGTTGAGTTAATATGGATTTGACTGTGGTGTCGGGAACTAGGGTAGTAGTGTGTGAATTCAGGATGTAGAAGTGGAAATGTTTCATTGCCTTTACCACTACATAAGCATGCTTCTCCATATTTAAGTACTTTAGCTCATGAGCTTTGAGAGGATATCTCATGAAAGAAATAGGAGATTCCACACCTTCTTAGTTCTGTTAAATTAAAATTGTTGAAAGTGTGTGCTCAGAAGCATAACTATACATTATGAAATCCTTGTTATAGTCTAGACAAACTAGAATTGAGGCATGGGCAATCGCTATCTTGATGTCTTAGAATGCCAATTTACCTTCTTCAGTCTAATGAAAATTGGCCTTTCCCTTCATCATGTTTACAATAAGGTGAGTCTTTTCAGCAAACTCAAGGATGAACCTTCGTAAAAAATTTAAAAGTCTAAAGAAAGAGTGAACTGCAGTCTTACTTGTGGGAAAAGTAAGCTCCTGGATGGACTTGACTATTTCAAAGTCAATCTTTATGCCTTCTTGGGATATATTGTGTTTGAGAATTTTCCCCTCCATTATTCCAAAAATAGATTTTTGGAGATTTAGAGAAATGCCATTCTGGCGGCAGCATTCCAGCACTTGTTGTAAATGGTGCATATAGTCAGGGTGATGCTTGAAAAAGACTATTAAATCATCTAGGTATACTATAATGAACTTAACCATTTCATCTTTAAAATCAAGGTCCATTGCTCTCTGAAAAGTGGCACCAACATTTATTAGGCCAAAAGGCATTCTTTGATAGGCAAAAGTGCCCAAGGTGTGGTGAAGGTATTTTTATGTTAGTCTACTTTACCAACTTCAACTTGATTATACCCTGAGAAGCCATACATCATTGATAACATCTCTGAACTAGTCACCATCTAAAAAACTTGATCCATGATAGGTAGAGGATAGTTATCCTTTAAGGATGACTGATTCAAGTTTTTGAAATCCACACAGATGCAAATTTTTCCTTTCTTCTTCCTCACAGGAACTATGTTTGTAATCTATGTGAAATGATGGATTGGGAAAATTATCTTAGCATTCAAAATTTTTTATATTTTAGATAGAATAGTACCTGATATTTTTAGATTGTACTGCCTAGATTTTTGCTTGTAAGGCACTAAATCACTTTTGAGAGGAATGTCATGGCAGATTTCTTTAGGCCTGAGTGACTTCAGATCATTATAGGAGTATGCTAGGACATCTATATATTGGTAGAGTAGAGAAGTGAACTTCAAATTTTCTTCCTGAGTGCTGCATTTCCCAATGTTCACCACTTTGGGGTTTTTCTTATTACCTAAATTTACTTGATCAAACTCCTGGGAGGAGTTTGAATCTGTTTGTTGTTGTTTAATGAACCTGTCATGTTTTTCAAACAACTTCTCAAGGGAAACTAGGCCTTTTGAGATCTTATTCCATTTAAGTTGTAGGAATTCTTCATATGTGTCTATACTTGATTCAGGGGTTGGTTCAATATTTTAAGGTTTACTGCCATCAAAATGAAGCCATTTGAAGCTATATTTTTACTCTAGGAAGGCAATGATTTGATTGTCATTGTTAAACACCTACCAATAGCTGTCATTATCAGGCATACTTGGTCAAAAGACTAGTTTAATAGTGTACCTATCTCCTTTAAAATCAGGGTGAGGAACTAATAGAGTTGCTGAAATAGTTAGTTCATCAACTCGATCATTGAATTCCCTGGGTATGGTAGAGGTGCTGAAAGTGTTAAATCTTTCAATTTTATCCTAGACTAGATTGTGGTAGTGACACAATTTCTCATTTTTGATTTGATACAGGTTTCTTACTTGACAAACCAGTAGTTTAGCATCACCTTTGGCATGGAAGAGTTTGATGCCTTTGTCTCGAGCAACCTTCAATCTAAGTAACAGAGATTCATACTCAGCTATGTTGTTGGTGTTTCTAAAATATAACTTGTATGAAGAAGGAAAAATATCTCTTTGAAGAGATATCAACACAATCCTAGCTCCTGAGCTGGTAGAGGAGTAGCTGCCATCAAATTCCAAAATCCATACCTCATCAGACACTAATTTTTCTCTAGATTCTTCTTCATTTGAAGGGAGAGATTCTTCTACACTTGCACTACGCTCCACCAATATTTGTGTTGTTCCATCTAAACCAATTTTTAGGTTGACACATTTGGGAATTTTATCAGGCATCTCATGGACTTCCTCTATGGATAAAAAGTAATTACCCATGCCTGAAGACTCAAACAAAATCTGAGCTTCAGAAGCTGATGTTTGAGTGACCACATATTTTGATTCCTTCTCAAGGAGAAATCTCTGCATAACATCTTTGACTGGTATCTTCACCTTAGATAGGTCCATACTTAATTCACCACCAACATCCTTGCAGAAATTTCACCCAAGAAGGATGTCATAAGAGGCTGGAACATCAACCACCAAGACTATCATTTTGATCCTCTTTTCTAGAAAATCTGCAAATGCAAATTGGGCGTCTTTGATTTGACCCAGGAGTGGGACTTGATTTTTTTCCATAGAAAAACACCTCTCGAAAGTCTTAGTCAAAGTAAGACCAAGGGAATCTACTACCTTGGTAGGCATAACATTATCAGAAGCTCTAGAGTCTATTATGAAATAACTCAATTTATAACCATTTATCAATAGGGAAACATAAAAAAGTTTTATTTTCCCAAAAGTAACAAGAGGAGTAGCAACAAGATTATTCTAGGTGGATTTATTCTTGGAGGAATCATGAATCAGCTTTGAAGAATCTTGTCCTATAGGAGCATTTTTACTTTTCACGTATTCGGCCAATCTATCAAACTATTCAGGATTGGCTTGCAAGTAATCAATCTCGGTCATTTGAATCTTGGTCTTTTTAGCATGATCAATTATATCAAATAATTGAAATTATCTTGATCTTTATTGGGTGTGACACTAGTCTAAGAGATAGAAGTAGAAGGTACGGGATGGTTTGAGGTACTTACTTTCTTATTAGTCATTGGGTCCTTTGATTGAAAAGGCAGTGAAGTCCCTTGTTTAGTGATAAAAACTACTGGTTGAGGTTATTCTCCTAATTTTTTTATCAGCTTGTTGAGCTGACTGATTCTAGGACCTAGTAAAAATAGCATAGGATTCATTAAACACTTCTCCCTTACTTCTAGCTTCATCCTGATAATCCAGGAAACCAATATTGGAGTCACCAGCTAATTCTTATTCTTATTCTACAAAGAGATTAGCATCATCTTGTTGGTCCAACTCAGGTTGGAGCGAGAAATATTGTTCAATTTCAAGGTAACCAACTACTGATTTAGCAGGTGTTGCTTCAATGGCAACTTTCCCCAATGGGGGAGGCAGGCGATTTGGTTGCCCTTGATTTTTGGCAGCATTGCCTTAATATGACTCGTTTTGAAATGTCCTCCTTGGCATATCCTAATAAGTAGGATCAGACATACCTTGGGCCATTTGTCTTTTCAAGGTTAGTAGTTCATTCACCAATTTTTGCACCATAGGATCTGTGGTGTTCATAGATGAACTTTCAACAGATGAATAAAATTTATTTTTATTAGAATCTTTCCTAATCTTACCTGTCAGAATAAGATCATCCTCAATCTTAGTAGACAAATTTTTAGCTACAACAAGATCCATAGAACTGGGATGCCTCAATAGAAAACTTACTTCAAGAAGTTTCAAGTTGATGAAAAAGCACTTGAGGTTTTCTAATGTAGGCTGATCAATCATAGGAATTTGGTTCTTCAACTTATTGAATTTTGCTATAAAATCTCTCATAGGCTCATGAGGTTCCTTTTTCGTTTGCGTAAGTTGAGCCAACAAGGCATGTGCATCTTTAGCGAGTTTGAACCTAGCCTCAAACTTGGCCTTGAGTGTATTCCATTCAGTTATAGTTTGAGCTTGAAGGTGGTAAAACTAGTCAGCAACAGTGCCTTACAAAGTTTCTACAACCAATATCACCGCTATATCTTCATATTCCACACCTATCACATCACATGCTATGGATAAAGTAGTAATATTCTCATCAGGATGAACCTTCCCATCGCCATAAAATTTGGGGAAATTCTTTCTCAAACTATGAGGTAGTTCGTGTAAAGGTGGGGCTAGATTAAGAATACCAAAGGAGTTGCCCCAAGGGCCTTGGACTACCATGATATGTCGATTAAATGGTAGGATAACAAATCTTGGTGGGGTTAGTATAGATAAAACCTTACTAGTACTGAGACTAGAAGCTTCACTAGGTATGAGAGATCTGATGCTGGTAGGAGGAAAACTCCTGGTTCACTAAAGCGAGATGGTGGAGGAGAAATCTCAAAATTAGTTCATCGCACCAACTTGAATACAAGATCAACAATACCTTGAGATCTCTAGCTTTATGTGTATGGTGGATCTACCAGAGTGTAAAATGAAAAAGGATTGAAAATGCTTCAATTTGAAGCTTGAGGCTTCAAAATGCATGTTCGTAATCCCCCGCTGAGTCGCCAAAAGTTGTTGGGTGAATATTTTATCGTCAGATAACTGACAGCAAAATGGGTATATCAACCACAGTACAAGGATATTTATAAGGTAAAATGTGTGGGTTTACCACATCCTAATGAGATAAATCTCTCCTCTCATTAAGGGGAGGTTCCCTATAAATTACTTATATGCTATATATATAAATAAGTAGAAAATAATACTCAGGATAGGATAACACCATCCATCTCTCTTTTTTCAAAGATGATGTTCACAGATCAAAAGAGAAATCCTGGTTGATGAGTGAAAACATTCCTCTTCTTTTAGAAATGACGTTCAACAAATAGCAAAAAATCTTTTTAGGTAGTAACTAGGTCTACAAGAAACCCATGAAATCACAGTCTTTCATTGCTTCCTTCACTAATCCAAAGCATACGTAATAGTAAAGTGGAGCTCAAAGTCTTCACCTAAAACTACAATAGATAAAAATATCACAAAGGATAAAAGTAGTTCAAAGTCTTTTTGATATCCTTTAGAATTTCTTTAGATAATTTCCACATACACTTTGCTTATTTAATCAAATAGATGAGAGATTATTAGGAAAGAAAACATAATAATGATCCCCTAAATAACCCAAATTATTTTAACACAAAGTCTGAAAATAACCTGTTTCTCATTCATTCAAGAAAATATGATTTAAAAGCTGAGATCAAAGTCTCAAGAAGTATCTCAATTTTGGCAGAGTTTTTGCTCTCAATTATCCAGAGATATCTTTACAAAAGAGGCTCCCTCTATATATAGGGAAAAACCTTCAAAATTGGAAAAAGACTTAAATATTGAAAACCTAGTCAAAGATGAGTCTCTGTTGACTTTGAGACTTTTCCAGATTTTTACATGTAATTACATATTACAAAAGTACATGTGAAAATGTCCCAAGTCAATTACAAAGTACATGAGAAGAATGAAGAAGAAAGTATGGAAGAATAGTTCAACTTTTGTCACCAGACTTCTTTAGATGAGCATCATCTATGGTGATAGATGTTTGTATTCTGATACTGTCTAGCGCAATGGTACTTTTGAGTATCATCTTAGCTCTAACCGTAACATCTCTCATTTCTGTGATTGTCTTGGCATGACTGGTTAACCTGGTTCTCAGATTGTCTAGAGTTAACTAATTATCTAAAATATTATCCATAAAAGTCATTGAGAATGCTTTTTCTTTGAATTCCATTTGGATCATACCTTTGAATTCTTGAATCATTTCATCTACTGAGATGAATTGGTTGTCTCAAGAGGTGATTCTGCAAGGCAACTCCTCTAACTTTTTCAATAGACTAGTGTCACTTTCTTCACTGGCATCCTTGGAAGATTTGAGGTCCCTAATCAGTTCTTTAAGTACCTAGATCCTATATATTAGTGATTCTTTGATTTCAATATAATAATCTCTATCTATAGTGACATCAATTGATACTAAGGTACATTTTTTTAGTGCTTTCATCTCTGTCCACTTGCTAAGATATTTATTTGTGCTGTCAATATCTTGAGAAATAATATAGATAAGGTCTTTTAAATTTGTTCTCATTTTATTTATTTTACCTATCTTCTCGGCCACCTCTATAAACAAGGAAATCCCTTATGCATGCATCTTATCTAGGTAATCTTTAAGTACTTTTCCCTTTAAATAGGTCTTCTCGACTTTCTGGATTATAGGATCATCTATAGAGAAAGCCTCTGGAGTTGCCACTTCTGGAGCAAAAGTGAATCTCCTAATCACTGTGGCCAATTATTCCACTTTTGCTTTGTAATGATCTTTCATCTCTCTCTCTCTCTCTATCAAATTTTTGGACCATGATATCCATCATGGATTGCAAATCACTTTTAGTGCCCTTGTGAGTTATTTTTCCTAACTCAACTCGAGAAATGGAGTAGTTGCTCATATCAAAATTCTCAAGATTCACATCCTGAGGGGGTTTGGTTATCTCCAAAAATTTGTGCCCCTTATCTCCAATCATTTTCAAAAGGATTTTTGGCTTCTTTGGGTTCTTAGATTTCACCGGTACAATCTTATCAAAGTCAAAGTCATCTAGAGAGATGGCTTGCTTTTTCCTTTTAGGTGTAAAAGTTGATAACCAAGGTAGGAGAGCAGAAGCACTTACAGTAACAATAGTCCCTATAGTTGGTGTCACTACGGTAGCACCTGCACTGTTGGTGGGAAAAATGGGCATAGTGGGTGTAGTAGGCATAGTATCAGGCAAAACTATACCTGTCACTGACTGGTCAAAGGTGGAACTATCTTCGATGTTGAAAGAAGGAGATGACAAACTGGGGATGGATCTTGATGATCGAAGAACATCTCTAGAAGAACCTTGAGGGTCACCAAAAATAAATCTAGAAGGAGAGGCAGCTCTAGAATATGGAATATTGATGGGAGAAATGGGTGAAGGAGTTGCAACAAGTGAGTGGGGTGGAGAAGAAGAAATTCCTGTGACTAGTTGTGCCCCCTCTTGTGGAGATAGAGTTTCCATCCCTTGTTGACCTGTAGGCCTATCATTTGTTTCCATCTATTTTTTTGCTTGTTCTTGGGCACTTTGTTTCTCAACCCCTATACCTGTTGACTCTGGTTCTTTCTTGGAAACCTTTTATTTCTTTGATACAAAAATGATTCTAGGCTTATGGGGCCTGAAAGGAGAAGGATCATCACTCTTATTATTTGTTCTATTTTTCTCTCTCCTCCTTGTCTCTTCTTGGAATTTGGCCTCTAATCTCATGATGATTTCTTTTAATGTGATCCCCTTATTTGCTAACTAATCATTTGTGTTAGCCAATATTAGTTTGAATCTCATCCTTAAAGAGGTAAACTCTTTTTGAGACCATTGGATCAGAGGAAGATGAGAGTTAGCAACTTATTCAGCAAGATACCTACTATTTACCAAATCTCTATCATCTACTAGACTTGGAAGAATATCAACAAGTCCTACATACTCTATTTTCTCAAGAGATAGTCTGTTGTAGTCTATTTTCCTGATATCTTCTGCTATCCTTAAATCTATCCAGATGTCTTCAATCATGGGCTCATGGAACTGAGTCTTTCTATTGATCATGTATTTGACACCTTTGTAATAAGATTTGGGCCTTCTTTTGAAATGCTTCATGGTGACAAGTTGCATTTTAGTCTCTATTTCCCTTGCTTTTGTAGTGGTCAACACTGAGTACCTACCAATTTCAATGGGGAACCTGAAACCTAGTTTCTTAAGTTCCATCTGCTTATTGTGTATAATAATAATTTGTCTACATAGCTCCATCATGATCAATTTATTAGAAGGAAATCTAGGGAGCATATAGGGATAGCCTTGGAAAAAGCCAACTCACAGATAGTAAAAAGTAGGGACCTGTAAGAACATACATTCGAAGTCATTGACAATAGTCCAGGCTTCATCTGATACTCTCTTCTATTCTAATTGAGGGTCAAAAAGACATAAAAATACTACAAAGAAGGCATCATTTACCCTCCTAAAGTGATTGATTGATCCCTTTAATTTTAGTTGAGGGTAATATTGATATACAGGGGTGGTTTTTCTATCTCCCTCTAATGTCAAACTTGAAAAGGTTCTCATTGAAGCTGCAATGTACACTAGGTACGAAGTCATATAGAATTTTGAAGTAGTAGAAACTTTTGTCAATTGCTCATGTAAAGCATTGCTGATCTGTTCACTCTAAAAAATGAATTGTTTCCCTTGGAGGATTATCTTGATGAAGGGATACATCTATTCATGAAATTGAGAAGAAGAGGGTAAACCTCTTACTCTACTGAGAAGAGTAATTAAGTCACCAACTTCTTCTATAAAGTCACTCCTCAGAAAGTTCCATGGCCATCTGGACAAGTTGGGTCTGGGAGTCTTGAGCCATATGTTGTTGATCACCTTCTTTGGCTTCTCGAGATCTTTGTCTTATTCCTTTTGTGCTTCAACAAAGTTGATCTTCAATACTTAAGTAGAAGGAGGGCACATAAAAACTTTATTGATGAACTCGGGGTCTAATCAAATTACTACATTTCCACTAACATCTGACACAGCTCTGGTCTCTTTGTTATATAATTGGGCACACTGGAGGATGAACTCTATGTGATGTGCTACCATAGGAAAAGAGGAGACTAGATAGATATTACTCTCAATTATCCTCTTCATTTCAGAGCTCATATTTTTCATCTTGGTTCTCTCCATGAACTCAGCCATATCTACGTGGCCGATCTTTGTGTCCCTAATGTCAACGAAATTAGAAGTGACCGAGGTGATTAGGAAAACACCTTGATATTGGTACTTCATCATATTTGAATTCTTTGAAGAAGCTTCAATCATCAGGATGAGCCTTTGTCAAAAGTAAGTTGAAGAAGAAAGATCTCGAGGAGAAACTATGATAAGAGTCATGATCACGCAGTTGGGGGAAATATTTGCAATTTGGGACAATTTCACATTGGGTGATCATGACTAGGGAAACATGCTTGAAAGGGCTGAGGCAAGAGTAGGTCAAAAATTGGAAGGAAAGGGGAAAAATGAAAATTTCCTAGAGTTAGCAAAAAAATGGGGAGAAGGGATGCATGGGTGAAAAAAAAAAATTGCCCTTGCATGTGGAAGAGGTTTCTTGTGCATAGGTAGCATAAATTGTTGCCTGTGCACATTGGGTTAGGAAGGATGCATTGGTGACAAAAATTGCCGCCTATGCATTCTTGAAGTATATCGGGTCATGCATAGGCTGCAATTTTTGCTGCCAATGCACTTTGGGTAAAGTTATTGTGTAAGAGTGGTGAAATTTGTCACTCTTACATGGGTTGGAGAGGGGTTCGTAAGGGTAGTGAATTTTCTCACCTTTACATGGGATGGGTACCCACATGTAAGGGTATTGAAATTCACCACCATTACATGAGTTAAGTGGCTGATGGGGGAAGAAGGGAAGAGGTTTCATGCCACTCAAATCACGTCCACATGGGGAAAAAGAGGAAGGAGGAGAAGAAAAGCATAAAACACCTACCTAGTGAAAAAGAGGAAATAACAACAAAAAATGAGAAGAAAAAATACAAATACAAAACCCTACCTGAAGAACAACATGAAATGATGCTCTAATCTGGTGAAAATGTGCTTCCTCTAGTTTACTTGATCATCCAGGGGTAGGGAGGAGGAGAAGCAATGGAAGAATTGATTGAAATGAGGGAGGAAAGAGAATAAATGGGGATGAAAATCACCCCCAACCACTCAGCGTGCATGACCATTAATGGCATACATGAAAATTGAGGTCATGCAAGGGTAGCAAAAATTGTCACTTCTGCATGGGAGACTGAAAAGAGATGCAGGGGTGGCAAAATTCACTGCTCTTGCATGGAGGCATCAAAAGATGCAAGGGCAAAATTTTTTGCCACTCTTGCATGATGGATGCAAGGGTGGTGAAAAATGTCACCTTTGCATGGAAGACACAAAACAAATGCAATGGTGGTGAAAAATGCCACCCTTGCATGGAAACACTAGAAAACACTAACTCTGAGAAACAAAAAATTTATTCTCTGGCTGCATCGAGATTGTAATGATTTTCACATTTTTGGGAAAACATAATAATGGAACATCATGAAATTTGAATGCTGCCAATTAAACAAACACGAGAATAAGAGAAACTTGCCTCGAAAGATGAACTTAGAGAGTAAAACATGAAATGGATAAGTTTCATAGGGGTTGTTCCAAAAATAAGCGTAGCTGATTTTGGGAACAATAGTATGCATCTTCAAACCATCAATTCTATGCAAGGTTTATCTCTTTTAGGTTGAGAAAGTGGACCTACAAGTCTGCAGAGTTTTAGGTTTGCATTCACTTTTATTTAAGACATTGAAAATATAAATATTTGTATCTTGAGTCTTATAGGTATCTACTTGAGATTTAAAAACAATTTTCAAGATCAAAAGCTTTTTGGAACATCTCAAACTACCTCCACACACCTAATTCTACTTAGAATATCGTAAATTGATGTTCTTAAGGCCTTTAAGCCTACAAGTTCATTCAAGAATGATTATTTGTATTTTTTCCATTATTAAATATTCTATGAGGTTTTAAAATATCTACCTTTAATTATTAATACATGCTTTCACTTGAACTAGTCAATCAAAACCTCAAAAGAGACTATTCATAAAAAAATTTCCCTTGTTTTGGAGGGCTATAGATGCTCATAGACTATGTTTTAAGGATGGATCCTCCTCTATTGGATTATTGGAATTTTAAAAATTTAATATCTATAAAAATAATATATTCAATTTTCATACATTCTTTATGGTATCCATGGCTTGTTATAACCTTCAGTTTTCAACTTTGAACTCAAAACAAACATGCTTGTGAGTGTCGACTTAAGGTTTATACCTACAACCATCTATTTTTGCATTAGTTATTTGATTAAAAAATAATTAAAACTTGTTTTAATCCTTATGGGGTTAAATAAAAGTATCTTTAACTCTCCCCCTTTGTCTTCTATCCTTCTCCAATGACAAAGACACTCTCAAACATCCTTAGATATGAGAACAACCCTAATTGTTCTCCCTTGGGCTAAATACTCTATCAAAACATGAGAATAATATTGAATAACCATTAAGTATTTATTCTATTTTTAATAATCCTTTTAAATTTATATAAGGTCATTTAATTGATATATATGTCTACATATGATTCATTTTGAGTGTGGAAGTCTCTTATAACCTGACTGTCACACCCTATAACACTGAACAAAACATATTTAAAGTAAGTATAGGTGTGTGTTTGAGATTTACTGAATTTGTATTTAAATTTTGAGTGATTATATACATTATTATATCACCTTAAAATCACCACTTTTTCCTTCATCAACTCTGAGATGCATTTTCAAAGCAAAAACTCAGTCTGAGGGGTTTTCTTATGTAAAACATGCAGGCAATCTTCATATTGGCATATCTTCAAGGCATTATAAGTATATATATATATATATCATTTTAAAACAAATTAAATTGATATTATAAGGACATATAACCTATTTCCATGTTCAAAATTTCCTCAAAATTGGCCAAGAGGCTTTCACATAGCCAAAACCTTACAAATAAGCCCAAAACTACCATTTTCAAGCCATTTTCCATACCATTTCCTCTTCACACGTGGAATTTATGATTGAGGATGATTTTATAGGTATATTTAAACCCATAATTATATCAAAAAATGAAAAAAATTAATCCATTAATCCTTCAAACTTGTTGAGACAAGAAAAACCCTATTTGAGGGGTTTTAAGAGGGTTTTGGGTTGCTTAACTTTTTAACAATTGTTCATAAATACTAGAAATTAAATCCTAAAAATAATTTATATAGTTTCAAGGGAATAATGGACCATATAAATTCCCAAAATCACTAAATACAAATCTCTTTCCTCTTCATGCAATGAGCACTTGAAAATGACCTTCACAAGCTTGCAAAGGGGACTATGGAGAAATGGAGTTGGTTTTCAATATTTTTGGACCTATAATTACTTATAAATATTTTATTTTACTTGTGTAATGTAATATGATGCTTCCAAATTTTTAAAACCATTCAGATGAGCTCTCATTCGCTTCTCGAGTTCATAAACCTTTTTGAAACTGCCTCTTTATGAAAAGATGAAACTAAAACATGCATTGTAACTACCAAAATAATCTTCCTTGACCATGTTATAAAATATACCAAATTTAATATGATTTTAAAATTTTAATTATCCATAAAAATCATCATTTTTGACTTTTATCCACTTGACAAGACTTATAATGTATTGGCAAGGTATAAAATGCTTTTGAGAGGGTTAGTACAAACTAATACAAACCAAATATGCCTAAGAACCATTTAATTATTTGATACATGACCATGACACTCTATAAAATTTAATTTGGACTAACATATAACTTCATGAATTTTGACAATGAATTTTTACACAAGGAAAAACACTATAACCTCACATTACCTTAGTTTCTCCAAATTTACCTTAATCTCTCCAAAAAAATAAACAAGACCTTCATGAAGGGGTAATGACAAGACTATGGGTATGAATCACTCTTATAGACCATGTAATATAATTTAAGATGACAAGAATTTGAAAATACATGTTTTATGACAAGGTTTGACCAATATACTAAGACCAAAACTCTCAACAGGACACCAACAAGGTTAAACAAGTCTAGAAGCAAAATTTAAAATTGTCCCCACTCATGGTGGCCAATTTGGTTAACAATATGTAGAAAGTTTAGTATGATGTTATAAATATATATTGGTAAGGGGAATTATATTATTATTTAGGAAAAGGGTTATTTATCTAAATAAAATTAGTTGAGATAATTAGCAAGGTTAGTTAAATGATTAAGGTGAGTAGATTAGCATGCATACATTTTACCCCTCTTTAAAAAGGAATTGATAGTGAAAAAAGTGAGATTAATTATCTTTAAAATAATATCCAATGCATGAATATTTATTGGAAAATATGTTTCATTATACTCCATTGAGAGGGCATACAAGGAGGAACAGACTGAATGGTCACTTGATAAGAGACATGGGGTGGGTAAATAGTCAAGACGATTAAGGGTCAAGATGCCCAATATGATAATTGAGCTAAAAATGATATGATTCCCAAATTAAATATGAAATTTGGTAAATATAAGAAATTTTGTAGGTGTATGACTATTCCTAGGGGGGAACACACTGTAGTAATAATTATTAACCTCATAAAATTAGTTCTGGGGATAGACCAATGCCCATATGAGAGGCAAGTGGATTTGATAAAAAAAGATAAGTAATCTCAAGATAGAGATATATGTCTTTGGGGGTAAAATAAAATAATGGGGGTAAAAATAAATTCATTTTAAACCTATGTTATAGTAAAATTGTGCTTTGGAGCCTTTAGTTATGGATCAAATTTCATATACATCTCATTGCAAAGAGAGAGTTTGGGAGTACCAGAGGCTTGTTGATGTTAGACCACCGATAAGTGTTCTATCCTAACCTATTAGTTTTTGTATTTAGTTTATTAATTAGGAATTTATTAGGGGGAAATGGGAGATTTAAAAATTACAACTAGGGGCATTTCCTTGAATTGTAGTTTTACACTCATAATCTGTGATGTCAAGGTTGACATTTGTGGTTTTGTAAAATCACAACGGAGGATGCATGATTTTGCAAAACCAGAAGGGTTATTTGTGTTATTGGAATACCAAAATATGGGAGTGGCAGTTTTTCAAGACCAAAATAAAGGAGTGGTGATTTTTTAATATCGCCATGAGGTACTAGTGATCTTTCATAATCATAACTAAGGGCATAGGGATAGTAGTGATTTTGATAAGGATAAAGGTGGGAATTAGTTAGATGAGGGATGGGAATTATTGATGGATAATGGGGTAATGGAATATAAAAATTAGTATTAATGTTTAGTATAGGATAATAAGTTAGTTTTTGTAGGAGGATCTAGATGTGTTAGCATCAAGATTATGGTGGCTGATATTGGTGCACGAGATGCACTAACTAAGACTGACAGGATATGGGGTATTGGAGATGATAAGTGTATACTATATTAAAACTATGACATCTATTAGGATATATAAATATTTGACCACTAAATTAATGGAGAGATGGTACTTAGATATGAGTACTTTTCACTTTATTACTAGTGAGATGACCATGACCCTTGAGGATATTTGGTGCATCTTTAGATTGTTGATGATAAGATATGTTATATACTAGAGATATCAATCACTTAGGGCCATTTTTTTATAGATTATGTGTCTATTTATGGGTGGGTGTTAGATATTATTGTATTAACATTGATTGGGCCTTGAGAGGAGATTGTGGATTAGTTGACCTTGGTTTTTATATCTCGTATGACTAGTATATTTTTACCAAACAAGAGTAGTTAGTGGTTTCAGTTGGGATTGAGAGATGTAGTGGCAGATATGGTTCAATATTATAGGGTTTTTTCCTAGGGACCTATTGTGTTAGGTCATTTGTATATAGAAATACATATGGGTGCTTATAAGGGAGCAATTATTTTTGGCTTGTCCTTATTACTATAGATTTGGGCATGGGAGCATGTTTCCATAGAGAGGACATTAGGCACATGAGCTGATTGAGAGATAGATTAACCACTAATTTTTGGGTGGTGTATTATTCTTGGGGTACAGAGGTTTTGAGAAGATCCATGATGGAAATATGAGTTGGAGTCTTCTCTAATTGTTGAATAATGTCATATATTTTATCATGAGTATTTGGAGTTTTCTTATGGAGAGTGATTTTTTGAGATGAAGGGAAAGTGAGTATTTAAGAGGTACCCTAGGAACTATTATTTTACCACATCTTGTGGTAAATACATAATCTGAGGTGGCCCTATTAATCTTAAATATAGGACAAGGTATATTTCGAGGCTCTTGGGAGCTTTTTATCTTAATGGTATTAATTTGTTGATATGGAATAATATGGTAGTAAATATTATTAGAGATAAAGGCTTGACCTTGATCCATTAGTGTTTGATTTTGTTTTTTTATCATTCTTTGGTAAGGGATCATATATTCTTAGTTGTTGATTTTTAGATTGACCTGAATGGATTTCACCTTCAATCTCTATCTCTCCTTACTAGACCCCAAATTTTGGATAAGTCTTTTGATAGAGGTGTGAGCTGAAGAGTAAGAATGGTGAAGAAGGAACATTACATAAAATATTTATAGTTATATAAGACCATGGCATAAGAGTTCATGACATGATACGACCTAGTTAGAAAATATGGATAATAAACAAAGAACTTAGGAATGGAGGGATTATAACACTATAAAAATACTTGGGGAGCATGTGGGAAGTAGGAGATGGTTAATGATTGATTATCAAGGATGAAACAAACCAAGTCAAAAACAAATATAGTATTGGCCTACACAAAAAGAAGATCTTAGAGATGAGGATCCAACACCAAACAAGAATATAGGTGTATAAAGGCCTGGGTCCTTAGGGAAATAATGTAATTGGTTACCATGACTCTTATTCCACTAAATATCATTGACTAGTCACTAAGAGTGTCATTATTATTATAACTACTTGGTTGGGGAAAACCAAGTCTAAATAAACCTAATTAGATATTTTTAATGATTTTTATTATTATTGTATAATGATTGATTGAAGTTTATTATTATTCTATTGATATAATCATGGATATAATTGTAATATTATTGTTGTGCTCTAGTTTATAGTTGTGTTGTATCACTGAGTTGCACCATGCATTTGTTATATAAATTATGAGTCTATTATGAATATAATGAATAGAATATGAATTATCTAAATTTTATCATGTATATTCTATAAATAATGGTGTTGATCATTTTAATCATTTTTATTCATTTAACTAAACTAAGACCCACAACTGTGTCTTTATTTTTTTGGTTAGTCATTAAATAAAGTGTATGAAGTGTTGATATATGTTAAGTACACCTTCACATGATAAAACCCATGAGAACCAATTCCTTGTTATGTGCTTTGAGTGAGTGCAAAATAACTCTAATTATTTCATGAAATGTCAACATATTAGCTTGTTGGGTATTAGTCACTTCAATGCATGCCTAGGGAAAGTTAGGTGTAGATAGAAAATTAACCCAACATTTTCGTTCTATTTATGAGACCTATAGCACTTATTTACATGATGGTGGAAAATGATTGAGTGATTATCCCTTGATAAGATTAAACAATAGATTACCAGTGTCAAAGATAACATTTTAGTACCACTTATCAAACCAAGAATTTCTATGCATGCATGGGTTGAATAAAATCTATATAGTTCCTTATATGAGACTTTATTTGTAAGATCACCTATTCATTTATATGCCTAGATCACATCCTATGCTCAAGACTAATAAATAAATAAAGGATATAAGAAAACTTGGAAAATAGAGTGTCAGATGAAATTAGTAAACTTATTAGTGTCATAGATATAAGTTGTTGATGTTTGGTGGTAAGGGGTGTTAAATAATTACATCTTGGAGTATGTTGTATCAACTTATTCTTGTCCAAAAGAATAAAAGTTATAATTTATCCAAGAACCATGTGGTTGGTATCTCAATCATTTCCCTCTAAAGGTGAAGCTATTATTTATTAACTCTAGACTTAAGAAATTTCCCATGGAAGGATAAACTCTTCCTCACATGATCAACATGGTTGGTAGGGGAATGTGTATAAACATAATATTTTAAAAATTTTATTGATCAATAACACTTTGTAGCTTGAAATAACCCATTGAGTCTCAATCTCTCTGAGTGTATGCCTTAAGGGGTTCGTCAGGAAAGGGGTGGGTAGACCATTGGTGCTTCACAGGATTGTTTTCCCTTTTGCAACTTGTTCTCTACACACTTGTCTCCTAAAACCATTTAACCTAAGATTGTTCTTCTCTATTGCACCCATTATATAATTTTGATACATTTTATCCTCTTTTTCCTTACCTTGATCCCATTTTATTAGTCAGTTGTATAGGGTCGACTGGATCAACCTTGTATAGTTTCTGGTTAATTTCACTTAGGAGCTATTTTAACCTTTGATTGACCTAGCTTGGGACCTAGTGAATTATTGTCCATAATTGTAATGGTTTAACTAGGTTGACCTTGTCAGCTGACATATTTAGAAGTGTTTAGGTAAAGATCCACCTATATATACAAGTTCATTTCCCACCATTTGATAAAGAAAGAAGTGAAGATGAAGTAAGTGTGAACAAACATCTGCTTATTGACCATCTACTTGAGAAGTAAAGCTTAGGGTTTTATAATTTATTTAGAGATACAGATATTGTCTTGTGTATAATTATTTTGGATGAATTGATAGGTTTTATATCCTAGAGCTGATTTGTATTTGTTATCCTTACATATCACAACAATTTCTTGCGAAGCACCTTGGCCAAGGGAGAGATTGAGGCTCAACAGGTTCATCTTCAAGGAAAGTATTCCTAACTTTATTTCTCCTTTTGTAAGATTAGATAGATAATGTAGTTATGCTTCTCTAATTTCATATACATTGTATATGTACCTAAAATTTTTTGCTTCATTATCATCACTAATATTCCTATTAGTTGACACTAATTCTACTCATCTAATTTAATCTAATTCACCCCACTAATTTATCCCCCTTAAATTATCTTACATTCAATAACCTTATTCATCCCACCTCCTTCATTAATTATATCATAATCCCTATTATCCTAATATAATCCTATTTATCTATTTATATGAGAATTTTTAATTCCTATAACCCCACCTACCCATCTACTAACATAAACCCTAGCCCTTCTTACATCCATAGTCCCTAATCACCTAGCTAATCCCTATCTAACTCCCACATAATCCTCCATTATCCCTAAGATAATAAAGAAGCCTATATAATTGGAGAATCTCATCCAAGAGTCTAGAAGTCTCTAAACTAGAGACTTCTAAGGAATTTAATATTCCTTGAATAATCCATATCCATTGATCTCATCCCTCTAACTTCAAATTTAAACCCTTGATATTCCCTCCTAAAATCGATATAACCAAGGATCCTCATCCATGAAAGGTAATATATAAATATTGTAAGCAATCCATGCAAAAATAATAACTATCAAGCTCATAACATCTTCATTCCAAAATCAATCCTCAATCAAGCATCCACTATCCATCATCTTTGATCAAGAATCCATGTCAATCTGAGTCTAAGGTAGATTCATCCCAATCCTCTTGTCTTTTGTATTTTGTTTAATCATGATGTGACACACTTAATATTTAGGATCTAAATGTATGATTTAATGTTTCATTCATCTAATAACATTTAGATTCTAATGGTTTTATCATCCTACCTAGTGGTTGATATTTGAGTTTGGAGTTTGCATTGTTAAATACATATAAAGCTCAAATCTCATCTAAATTTTGGAGACCATGGTGGGAAATCCTATCCCCAATTAATCCATTTTGTCTATTAGTTGTATTTTTCTCACCTATAGGGTCAATTAGATCAAGAAAATCTTGAAATTTTTGAAATTTTGCATGCATAGGTTGTAATCATGAAATTGCACTGGCAATCATGACATTGTTCTACCTAGTCATGATATTGCCATCGTAAGTTTTGATTTTGTCTTAACCATCCAATATATAAAGACAAACACCTTACCTTACCATTTTCCCCATTTTTGAAAAAATTACCAATCACGTCATTGCTATCATGACTTTATCTTGCAGAGTAACGATATTGCTTTGATAATCATGATTTTGTCATTTAACTTAGTTTTTCCAATTATGGTATTATAAGATAATTATGTTTGATAAATTATCATATATAAATATTTTAAGGTGGTTTTATAACTAAATTTAACAAAAAACCACTCTCTTGCACTTTTGATTCTGCCTAGTTTTGGTCTCATCTTAAAATTTCCTTTTATCAAAATTTTGAATGCATTAGTTTTTGGTCTTTCATAGTTATCTGTGAATAATCAATTTAAATAAATATATCACATATATATTCATATTTTCTAGATCAAACATATAAATTTTAATTTTTTGACATTTTGTAACAATATGACAAATCTCGATCTATTTGAAGTAATGATTTTTTCATCCTTAATTACAGTTTTGTGGTTTATGACAAAACCAAAACTATCAAAATATAGTGAATAGTGATTTTTCCAATATAAACCATAGTTTTGCATAAATATCATAATTTTTACAAGTTAACCATCATTATTATCTAACTTCTAAAAAATTGCAAGTCATAATCTACAGTTTTATCCCCCTAGTTATGATTTGGCACTATGTAGTTGTGATTTTGCACTGATTTTTTGTCATTTTTAATTCATTTTTTGTGAATTTTGAATCAATTAAACCCCCAAATTGTGTATTTCTCACCCCAAATAAATTATAAAACCAAATCATGATTTTTTAGGGTGTTTTATTAAGGCATATTAGACTAACACATTTTGTTGTTTGTAGGGGTAAGAGGCTATTTTATTCTTCTAACATCATATTTTTGCAAGAGATATTTTGGGTCTAACATTTTGTTTTATAGGTTTCCTCTCAATATTAAATTATTAAAAATTCTAATCATTGTCTTGCAGGTTACCTATTTAAAATTGCCAAATTAAAACTACTAAACTTTATCTTGTAGGCCACCTATAAAAGACTTACTTTGGCACTCTTAAAATCATTTTGAATTATTTTAATAAATTTTATCTTTTATATATATATTTTTTTGTATATTATTGTCTTTGATTATTTTATATAATCAAATATCTTAATTTAATTGGTAAATTAATCTTTTTGCTTGCCTATTTGTTTATCGAGGCTACAGTTGGTATATGCTCTCTCCCTTACATCCTTGTATCAATTTTTGGGAGATCAAAAACCACCTATAAACCCATTCCATTTTATTTTATAGGGGGTTGGTGATGTTTATTTCATCACCATGCATCTTCCAAACTCCATGTTCTATTGGAGACTAAAAATTAGGATATCTATCACTATAGCATACATAGAATTCCCCATAAAGGGTACCGTGGAGTGAGGGGAAATTAAGATCCAAGACCCGAGGCAATCAAATAACATCCTACATGAACTTGGGTCCCAATTTACATTTGAATATATATGGGACTCACCTAGATATCTTATGTATACCTAGCATATGAGCCTTTAACTGAGATAGGTGTACAACTGTAGGGATCAGTATTAGTTTCAAAGTAGCCATCATGTGTGAGTAGGTTTAAGAGGGTTTGATCGATACCATAATAGGTCACCAGTCTATATCCTAACCTTTGAAGCTATTGGATGGTATAGGTATCAGGTTACACACCCATCAATTTACTAATCATAGGTTGTGTCTTGCTTGTTTGGGTGTGTGTTATGTTAAACCCATGTTATTTGTGAGTCAAGTTAACCTTCACCGAAAACCTAGCTAAGCCTATCTAGGTCACTTTTAAATATCATCTTATATATCCTTACCACATCTATATCCCATTATCCTTTATATATATCCTAATCAACATCCTAGTCATTATCCCATCATACATATTATATTTTTTTATCCTTGTCTTAGTCTTATTCTATCTTCCATCTTGCCTAACCATATTCATTTATCATTTATCATACCCCATATAACCCCCAATATTATCATCATAACCATCTTTATTCCATCCCTAATCATCACCCTAAATCCTAATCCCATGTTATATAATCCTAGTCTCATCCCCTTGTACATAATTTATTCTCTTGTACATTCTACTAGTCCTATCTCAATCTCCAATCTTAATCACATCCACTCATCATCCTATTTACACCTTATCCTAAGTCCACCTCATCCATATTCCTCATCCTCCCATATTATCTCATCTCATCATCTCATCACCTTGTATATCCTATGTCAACATCCCAGTATACATAGTCTCTTTGTATATCCTTTATCTTGGTCATATACACTTATCACCCACATCTTGTCTTACACATCATTGTCATCTTATATTATTATAACATCCCTCATCTTGTTTATCTTCCCTCCTAGCCTAACCATATCTACCCATCACCTCATCCACTCTCATATCAATATCATCATCTTGTATATCTGTATCTCATCAGTTGTACATAATTTTTTCTCTTGTACATCCTTTTGGTCACCTCCTATCCTAGTCACACCTTTCATAAATCATCATCCCCATAAAATATGTATCCTATCTTGTCATCCACCCCTTGATATACATCCATAATCAATCATTTTTCTTGACCTTATCTTCATCACCTATCTAGTCTACCCCCATCCTATCTTATCCTAGTTAGATTTTTAGGGTCTACACTATCCCCATCTCATTTACATTACCCTTTATCATCCTCACCCCCATCCCATCATTACCCATTCATCACTTCATCATAACCTATCATTATACTTATTTCCCTTTATCCTAATTATTTTCATCACATAATCATACCCCATCCTATCTTGAGCAAATTAGTCCAAGACTTGAGCTAGTATTATTGTCATCCTATCATCTTAGTCCACTATCACTCATCCCATCAGTAAAATATCTAGCCAATATTCTACTAGCATATTATCAATTTTTATAGCAAACCCATCATCAATCTAGTCTCTATCATCCTTGCCTATTCATAAATAACACCCATCATATCATCATCTTGCTAGTGTGAATTTAGGCACCCATCAAATACCTCATCCTTTTACTAGATTGAAAAGTAGACATTGTTGATACGTCATTATCACCTATTGCACTATCATCTAAAATATGATCCTAATCTTTAATCCATTAGTATATTTCATCATCATCTATCATACTAGCTCAGTCCTTCTAACCTACTTTGTTCAAGAAGCCATATCCTCCATTAACTCCCTTCATCCTCTATCTTTTATCATTTATCCCAATGGACTTGGACCCAATTCACATAGAACAATACATATTGGCTAACAAGTATGATGTCCTTTTATAAGATCTAAAAATTGGTGCTCACCTAATCTTTAACCTTGATACCATTCACCCCAAACCAACACCTATCCCTATGAAATTAGTCTCAACCTTCCTTGATGCAATCACCCTTATCAATTAATACATCATAGAGAATAAAGATGAATTCATTTTGTAGCCATGTAAGATAGGTGCTCATTTTCTTGATGATTTTGACACCATGAGCCTAAAATTACCTCTCCAAACAAGTCCAACATCAACCCTTATCCCATCCCCCTTCATCATCCACTAGCCCTATTAAAAACCCCTTGACCCAAATTTTTACTCATCCACAGTCAAATCCTCCATCTAATAAACATCATCCATCACCTTTGTCACCCACCATCATGAAATTTGACTCCACTTTGATAGACTAATACATAACTACCAACAAGGATGAGATCCTCTCTTAGTTCATTATGATGGGTGTTGCTGACCAAATTTGACCCTATAGGTCAAATTGGGACCCCTATAGGTAAAAAATTCATTTTTAGGTGTTTTTATGGGTCCAGTATTATGTAATATGGTGTATTATAAGTGTTTTGATGTCATATTAGCCTTGGTATTAGTCATTTAATCCTTATGTTTTTTTAGGGTCTAACATCATAAACATAGAATTTAATGACTTGTACAACCTCCTTGGGTAAAGTGAATATGTAAAAATGTGATTTCATGTGCCACATGTCCTATTATGCCTTAATAAAATATTTATAACTAAAAAGTGGTAGGTTTTTTAAGAAGAAAGAGTAGTTTTCTTGGGAAAAGGGAAGAGTTTGACACTTGTATGGCCCATGAGAGAGAGTGACACATGGGATAATGTTGTGAGATGACTATTAAAATTCCTTAGACTCATTTACCTGATTTACATACTATATAGGTGCCAAATTTGAGATAAATCCATTCTACTCCTTCTTCACCCTTTTAGACACATAACATCAGTTAGTAGATTTGTGCTTAGTATGACCAGTTGGAGACATTCTAGGTCAAACACATTTGGGAGGTGAAATTAAACTTATATAGATCCATTTATATAATAATATTTTGAATATTTTTCAAATATTGTTTATTAATCCTCTCTAATAAGTTGACTATGTTTTTCTACTCACTATTGCCTACACCCTATAGGTTTTGATCTAATTTGGATAGTTATACATAATCTAATTGTTTTAATTAAATTTATAGGACATGAAAATATTCAAATCATGATATACATGATTGGATTATTTTTTTAAAGTGTTTTTGTAATCCAAATATCTTAGGTTGCAAGAGAAGACATTATTCTATGTTGTAGATAGGTTTCCACCATTTCCAATATATTCATATATGTATAACAGTGTCAAATAATGGAGATAGGTTTATATTAATGTTTATAATATCCTATTGGTCCCTTATCAATTTAAAATCAACCTAAAAATAATAACCATGGAGTGGAAGCTAAGATACATACCATACAATCAATTGCTTCATGACTATCATACACAATCATCTAAATGAGCTATGTTAAACCTTGAGAACATTCATAAGAGAGTGAAAGAGAGTAATATGTTGATGAAAATATATTTATCACATGGTTTATCAAGTTAAGTTCATAAAATAATGTGTGATTATCATTAGGGAAACCTTTTCTTTATACATAGAGCCTCATGCCATTAGCATACACCTATAGGTGTCTTCATGAGGACCAAACATGTTGAAAAGGAAGTATTGACACTTGTTTCAGATAATTTAATGTGTGAAGAGTAAATTTTGATATTTTCAGATATACATATAACCCATTTCAGTTCAAATGTATACACACTATCCATCCTCATACTCACTTCATGCATGTGAAAGTGATTGTACTAAGAGGTTGGGAACGTGGTCATAGAGAAGTATACCATACTTTGAGGCTTATATAACATTTAAGAGGGATTTTTTTGCCTTTAAAGTAATGATTAAAACATTAAATAGTCTCAATAGGATTGAGGAACCATTCAAAGATGATGATTGTAGGTTTAGGGATCAAATTCCTAAAAGACAAAAATAAAGCACCTGACCCTTTTGAAGATGCCTTAGGACAATGTCATGTTATGATATGATCATCCAAAATACATTAATTATATATAATTATCATAAATTTATAACTTGAAAAAGGAATAAGGTATTTTATTCCTTTGTGTTTCTTACTAAGAAGGCCTAAAGATGCACATTTAACCACTAAATTCAGGGAATAAAACCAACAGGCCTTGAGCTATAAAGGGACTCTTCATCTAAGTTGGTAGTATTATACCATGAATTAATGTTTGAATGGTTTTAAATAAAATTTATGATATATATGCCATTAAAATAGGTTTATATTCAAAGTTTTGGTTCCATATACACCTATTGGTGCTTATTTCTTGAAAATATTAACTTATAACCAAGGGTCAAATTACTACATCATCCATAGAAAATGATTAACCATGGAAACACCAAAATTATTTTATTTAATATTATTATGATGTATAAATAGATATAAATGTGATATGGCACATGTACCAAGATGATTTCTCACCTACATTGTTCTATTTGTTATAATACAGTCAACTATGGTCGACCGTAAGCAATAATGGGTTGAGGATTAATGTCTAAGTGTTGAAATTACATAAGGATGATAAAAATGGGTCAAAAAAAATTAAAAAATGACCCTAATGGACTATAAGGAGGTTTTATAAATTTTTATCGAGCTAAATTATGCAAGGATCACCTATAGGTTTGGTGTCTTAAAGCAAAACACATTCAAAATTACACTCAACCTTGACCTTTTAAGGTATGTGAAGAGACATGAGAAAGGTTGAAATGAATAATGGAACTAAAAAATATCCATCATGATGATATAAATATTAAATTATTTCCATGTCTTAAAAATAAGGTACTAAAAGGACTCTAATAGTAAAATTGATAGTCCATAGTCAAAACCCTGTAGACAATACTCTTCTCCAAGTTTGTCTTAGGTTTTAATGATATTGGAAGGTATAATGACCTGATAAAGGGAAAAAAAATGTTGAATATGGTATAAATAATATGGATAATAATCTCAAACATCTATTTTTTTTGTGATAATAGGGGAGGTAACCTCTATTTTATGTCAGACAGAGGGTACTTCCCTAGGTTGCAAACCTTGTAGTCTTGGGGATTGGAGATAAAAGGGTGGACCAAGAGCTAAGTGAACATTTCAGAGAGGTGTGGAAAGATTAATAACACATTTAAAAACATTATAAACTATTAATATAATGAATAATATCAATAGGATGGTCTGGGTTGTTAAGTATGTAGACATGTCTGTAAGGCATGATTTAGGCCTAAAGCCAAATGGAGGGTCAACTTAAATTTTAACCTTAGGTGATAAATAAAAGGAGATTTAACATGTTTATATGATAATTAAATATGTTTAAAATATTTTTTAATGTAGATAAGTCACAAATAAGTCCATTTTTGGCTCAAGGACAACATTAGGCCTATGCAAATGAGAAAACATGCTCGATAAGGCAACTTTAGATGCTCACATCTCCTTTGAAAATTTTCTTGGAGAATCAAGGGGATATGATGAATTGTATAAGGTAATGAATAAACATTTTTTGTCATTTATTTTAGACTTCAATGTTCCATAGTTATGAACAAAGCTTAAGAGGGTAAAATAAGCTTAAATTCACCAAAACCCTTGCTAGTGACTAGTTTGGGAAAATGAAGATGGAAAGCTTCACTAATGGACTATTTTTCCTATAATGATGATTTTATTTTTTAAGGTACTCCCTTATTCTACTCCCCATCCCTTTTTACTATATATATTGTACATATGGAGTACAAAACAAAGTTTTCTTGACATTTTTTATGTTTTTTTAGGTTCTAAGAAGAGTCTAAAGATAACAATGACATGGGAGGAAATATTATGACTTAAACATAAATACACATGTCCATTTCAAGATTCATAATGACTCCGAAGTGTTCCTACAGCCAACATCATCTTAGCCAGTCAAAATTGGCAAAGTCAACAAGATAGTGAGAAGTGTTAGAACTTCAAGTGGAAGCCCACTTAAGGTGTACCTAAGAAATATAAGTCCATATAACGTCTTTCCAAGTATCATCCACTCAATTTCATGTATTCTCATGGAAAACTGAAGCCATTTTTTAGGCTAAGTGTAAGGGGTGCCTGAAAAGGGAGTTTATTTGACTACAAGTAATTATGGCTCATTTCTAGAGGAATACAAGTGATTAAGAATGTATCCAATGCATGGAAAATAATTTACATATCCACTTTCTATTATTTAAATCATTATATCTATCCCTAGTTAGTTTTGGGATGTTCTAAAAGTGGTGAATGATGAAGACAATTTTTTGAGCCAACAAAAACTATTTCATGCCACATTTCAAGAGTTTCATGCCTTGGATGGCCACTTATATCTTCTAAATTTAAATGATCAGTTTAAAATTATCTTATCATTCACATTTAACTCTTTTTCTCATATTTTCACTTGTCCTTGTGATCCTTGGACTTGTTTCTTCTCTTCTCTCTCTCTCAAGTCTTATAAGAACTAGGCATTTTGGTTATTATAAGGATGTTCCAATTGAGTATTGAAAATCCCTACTCATTTTATTATAATGGAACAATAAATAATATTTATTTTACCTATTTTATAACTATTCATAGTGTTTTCACTTGAATGATTTATCTTCCTTAGTGATGACTATTATTTCCTTAGCATTATTGTCTCATTATCTCACCTATTTATAGTTTGAAATATTATTCTTGTAGGTAATGTGAATTTTTCTATTAATTTTAAAGGTTTAGTGAGTTATTATATTCAATAGTACCATTATAGGCCTCTTGTCTAGTCCTCCTAGCCTAAACATTCAACATAACCCAATGATGAAATACTGATGTGAGAAGATTCAGATTAGAGAAGTATATGCCTAATTAGTATCTTGGTCTCATGTGTGATATGAAAGTGGTTGTTAGTTATAAATTAATTTGGTGTATCACCAATTTACGATAGTTTACTTTCAATTTTTCCTCTCTTTTCCTTACAAGCACAGGTGTAGTAGTGATTTAAAAGAGGTACATCAAGGGAGCTATCCCTATCTAGAGATTCACCTCATCTTTAGTATACCCATAGCCTACAGGTTTTTCAATTATGCCACTTGGATGAGGAGAGCTGAGACATATCCTTAAAGGGTTAAAATCTAAGTGATAATATTTTTTGGCATGTATGGTGGGACTCATTGTTCAAGAATTTGAAATATTTTTGGTGATCTTTCAACACATCAACCTTTGGAGGCATCTATCCAAGCATCAATGGTGACTCAAATTTTACATCAGCTGGTCAAGAATCCCATGTTTTCCTTTTGAATATTGTTGTTAATTTTCATTTGTGTTCTTACTTCCCAATGAATTTACATAGCTATTTTTGGTGTTGAGTATTTTTTTACACAAGTTGATGAGATATCTCAAGCTTATGGCATTACCTATCAAAATTTTTATGATTATTATTAGCCTTATCATAATCCTTACCATATTCAATATGACCCTTATCAACCTTGTCATGAGTTGTATCAATCTTATAACTAGCCTTCTCAATATCTTGCTTCTCCTAGTGCACCTAGTCACTTCTCAAATCAATTCATTTCAACTTTCAAGCAAACTCTCTTAGGCTATTATAGTTACATGATTTATCTTGAAACAAAAATGGGATATTGTCAAGATGTTCCTAGTCATATCATTCATAATTTGAGAGATGCGTTAGATCTAGTTAAAAGAGAGTGGGTACCTATTGAGAAAGCAAATTGACAAAGGTTCACAAGTGAGATGCTATATGTGAGTGGCCTAGTTTCATCCTTAGAAGATAAGCTAAGAATTAATGAGGAATATTATCACCAAATATATCATCCCTAATATACACCTCCAAAATATTACTATTAGTTCTACTTGACCCCTACTCATGAAACTAATCAAGCTTATCAAAGTCATCTTTTTCCCAATCATCTGGAAGATAGAGTTGGAAAGACAAACTTTATTTTTGAAGTAAAATTTTATAGGTATATTGAGTTAGCCAATAAGTAGATGAATAAATCCATATTATTATAAAATTAAGTGGAATTTAATCCCTCATTTCCCTCTCCCATTACATCCCCACCTCAAGAAGAGACTTCTAGATATGAAATCCCAAGTTGGAGATAAGGTGGATAATTCAAGCCTTAGGAGGTTGCAAGTTGCTCGAACACTTCATTCACTCCTCAAATTGCATCACTACCTCAAGAAGATACTCTTAATCCTAACATCATAAGCTGGAATAAGGTATTAGAATCATGGGAAAATAACGGTGATAAAATACTAGATAAATAGTGTGAAGTTGAGAAAAATCTTGATCTTATGCAAGCCCCTCCCACCCTTCCTCAAGAGACCTCTTATTTTCCATATCAACCCTCTTGTATTACTTATCCTCATGAATATTCCTAAAAAATTAAAGATATGCTTTTCCAAGAGAACCTATCCAATAAAATTAAATATTTAGAGTCAATAATGAAATATTTGAGTCAAGGTGTAATGAAAGGTTTAGAGCCAAAATAATATCCTATGCCTAAACATACCCCATATAACCTCCCTCAAGAGAGTGCTCAATATGAATAAAATTTCAATGAAGTGATTTTCAAATGGAAGGAATAAAACCAAGCTATGTTATCCCAAAGTTACCCCCCCTCCTCAAGAATCCCAAAAGGATCCCCTGCAATGCATTCTCAATCTAATGTTGAGTTCTATGTTCCACCTCCAACAATTAGTTTATCTTGTCCTCACCCTATCACCCTTTTAATTGATAGACCTATGGTGTGGGAACATAAAGAGGAGAATTTCATTGATAATAATTTATAACTATTGATTTAATAAAACATAGCTCCTTGGTAGCCTCATTGGGCTAGGTCACCCAATTACAAAATGCCTAACATTGGCATCACCAAGAAGTAGGAAGAAATTGAGGATATTGTAGTCCTTGAGAAGCAAAGTTAGGTTATAACAATTGAGATACAAATTGATATACCTCAATAAGTTTTTAATGTTGAAGAAGAGATGATTTCTTGTGTTAAATCTTTTGCTTGTGTTGATATTAAATATTGTCTTCCTTGTGTCAAAGAAGAGGAAATTATCATTGGTTCTTCCATCACTATCCAGGATATCATATATGGGTAAGAAAAAGTATCTAATCAGATTTGGATGACTTTTTTCCAATCATTGGAGCAGGTTATACTCATCTTTAAGGAGGCTATGATCTAGTCAAAAATGGAGAAGGTAGCTTTGACATTCAAGTGGGTATGCAAAGAAGAAGAAACTTTTCCAATTTATCATTTCAAGAGGAATATGCATCCCATGATGACATGTTTGAAATCATAAAAATGGTTTATCATCCTCTCAACTAGTTGGAAGAAATACATTATTTTTTAAAGGATGGAATAAGATTTTATTGGCCTCAGTCTTTAAAGGAACAAAAAATTACTCCTCTTGAAGCCATGCCTACCAAGAAGATACAAGTTGATAATGAGATGAAGAGTGGGAAATAGTATGAGGTATGTGTATAAATTCAAGAGGAATACATTTACATTGGAGACCCATTTGAGGATGATCTACTTGAGAGTAGATCAAATGAAGTGCCAAGGAATAGGTTTGATCTACCAAGCATCCAATCTAAGGAGAAACATGATTGGTACTATGGGACATCTCATGAATAAGTTTCAATAAAATTTTCTTTTGAACCTGGAAAGGAAGTATGCATAATCCCTAGTTGTGCATAGTTGTTTTTTTTCTATTTTCCCTAAGTGCTTTAAGCACATATGTGTGTCTTATTAATGTGTTTGATTTGCTTTGTGTGTGTCCTTTATTTTATGTGGTTGAGGTAATTAGTTGTCTTGTCTTGGTCAAAGCCTTGTTTTCAAGTGTTAGATCTACTTGTTTTGTTTCAAACTTCAAATGACTCCCTAAACCCATGGATAGGATAAGTATACTAATATTTAGTATAGCAAGCATACTGCCCCTATGAGTCACCATTCTATTGACTAAATTTGACCCTATAGGTCATATTGGGAACCCTATAGGTAAAAACTTGATCTTTAGGTGTTTTTAGGGGTCTATTATTATGTCATAGGGTGTATTATAAGTATTTTGATTCATATTAGCCTTGGTATTAGTAATTTAATCCTTGTCTTTTTGAGGGTCTAAAACTCATAAAAGGAGAATTTAATGATTTGTATGACCTCCTTCTATAAATTGAAGGTGTCAAAAGGTGATTCATATGACACATGTCATATTATGCCTTAATACATTATTTCTAACTAAAAATTGGTAGGTTTTTTAGAAGAAAGAGTAGTTTTTTTGGAAAAAGTGGAGAGTTTGGCACTTGTATGGCCCATGAGAGAGTGTGATAGATGGGAAAAGGATGTGAGATGACTCTTCAGCTTTATTATACTCATTTTAATGCTTTACATACTCTGGAAGTACAAAATTTGAGCTAAAACCATTCTACTCCTCCCTTCTAGACACATAGAATCAGTTAGCAGGTTTGTGCTTAGTATGGCCATTTGGAGAGGTTCTAGGTCAAATTACTTTGGGAGGTAAAACTAGAATTATAGAGATCAATTTACATAACAATATTTTTAATATTGGTTAATTATTATTTATGAATCATCTCTATTAAGTTGATTGTGTTTTTCTACTCACTTTTCTTGCACCCAATAGGTTTTGCTCTAATTTGGATAGTTCCATATAATACAACTATTGGAATTAACTCCAAAGGACATGGAAATATTCACATAATTTTATCCATGATTTTTTTAGTGTTTGAAAGTTTTTAAATAAGCCAAGTATCTTAGGTTGCAAGTGAAGACATTATTATATATTGTAGATAGGTTTCCACCATTTCCAATGTCTTCATTTCTTTATAATAGTGTCAGAGGATGGTTATAGGTTTATATTCATGTTTATAATATCTTATTGTTCCCTTATCCATTCAAACATATACTCAAAATAATAACCATGGAGTGGAAACTAAGAGACATACCATAAAACTAATTACTTCATGACTATCATACACAATCATCTGAATGAGCTATGTTAAAGCTTGAGCACATTCATAAGAGAGTGAAAGAGATTCCTATGGTGATAGACACATATTTATCACAAGGGTGATCAATTGAATCCCATAAAATAATGTGTTATTATAATGATGGCAACCTTTTCTTTCTACACAAATTCTCATGCCATTAGCATACACCTATAGGTGTCTTCATGAGGACCAATCATGTTGAAAAAGAAGTATTGACACTTGTTTTAGATCCTTTAAAGTGTGAAGGTACATTTGGATATTTTTATATATACATATAACCTATTTAAGGTCAAATGTATACACAATGTCTATCATCATACTCACTACCTGCACATGAAAGTGATTGTATTCATAGGTTAGGAACATGGTCATAGAGAAGTATATCATACTTGGAGGATTACATAACATTAGAAAGGTATTTTTGTGCCATTATAGTCATGAAAGAAACATTAAATAGTCTAAATAGGAGTGATAAACCATTCAAAGATGATGACTATAGGTTTAGGGATCAAATCCCTAAAAGATAAAAATAGAGCACCTACCCCTTTTAAAGATGCCTTAGGACAATGTCATGTTGAGCTATGATCATAAAAAATACAATAATTATACAGCCTATAATAAAGGTAAAAATTAAAAAAGGAAAAATTTATTTTATTCCTTTGGTTTTCTTACTAATAAGGCCTAAAGATGCACCTTTAACCACTAAATTCAGGTAGTGAAACCTACACACCTTGAGCTATAAAGAGACTCTTCACCCAAGTTGGTAGTATTATACCATGCATCAATGTTTAAATGTTTTTATATGGTTTTAAATAAAAATTATGATCTATAGGTCATTAAAATAGGTTGATATTCAAATTTTTGGTTCCATATACACCTATAGGTGCCTGGTTCTTGAAAATATTCACCTACAGCTAAGGGTAAAATTCCTACATCATCCATAGAAAAGGATTAATCATACAAAAATAAAAATTAATTTATGGAAGATGATTCCAATGGATAAAGAGATATAAATTTTATATGAAACATGTCCCAAGATGAGTTCTCACTTATAGGCTTCTATTTGTTCTAATACAATCAATTATGGTTGACTGCAGTAACAGTGGGCTAAAGATTAATGCCTAAGTCTTGATAGTGCATAATAATGAGAAAAATAGGTCCAAATAAATACCAAATGACCATAAGGTACTATAATGAGGTTTCATACATTGTCCTCAATCTAAATTATACATGGATCACCTATAGGTATGGTGTCTTAAAACAAAACATAGTCAAAATTACACTCAACCTTGACCTTTTAAGCTATGTGAAGAGACATGAGAAATGTTGAAATGAATAATGGACATAAAAAATATTCAAAATGATGATATACATATTAAATTATATCCATGCCTTAAAAATAAGGTACTAAAGGGACTCCAATAGTAAAATTGATAGTCCATAGTCAAAACCCTATAGACAGTACTCTTTTCCAAGTTTGTCTTAGGTTTTAAAATTATTGGAGGGTCTAATGACCTGATAAAGGGACCAAATTTGGTGAAGATGGTATTCATAACCTATATAATCCTCCCAAAAATTAAGTTTTTTTGGTAAAATAGGGTCAATACCCTCTATTTTATCTCAGACAGAGGGTACTTCTCTAGGTTGCAAACCCTTCAGTCTTGGGGATTAGAGACAAAAGGGTAGACTAGGAGATAAGTAAAAATTTTAGAGAGGTTTAGGAAGATAAATTACATATAAAAAACATTAAAAACCATGAATATAATCAATAATATCAACAAGATGGTCTAGGTTACTAAGTATGTAGATAGGTCTGTGAAGCATGGTTTAGGCCTAAAGCCAAATAGAGGGTCAACTTTATTTATAACCTTAGGTGATAAATAAAATGAGATGAAACATGTTTATAGGATCATTAAATATTTTTTCAAGCTTTTCTAATGGAGATAATTCATAAATAAGGCCACTTTTGGCTCAAGGACAACATTAGGCCTATGCAAATGAGAAAACAAGCTTGATAAGGCACTTTAGATGCTCACATATCCTTTAAAACTTTTCATGGAGACTTAACAGGATATTATGATTTGGATAAGGCCATTAAATACCATTTTTTGGAATTGATTTCAGACTTTATTGTTCCATATTTATGACTAAAGCTTAAGAGGGTAAAACAGGCCTAAACTCACCAAAACCCTTGATAGTGACTAGTTTGGTAAAATGAAGATGGAAATCTGATATAATGGACTATTTTTCCTATAATTATGATTTTTGGTTGTATGGGACTCCCTAAAAATAATCCCCATCCTTTTGGACTGTACAGATGGAGTAAAAAATAGGGATTTCTTGACATTTTTTGTGTTTTTGTAGGTTCTAGGAAGAGTCTAAATATGCCAATCACATGGGAGAAAAGATTGAGACTTAAGATAAATATGCATGTCAATTTCATGAATAATATAAAATATTAAGTGTTCCTACAAGAAGCTTCATCTCAACTAGTTAAAATTAGCAAAGTGAGCAAGATAGTGAGAAGTGTGAGAACTTTAAGTGTAATCTTATTTAAGGTGTACCTAATAAATATAATGAAATTGAGGGTATTTAAAAGTGTCATCCACTAAATTTCATGTATTTTCATGGAAAATTGAAGCCATTTTTTATGCCAAGTGTAAGGGGTGACTGAAAAGGGAGTTTATTTGACTATAGGTAGTGATAGTTCATTTATAGTAGAATCCAAGTGATTAGGAATGTAGCCAATGCATGAAAAATAATTTTCATAACCCATCTCTCTTATTTCAATAATTATATATATGTCCCTAGTTAGTTTTTGGATGTTCCAAAAGGGGTGAATGATGAAGACAATTTTTTGAGCCAACAAAAGGAATTTCATGCCACATTTCAAGAGTTTCATGCCTTAGATGTCCACTTATCTCTTATAAATTTGCATGATCAATTTCAAATTATCTTCTCATGCACATGTATCTCCTTTTCTCATCTTTACACTTGTACTTGTGATCCTTGGACTTCTTTCTTCTCTTCTCTCTCTCTCAAGTCCTATAAGAACTAGCCATTTTGGCTATTATAAGGATGTTCCACCTGAGTATGGTGAATCCTTGCTCATTTTCATATAATGGATCAATAAAAAATATTGATTTTACCTCTTCTATTACTATTCATAGTGTGTTTACTTGAATTATTTATCTTTCTTAGTGATGACTATTGTTTCCTTAAATTGTTATCTCATTCTCTCACCTATTTGCATCTTGAAAGTTTCTTCTTGTAGGTCATGTGAAGTGTTCTATGAAGTTTCAAAGTTGAGTGAGTTATTTTATTCAATAGTGCCATTATAAGCCTCTTTTCTAGTCCTCCTAGCCTAAACATTCATCACAATATCATAATGAAATACTGATGTGAGAAGATTTAGATTAGAGAAGTGTATGCCTAGTTAGTCTCTTGGTCTCATGTGTGACATGAAACTGGTTGGTAGTTATCAATTAATTTGGTGTATCACTAACTTTAGGATATTTTAATTTTAGTTTTCTCTCCCTTTTCCTTGCAATCATAATTGTGTTAGTGATATAAAAGTGGTACATAAAGGGAGTTAGACCTATCTAGACATTCACCTCATCTTTAGGCTACCCACAACTTAGAGGTGTTTCAATTATGACACTTGGATGAGAATATCTAAGACATATCCTCAAAGGGTGAAAATACAAGTGAAAATAGTTATACCATTTCTAAAATGTGTTGACCCCCTTCAAATTACTGTACCTCCAACATAAACCCCTTTGTGTAAGTCTCCTTATAGTCCCCCATTCACTAGTCATAGTAAATCATCTACCCCTTACCCTAATAGAAAAAGGAATTCAATCATGGCCACATAATTTACTTATTTTCCATCCACCCAACCATACCAACAATCATTTGATCATAAGTCCAATGTTTCCACTTCTAAGTCATGTAATGAAGTGGGTCCTTATACTCCCCTTCCTATGTCATTAAAATCCCTATTCAATGAACTTGATGACACTAACATGATGATTTTTCCACTTATATGACATCTTGATCCCACTAATCCTAATCCCTTCTAGTATAAATGAAACTTATACTATGTATATCATCAAACTTGGGGGCATTCCATTAAATGATGTCAAAAGTTTTGGGACTATGTCTAAAACCTCATCAGTAGTGGTGACATATTAATCAAGGATGAATCATATGAGTTTATCTCCCAAGGTGAATAAGAAGAAGTATGCCAAGATTCCATTCTTGATCATGATCAAGCCCTTTCCCTTCCAAGCCAAGTTCAAGACATCTTATCTGTCCTCCATGATCCCCCCATCTTTAACCACTCATTCAGTCAAAACAAGTCTATTCCCCATAAACTTAGTCATCCCATATCCCATTATTCCTCTCATGGACCTATATTGTATCAATCTATTATCCCTACATCATCTTCCTCTCACCCACTATACCAAAAACCCCGCATTGAGAGGACAAACATGAACAGTCACTCCTTTACTCATAATATTGCATCATCTACATCACAGTTAACATTGGAGTTAGAACAAGTTTTATCTACATCTAGATCATGTTCCACACCAACATCTGAATCAGATTGTTCATTAGAATCATCATCCCTTATCGATATTATAGTATATGATGATAATGTCTACACTTTTAAATATCCCACTCAGCATGATGACATCACAATTGAGTTATTAAATAATTTATTTGATTTTTAGAGTGGATTTGATCCTACCTCAGAGGTATGTATTAGTTATCCTTTGGATATTCTTGAGGAAACTTTCTCTAATGTTAAGGCTAGGTCTCTTAATGACCTTTATGAGGACTATGCTACCCATTATCCCCTTAATCCATCACATAACATTCATCGTCTACATCACCTCCATAATCCTTACATCCCATTACATAATAGTAATGAATAGGAACATGCATCATTAGATTCCCCTCTGCATTCCATATCATGTGCCTTAAATAAAAAGATCCAAGACCATCATCCAACAATCATAAGTCATGATCAAATCATCTTTGATCCTATCATTCAAAATCAACAAAAATCAAATCATCAGCCTAATCAAAAAATGTCTTTCCTTAGTGAATCCAAAAATATGGCACTAGGGGCATATCAATGTCAAAATAATCATATATCAAGTCAAAAATCAATCTCCTTTGGTGAAACCAAAAATTAAGAACCAAGGGGCAATCAAAGTCAAATCCAATTAGCAATTTAAAAGAAAGACAAAAATAATAATCACAAGTCTAATCATCCTCTTAATGCTTGGGTCAAAGAATAAATAAATAAATAAATATGTCTTGGATCTCTTACTCTCATGGCACCAATATAAAGAATCCCCTCCACCATATCCAATGATGTTTGCAATTTTTGAACCCCATTTCCTCTCCCCATCCATCATATCATCCATCATAATCATATCCCTCCTTCACTTCCTCTATCCCATCATCCCAATCATGATAGGCTCTCATCCATACCATCTCTTCAATCCTTGGGCAACATTGTCCCTCATAGGGGTTACAAAGACACCTATTTAAAATGTTTGAAGGTTGTTGAATCAAGAGTCAATAAAGGACACCAAACTTTAATACATCTTGCAAAAGGGACATGATCCTAGCATCATATATCCCCAAAATAGGTGTTGGTTGAAGATCCATAAATTATATATATTATTTCATCTTTCCCTTCTCTAATAAATTTAGATGCTTAATAAAGTCAAAATATTCCAAAAAAAATCATTCATCCAATGGCAAAAACCTATCTTTTGACACCTTGGGCAAGTACCATGATGAAAACTAGTTTTTAGCATCATGGTAAAATAATATAATGTTTGAATTATACCTTAACACTTAGGGTAAAAATCCATCCCTTTCATCCATCCCTTGTCAACCTTATCTATATCACCCATCCATCTCATCCCTTGGTCTGAGCCATCATCCCTCATCATATCATCCATCATAATTCCTTTTTGACTTGACCTTCATAAGGATGTAGAAGGTGTTATGAGACATGTTATTGAACCATATTGGTATATCCTCTATTAGACACTCAGGTGATTAAACATTTGGTTCCTTCACTATGAGTTCATTGGCACTCCCTCATCCATTATTCCTTTGTCCTCATCCCCTTTTCCACATCACCATCCCCTTTTTTTCATCTTATCTATCATTCCATCCACCCATATCCTAGTTCTTAGGATTGGTATTCCATTTTCCATTAAACCCATTTATATAGTGTGCATACATGTTCCAAAAACTCCCTAAAGTTTTGAAATATGTCCAAAAAACCTTTAAAAATCATAAAATTTGAAAAATCCAAAAATAGTCCATCATGTCTTGTCTTCTGCCTAATACTCTAGTCACATCCATCTCCATGACATTTGTATTTTCTTATCCCCCATATTTTGATACCAAAATCTATCTTGGAAATAAATTGGAGTGGTCACCCATCTCTCCATCTCTCCATTTCTTTCTCATCCTTGGCATAGGTCTTATTAGTGTACATCACTATGTCAAGAATTTAATCTAGCACCCATCACTTCACTATCAATCCCTTTTCATATATAGCACACATCACATCACTCTTTGTTAGTATAGAAGGTGTTTGATACCATCATTGTCCTTATTTTTGCCTCTTCATACCTAGCACCCATCCAATTACTCTTTGATAGGAAAGGTATTTGATCCCATCATCTCTTAGTCTCCTTAATAGATTGAATTATTAAAGGGAATTTTATAGTGGTAATCCTTGGTCATAACTTTTATAAGTCACCTTCCTTGGCCAATTTTTAATTTAATTTCAAGACCAAGTTAGTATTTACAGACCTTCTCCCACCCTTCATCCTATTATCCTCAAATAGGAGCAACATATCACCCATATCCTCATCCAAGTCCTTCTCCAAGTCTTAATCCTAATCATTATCATTAGTCTATCCAATTCTATCCTACGTCCACAATCGCATCATTATCATCCAAACCACCACCTAGTCACTCATCCCATCATTAGACAAGACATTGTGACACTCCATGTAGATACTTGTGTTACTTGTGTGTTCTATTTGTCTTATTTTCATGTGTTTTATAATGTATATATCTTATTTTTATTATGTTTTATTTGTATCATGTCTTTTTTTCTATGGGTCAATGAATAGGGATGTTATGAGGACACCAAAAGTTCCCTCAAGGATACAGAGTTTATTGCTTGCCCATGTACTTTGGCACCACATCCTCTTGGTCATGTCTATATCATGGGGCATATTATCAAGTGCTATATTTTTGGATTACTTAGACTATGATGAGATTTATGACATTTGTGATGGCTTGATCTAATCATTTATCTCATCATCCTTGTCCACATCACAACCCATCCAAATAACATCCAATCTTTTATCCTCATCCCATCATCTAAGTCATATCCTATTATCACTAATATCATCCTTTAATCCCTAATCATCATCATATTCTTTCCACTAGTTAGAACTACATCATCTTGAGGTATTTTTAGACTATATAGGTAACACTTGGCCAATTTTCAGTGCCTAATGATATCTCTACCACTATCTCCTCTCTAATTCCCTTTCATGTGTCTTTGATAGGGGCATCATCGCTACTCATTGGTCACTTGATCATATCAATTATTCTCTATCATTATTATTAATCGATTTATATTTGAGATACACCCATCATTAATCTTATCCTATATTATATCTCTCCCTTGTATTTATCCTTGCTTGGGATACGTCTAAATCTTGTATCATTTTAATCCAATCATCATCATGTTATGGTTGATTCCCCTTTGGGATATGTTGAAAATTGTGACACCCATCATATTTACTCCCTTTGCATGTGTCCTTGTCAAGGGCATTATAAATTTATATCTCATTTCTCAAGTTGACCTCATCTTCTTCATCTTCTATCCCATATTTGTCATCCCATCCCCTCATCTATCCATCACATCCCACCCCTCATTTCTTATTTTGAGTGGCCATCTATCTCATTCTTTCATGCATGTCCCTTCGAGGGGGCATTAAATCCCATATCATCATCTACTAACATTCATCCATGACATTATTTTTCTTTGAAATACCATTACTCCTTCCACTTTTCTCAACTCATAATTCCCTTTCAAAAAGGGGTTAAATTTATGCACCTAAAATATCTTGCTTCATTATTTTTGACTAATATTCCTATTAGCCGACATTAATTCCTCTTAACCTATTTTATTCTGCTAATATATCCCCCTTCTTATCAATTCATTAAATATACCCTTCTATTATCCTACATTCACTAACCTTATTTATCCCACCTCCTTTATTAATTCTATCTTAATCTAATCCTAATTATCCATTTATATGGGAATTTTTAATTCCAATAACCCCACCTACCCACATACTAACCTACACCCTAACCTTTCATACATAATTAATCCCTAATCACCTACCTAATCCCTATCTAACTCCCACTTAATTGTCCATTATCTCTATGCTAATAAAAAATATTATAGAATTAGAGAAGATCCTCCAACACTCTAAAAGTCTCTAAACTAGAGACTTCTAAGGAATTTAATATTCCTTGAATGATACATAGCCATTGATCTCACCCTCTAACTTCAAATTTCAACCCTTGATCTTCCCTCAAAAAATCTATACAACCAAGGCTCCTCCTCCATGGAAGATAATCTAGAAAGCTTATAAGGAATTCATGCCAAACTAATAACTATCAAGCTCATAACATCTTCATGCCAAAATTAATCCTCAATCAAGCATCAACCATCCATCATCTTTGATAAAGCATCCATGTCAATCTAATTCTAAGGTAAATTCATCCCAATACTCTAATATTTTCTATTTTTTTAATAATGATGTGAAGAACTTAGGATTTAAGATTTAAATGTAGGATTTAATGTTGCATTCATCTGATGGCATTTAGATTTTAATGGATTTATCATCTTACCTAGTGATTGATATTTTAGTTTGGAGTTTGCATTGTTAAATCCATATAAAAATTAAATTTCATCTACACATTGGCATGAGTGTATATCTTATATGCATGTTTATATTTTATTTTGTTTATAACCCCCACTTTGTGCCACAAGTTTTGGTGAGCACTAGATTAGATTTACTTTTCTTGTTATTATAATAGGTGAAATATCAAATTATAAAACCCCCTTAGGGTTATTACATGATTTTGTTAGACTAGAGGTTTTGAAACCTTCCTTATCATAGTGTATTGTGATAATTGATCTCATGATCAGCTCTAGTAGATCCCCATATTGGTCATGCTCCCGCTTAACAAATGTATTCCCAATCGAAAGTGTAGGTATTTTGAACTAGGATTGATTTATAGACATGATGCATTTTTGATTACATAAATTATGGTGAACCTGATGTGAAGTAACACTTCTTAGATTTATTCACTTATTTCATTCTTTTATCATTAGTTTTATCATATATTTTCCATATTAGGTCGACTACATTGACCTAGTTCTACTTTTTGTGCATAGGTTTTTAGGTACAGGTTATTAGATAAACTTAGTCAACCCAATACAATTTTATGAATTTTTATACATTAGTTTCAACATATTAGGTCAACCCAATCGACCCTTTACATTTTTAGGCATCTTGTTTAGCATACTAGGTCAACCCAGTTGACCCTATACAATTTAGTTACTCAATAATAGACTTATGTAAAGCTAGGTCGACCTAGTTAACCCTGTTAATAGGATTTGTAAATATTTCTCAAGGTTATTTTATAATAATCTCATTTATTTTCATCTTTAGACCCACTAAGGTTCCTTTCTATCCTTTTTTTTCTTTCCTTACAGTGTTTCTTTTCATAGTTTACAGTCTTTAAAATTGCCCTTGTACAGTCAACTAGATCAACCCTGTTGACCCAATTCTATATTATGTGTGCTATCTAGATAACTAGATCAACTTTTTTGACCTTGTTAATTTTTATTCCTTGCTTCTATAGTATAAAGGTGACACTGTCAACCCTTTTATGTATTTTATGCATACACTATCAATTGTATTGACACTGTATCATTTTTCAAATTTGGAATTAACCCTTATATGCTATTAATTAGCTCATACTTTAATTTATTGTTTCTTTCATTATTATAATAGTTCAAATAGTCTAATTAGGTGGTTTTCAATTTAACATTTAGTTTCACTAGTTTATATTTTATGCACACATGACCACATCACAAAATCTTTAACAAGCACTTTGACAATTATCTACCCAAGGCTAACCTACTTGGATTTCATTACCAAGGGGGAAGTCAACTTGGTATTTTGGCCAAGTAAAAATATGTGGTTAATGATATATTTTGGATAAACACTCAACAACCTTATCATTGTGGTGTGTTAAGTGAGGGGGTAGGCCCCAATACCAAGCTTGTACCATTATCAATATAGACACCTTTAAGCCCAAATGTCCTAAAACCATCCTTCAATTAATTTCTATTTCCTTTATTATATCCAAATTCTTGTTACATTTAAAAACTATAATCTAACAATCTAATAAAATTTAGGTTTACTAATTAGTTAGCTTTTACTTTCCAAGTTGATTGCTTGTTATTTGTTTAATTATATTTTGTATTAAAAAAACTTGCATTGGCCAATGTTGGTACAAGACTTTATGTTGTGTGACTCAATTAGATCAACCCCATTAATCCAATTGATTATATATTTCCTTTTATTTCTTACTTTTTCCAAGTGTTTTCAAAATTATTTTCTGTACATAGTCATTTTAGTCAACATAGTTTATTATAAACTTTCTAATTTTTCCTATATGTTGTACTGGATCAACCCAATCGACCCTATACACTTTTTTAGCCTCTATTTACTATATTGAATCAACCCAATCAACCATATACTATTTTTAGACCCTGTTTCCTATGCTATATTTACCCAATCAATCCTATACTACTCTTTACCTTCTCTATTTGTTGATTCAGCTCACAATCTTTCCTTGTTAGCATTTTGTTCATTTCATTCCAACCATAATGAAGTCTTATATTATAATCTTCTTGGATAGATTTAATCCATTTAGATACTATATGGGATGTTCATTTCTCCCTCTCCCTTCCTCCCAAGATCACCATCACTCTTGGGGCACCTCTTCCCCTCCTTCATCCATGACTTGTAACATGGTGACAATCACATCACAAGATGAAGTTGGGACTAACCCTTTCTCTAATTACAAAGATACTTCTTATATCAAAAATTTTCAAAATAATGTGGGAGTAATTGACATGAACTTAATCAATAACCCCACTCATAATCCATCTTTTAGTATTCCTCTCCCTGACACTAATTTAGGGAATACTCCTACCATCACTAACCCACCTCCTGATAAAACTCAACTTCTTACCCAAGTTATTAAGAAAATGAATATAATTCAAAACTCTATCACTAATAAAATGATGCAAATTCAATAACATTTGATTAATATGGCTAATCAACCTCTAACTATCCATCCTCAAGATAATCCCAATTATATTCTTCCACCTCTTAGAGATGCCTCAGGAAATTTTATTCCTCAACCCATAATGAATAACAAGATGATTCAAAGTATTCAAAATGATCCCTTATACCCTTTTATTGTATCCATTTATATTGGTAACATATCTCCAACTATCAAGTATGATGCAACTAAAGACCCTACCTCATTTCTCAAAGCCTTTGGCAATCTTTATAAAGAATGGATCCAAACTAATACTTTTACCATAACTAAAATCTTAGTCAAAACCTTCACTAGATATTTATTAGAATGGTATAAACAATTACCCCAAGACTCTATTTGGAAACTTGAAGATTTGGTTAATCCTTTAGTTAAAGAATTTCAACACAATGATCTTCCATAAAATTGTCTTAGCCACTTCATCAATGCTAAGCAATCTCCCACTGAATCAGATCATGATTTTATTAAAAGATGGAAATCATTGGCCCATAAATCTGACCATAACATGACTTATGATAATTTATTCAAACTATTAATCACCACTTTGACTCCTCTTCAATACACGGTTTGACCCTTTATTTCCCAAATACTTAGTGAAGATCTCAAGCAAGATAAATGTCAAAACTTTCTCATGAATTAATTTAAACCTAATCCTAAACTTTTACAAGGATATTTTCAAACATCTACCAATTCTATTACTAATAATACTTCATAATCCAAACCTTGAGTTACCAAAATTGATATTCTTTCATCTTCTCACACACCTCTCTTAGTTCAATAAATGAAACAATTTTTACCACCCTCTAAGCCTTTCATTTATCCTAACTATCCTCCTAAATGGTATGACCCTAATCTATTTTTTTGGTTCCATGTCGACATTGGTCATTCCCATGAATCTTGTGGAGGGCTCACTACATTTTTTGTTTCCTAAATGCTTGGTGATTCATTTAATCATGAATCCATGATCAACCTTCATCATCAAGAATACACCGATGCTTCTCAAAAGTAGAAAGTTTCCAAATATTCTACTTCAAATAATCAAAAATCAACCTAATGCCAAGGATGTTTATGCCTTTGATGTTGATTATGACCAAACCTAAGAATCCATATTTAGAAGAACAAATCATTAAATATGCTACCACCACTAATATTGCTTCAGAAGCCCATGAGGAAACACTTCCTCCTTATGATCCTCCAACTGCATCTATACTTTCCAAATCTACTTTACCTCCTAAACCTCATGATGGTTCTTCTAAATCTCATTGGAACTTCCTCAAAGAACTCAACTTCATGCCTTGTAAGATTCCTCTTATGGAGTTCATTTGTACTTCACCCTCTCATCATAAGTCCCTCATGTAACAACTTCAAGATATTTAATCTCCATCCTCTATTGATGAACAACCACCTCTTATTGAATTGCAACCTACCAACATCAATACCATTGAAACTATCTATCCTTATTCCAAACCTTCCATTAAATTCCTTAAAGAGGACATGATAAAAGATGAAATTATCTTTCATGATGATGATCCACCACTTTTCATTAAAATATTCATTAATACTACCATTATCCTTAAGGTTCTATTTGATGAAGGTCTTGGTATTAATGTGACATCTTTATGGATTATCCAACAATTTGGTTATAACAAGGATCATCTTAAGCAAATCAATCTCACTTGTCATGGCTTTGATAAGACAAATCAAAATTCACTTGGTTATATTTGGCTTTCATTAACCATTGGACCTAAGACCATTCAAATTAAGCTTATGGCCCTCAATTTATCTATATCTTATAACATACTCCTTGGTCACCCATGGACTCATCGAATGAGGGTCATTGCTTCTTTTAGTAGCCAATGCATTAAATTATTACATAGTATAAAATGATATAAGCATGAAGCTGATATAAACCCATGACGAATTCAAATTCTTAATCACAAATCCCAATATTGTATTCTTATAATTAATAATATCAATATTGTTCCTTACCTGAGTTCATCAACATGAATCCTAATTTACAAGTTACTCTTGTATATTTTGATGATGATGAACCTAATGATTTACAACATACTTGAAATACTACCAAGCTACCTCCATACATTTCACAGTGGATTCCTCCTTTTATATTACCAAGAGACCGTATTATTCCTCTTATTGATGATATTACTAATTTTTCCCCTTTGTGTAATGCTTAAAAACCTTTTTTACCTGAAGATGCCTTCGCTTGCAATGACTTTGGAGTGGCCAAATTATTTCAAGATCATCTCATCATGTCTCCTTTTAGATTTAGTAATCTTGGGATTTCACCTTCTGAAAATCCCCCTGATTCTCAAGCATGTACAATTTATCCAACATATGATGACAATTATATAATGGCCCAAGCTCAATCTCAAAACTTGGATGTCCAACATTATCAAAAAACCTTAGCTCAAATTCATGCTTTTAACCAAGATTTTCATACCATTTCCATAGATCATGACTTAGATCCTAAGGTTCATGTACTTCCTACCAATTCTCCACTTATTAATATTCCTTGAGTGGTAGAGAAAATTACACCTTCCAAACCTCTAGAAATTCCAACATCTCCTTTATCACCTATCAATCCAATCATTACATCTGATCCTTCTCCCATTGTCAGAACCATTAACACCCCAATCTCTTATAATCTATATACTTCTTCTACTCTCAATATTACACTAGATACTAAAGCAATTGATGGCTCTTAGATATAATCTAAGTATGATAGTCATGGTAATCAAATTCTAGATCTTGAAGTAAATGTTTAGTCTTATGGTCCTCTTCCCACCCTTCCTAGTGACAAACCTATTCTTGAAATACTTCATGCTCAAGAACCGTAACTTTTTTGGCAACATCATAAACTTGTGAATTTTAAAACTAAAACCCCTTATTTCAATAATTCTTTTGCTAGCATTGATCCTAAAACTAGTCTTATTTATTCCTTACCTAATGTATCATACCACTTTCAAGATGGTAATGCCATGTTTATTAAAAAAACCACTCATATTGAATATAGTACTCCATCTTGTCCTCAACCAATTATATTATCTCATGAAATCTCACCTACCGCACATGATAATTTAAGCTTAGTCTTTGATAAGTATCATGAAGTTTTTTCTTGGTCCTATGAGGACATGCCTGGTATTGACCCTAGCATTTTGGTGCATAATATCATTACTTATCCTGATGCTAAGCCTATACATCAAAATCAAAGGATATTTCCACTTGAAGTTTCCACCTTATGTCACAAGTAAATCATCAAATTACTTGATGCTAAATTTATCAAACCAGTGGACTATTCTGAATGGGTTTCTAACATTGTTCCCATTCAAAAAAAGGTCACTATGGTCATTCACATTTGTATTGATTTCCATAATATTAATCTTGGTTATCCCAAGGATAACTTTCCTTTACCTTCAATAGATGCCATATTCGATTCCATAGTTGGTTATGAAATTTTATCTCTTATGGATGGCTTCTTAGGATATAGTCAGATTCACATTACCCCCAAGGACCAACATAAAACTAATTTCACCATGGAATGGGGCATCTATTGCTATGTCAAAATGCCCTTTGGTCTTAAAAATGATGGAGCCAATTAACAACAAGAAATGACTCATATCTTTCATGATCTTATCCACAAAATTGTTGAAACCTATGTGGATGACCTCATTACTAAATTCATAAGATTTATCTATCTGATCTCACTATCATCTTTGATTGCCTTCTTAAATATCAAGTTAGACTAAATCCTTATAAATGTGTCATTGGTGTCACATATAGAAAATTGTTTTTTTCAGTTATGTCCTTTCATTTATCTTATTTTTTTCTTACTACATTTTATTTAACATCAGCATTATTTGTTATCATGTTCTATTTCCTAAAGCACCATCTCGTGTTGTACTCACATGACATAGGATGAGATTCAAGTGGGGTATATGTATAAACATAATATTTTCAGACTTTTATTTATTATTGACAATGTTTATCTTATAGGAACCCATCGAGTCTCAATCCCTCTAAGTGCATGCCTTAAGGGCTGCACCAGGAAAGGGATGGATAGACCATTGGTGTTTCATAGGATTATTATCCCTTTTCCCAATTATTATCTACACTTGTCTCCTAAAACCATTTAACCTAAGCTTATTCTTATCTATTTTACCCATTTCAAACTTTTGTTATATTTTATCCTCCTTTTATTTACATTGATCCCATTTTTTCAGTCAATTGTACAAGGTCGACTGGGTCAACTATGTACAATTTTAGGTTATTTTCACTTAGGAGCTATTTTGACCTTTGGCCAACCTAGCTCGAGACCTAGTGAATTATTATCTAGAATTATACTATTTTGACTAGGTCAACCCTATTGGTTGACATGTTTAAAAAAATTTAGGGAAAGACCCACCTATATATACAAGTTCATTTCCCACCATTTGATAAAGAAATAAGTGAAGTAGAAGTAAGTGTGAATGAATATCTGATTATTGACCATTCTACTTTAGAATTAAATCTTATGGTTCCATAATTTCTTTGGAGATATGGATCTTGTCTTGTGGAGAAGTATTATAGATGCATTGATAGGTTATGTAGCCTAGAGCTGATTTATATTTGTTATCCTTACATACCATAACAATTTATTGTGAAGCACGTTGGCCAAGGGAAAGATGAGGCTTGATGGGTTCATCTTTAAGGTAAATATTCCTAACTTTATTTATACTTTTATAAGAGTAGATATATAATTCATTTTTGCTTCTCTTCCATGCTTTCGAATTATGTATACATTGATGTGAGTATATGTCTTCTATGAATGTTTAGTTTTTATTTTGTTTCTAACCCCCACTTTGTACCACAAGATTTGATGAGAACTAGATTATATTTACTTTTCTTGTTATTAGAATAGGTCGAATATCAAAATGTAAGACTCCCTTAGGGTTATTTAATGATTGTGTTAGACTAGAAGCTTTGGAACCCTCCTTAACATAGTGTGTTATGATAAATGATCCCTTAATTAGGTTTATCAAATCCACATATTGATCATGCTCCTACTTAACAAATGTATTCCCAATTAGAAGTGTAGGTATGCTCTATCTTCTCTGAGTTAGGATTGACTTATAGACATGATGCATTTTTTATTTCATATAAAATGTTAGTTAGTGGGAGTTGTGGTAGTCAATATATGATGAATCTTGGTGAAGGATTATAGGTGGAAGTGACATAGGAAGGGGATGGTAAGACTCAGGAAGTGTTATCAAGATATACAGGGTAGAAAAAGAGTATAAGGAGGACTTTCCAAATTTTAGACCATAACTAACACTATCTCTAGTATATATGAGAGAAACTAGATATGAAGTAGATACTGAAGAACTTGAGTTAAACCAACCGGTTCCCCATCCATAGTGAGATCTCATGATTTTGAGCTAGACAAACTAATTATACACAACTGGGATACAGACAACATAGATTCAGATACTGATCATGTAAGTGAAACCTTAGTCAAGTAAACTTTAGGCACTAGTGTTTTAACTCTTTCTTTTCCTTTAAAAGATAATTTCATTGCCCAAACTGGTATGCCTAGTGGACCCAACATAAGTAGTGGGAAAATTACAAGCCTGAATAGAGTGACTCAACCTACCTCAGTGCCCAATGTCTTGGGTGTTTTTGTTGTTGACAAAGATGTGGGAGGTGGAATAAGAGGAGGCATAAGAGGAAATGGTATACTTACCCTAAGGAACAAGAGGACTTGGAAGTTCTTAGTATCCACCATTATTATCACCTCAACCACCCATTGTATACTATTGAGGACTTGGAAGTTCTTATTAGCCACCATTATAAGCACCTCAACCACCCATTATGTACTATTAAATGATACTCCATTTTCTAATATATTAAGGTGTGGAGAATTCCACTGAACATGTTCATAAGTGATAACTTATCTAGAGAGTGTGAAAAATAACCTCCTTAGAGAAAAAAGCCACTCACTTTACAACTACTCGTCTAGAATGAACACATAAGTGGTATAAAAAATATGATCCTCAAAAAGTTTTTGTCAACTATGATTATCTTAAGGTAACATTCTTCTAGGAATTTGACATTCCAAAGTCTGAGTAACAAATTATTATTGTGCTAAAAGATATCAAATAATAACTAACTAAGAGTGTTTGTGATTATGATGCATAGTTTAAGATATTTCTTTCCAATATCTCATTCAATATCAATGATTCTTAACATGCTCAGTGGTTCATGGGAGGTCTATATCTCCCCTTTCAATGAACATTGTATCAAAGAATTTTTACTAGCCTACATGAGGCCTTGGAATCTACCCTCCATGATGAAGGCATTAGCAACATTGATGCAAGAATCAACCCTTTTATTGAGGCTTAAATTACTATAATGACATATCAATTAGAAAAATTAATTTCACATAGCACTAATGACACTCACAGTGGCCTATGGTGTGTTGATTATGATTTTGAAGGCCATAATATAAATAATTTTTCCCATAATAACATATACATCGTACTGAGTTAGTCATGTGAAATTTTCCAAGAAGATAATGATGTTAGATCTTGTCATTTATTACAATGTGCCACTCAATCAAAGGTGTCAACTTATTATAAGATATGCAATGTATATACACATGACACCAATGACTATCATCTCATTAGTGAAATTAATGAGGTACATATGCATGGTATGTAGTAGGCCTCTATTTTAAATAACTAGGAGAATAGTGGATATCATGGGTGAGGTCTAGGTTAAGGACATGGAGGTGGATTCTTTCCACCATGTACCTACTATAATTTCAATTCCCCTAAGCACTACCAACATGATTGCCTAGTTTATCCTACATATGCTTTCTATAAAAATGAGCACTGACTGGAAGAGTGTTCAGATTTATATATATCCATTAACAAGGAAACAAATGATAAGGGTGATGATATGATACACATTAATAATCCACACTAGAGACCATGCTTCATCACTCTAATTTATCCTAAAGTAAATATTATAATTCATAGTGGCATACAATCCTAGTATATGTCCACTCCACCTATTGAGAAGTTATAATAGAAATAACCTTATGCTACTAGGTATCTTGATGCTCAGTAGCAAAAAGAGGTGCTCTAGGATAATATGAGTTTATTAAGGTAATTATAAGGGGAAATATAATTTATTAAGGAGCATGATGTTGCTTAACATGTCGATATATGGAAGACTGCATACCATCATGATGTAGTGTGGGATAACTTTCAAGAACTCTATAAGTACTTATTAGATAAGGATATTATACCATTATTACATAATTAGATTAAGCATTAGAATCCAAGACCTACTAAATATTATCATTTAAACCATGCTTGATAACAAGATACTCCCTTCCCATACTACAAGAGGACAAATAAATATTGGTGAATGCCACCATCAATAGATGGGTAATCCAAGACGTATTAGTTGACACCAACATTGAATTCAATGTCCTCATGGAAGATGCTTGGATAAATATGGCTAGCCCAGATTTATAACCTTTACCTCATCTATTTTTCATGGCCAACAAGACCAACATTTTTCCAATTAGTGTCCTTAAAGATGCCACCATAGATATCCTCAATATTACATTCAAAGTAGAATTCAAAGTTTTAGAGTTGGCTGAGGCTGATCACTTCCCAGCCCTATTAGGTCATCCATGGTGTTATGCCAATAATGTTGATTTAAGATTCAAGAAAAGGTACATCAACTTTGAAAATACTAACTATCACATCATCATTCCATTAGATCATGATCATGGGCTCACATATGTTTAACATGTTAATGATGATGAGGATATTAATCAGATATATAATGTCATATCTCAAGGTAATGAACTTAATGATCCCAATCAAGATGGAATCCTAAGATGGATGGATGCACAATCCCTCTCTAACACTATGAGTAATGCATGTGACTATTGATCATAAAGTGACCACGACCTTACTAGGAGATTATGTGGTGTTATTGATAGTCATGAAGATACTTGGTGAAAGTATCAAAAATACCATTTTTTTGTCTCATGATTAGGAAAGTCATGCATAGACCAATCATGGTTATACCACTCAAAAGGATAAATGAAGCTTCATGGTTTCATGTGCAAATAGAAGTCTATTAATTCATCTAGTAACTAAAATACTTGTATTTTATAAAGTTGATCACAGGATCACTTGTTCACATTCTTGATGGCACATATACAAGGTGATGGTGAACTCATCACGAGTGTCTGCTTATTTGGGACCATGTACATTTTATATTACATCATAAATTTCATCATGATAACCATTGACATGTCATTATTATCTATAGTGGTATTTGATCACTAGAACCTCACCTTGAGGTATGTGAGGCAATGTGGATGGTTGATGAAACTTTCTTTCTAAAATATATTTGGGTTCATGCATTTTATGGTACCCTACACACTTGGGTCAGAGAGTAGCATGTCCATGAGGAGCACAATATAGGTACCTATTCTTGGTACTTTCTTAAGGATAATATGGTTTTGGTGTTATCCTATTAATTTCCAAGGATGGATTTACACCTTACACTTCAATAAATATGTCAAGTGGTCATCGATGAAAATCCCTATTAAAGATCAGATTCAAAGCATACATGGCATACCAAATAAATGATTAACCATTTTTAGTGAGCCTATTAAGCAAGCATCTTGTTTTACACCTAAAATTATAATAAATCATGCACTTTGAGAAAAAATCTACAAGGGTAAGCAAAAATTTGTGTTTCAAGTTGATGAAGGTGAAAGATCTGATCCACCTAGCCCATTGACCAATCATTTAAATGTACACATGAAGTATGGCACTCAAACTATTCATAACATAATTCGAGATACACAACAACCATACTTGGAACCACTTCAAACCATATAGTACAATAGTGGCATAGAGGATACACCAAATATGGCTACCATGGGGAATTACTAGTCTAATACTGAAATCAAAAAAGTGTTTGAGATATTGAAAAAGTATCATGATGTTTTTCCCATAAACTATAGTGAGATGAACGGTGTTATCTCTTTAGTAAAATACATATCAAACTTGACCCATTGACCAATCATTTGAACATACACATGGAGTATGGAACTTGAACTATTCATAACAAAATTATTGATACACAACACCCATACTTAGAGCCACTTCAAACCATACAACACAATATTGGCATAGAGGATGCACAAAATATGGCTATTGTGGGGAATTACTAGTCTAATACTGAAATCAAAAAAGTGTTTGAGCTATTAAAAAAGTATCATGATGTTTTTCCCATAAACTATAGTGAGATGAAGGGTGTTATTTCTTTGGGAAAATACATATGAAACTAGATGAAGGCACTCACTTAGTTAGTAAATGACCTTATCGAATGAATCTAAATCTGCATACATGTGTTAAATAATAGATTGATAGTATGTTGTGCATGGGAGTCATTATTCCTATCTATGAATTGAGTGAGTTGGTCTTATGGTGATAATCATTAAAAAATATGGACACATAAGTATTTATGTGGATTACAGGTTACTTAACATTGCTTGTATTATTGATCCTTTATTAACACTATTAACAAAATAAATCCTTAAAGGCACCATCGGTTATTAAATTTATACCTTTATATATGGTTTCTATGGGTACCATCAAGTTAATATTATAGAGGAAGATAAGCCCAAGACTACATTTACCACTGAGTGAGGGACTTTTGCATATAATTTCATGTCAGTTAAGTTAAAGAATACCCCTGTTATGTTCTCTAAGATTGTCACCAAAGCTTTCAAAGACTTCATCCATAAGTTCCTTTAGGTTTATATGCATGATTGGATGTTATACATTTTTTTCAAAGACCATTGTTCCAATCTCAGGCTCATGCTTGATTACTACATGACACTTCAAATTTATCTCAACTTGAAAAATGTATTTTTTCTACTCCATTCAACATTCTCCTTGGTCATATTATTTCTAATATAGAATTATAGTAGACCCTACCAAGATTTCCATCATCCTCTACCTATCAGTGTTGACTACCCAATGAGAATTTTGTGCCTTTTTAGATCACACTAGATACTATAGGAAATTCATCCATGGATATGCAAGGATTATAGTGCCTTTATAGGAGTTAATGAAACATAATGAAGATTTCATTTAGACCTACTCATGTCAAGAATATTTTTTTTCCTTAAAGGATAAGTTTATCACTACAATGATTCTCTAATTCCCTGAATGGAATAAATAATTCTATGTCTATGTCAATGCTTTTAGCATAGAAGTTGGTGTGATACTTACTCAACATAGTGAGGGTAATTAGGATCACCCTATATACTTTGTAAGTAGAAATCTTACTACAGTAAAAAAGAATTATACCACTATAGACTGCGAGACATTATCCATGATCTATGATCTTAAATTTTTTTGGTAATATATGTTAGTAACCCATTTTGTTTTATTCACAAAATATGAGGCATTAAAAAATTTGGTCAACAAACCAATTTTAAATGGTCATATTTGGCAATGGATAACATTATTTCAAGAGTTCTAGTTCTTTGTCATGATCAATCTTGGTAAAGCTAATTGTGGTCCTGACCATCTCTCATGAATTGAATTTGGTGAACCAATACATGCCATTGAATATGAACTACCTAACATGCAATTGTTTCATGTATTACACATTATTTATGAATTAAAATAAATATCAGCCTTTTAAACCACCATATCAGCTTCATCTCATTTAAGCACTCTAACTAATAAAAAACTTGTCATTCATGCCACTCCATTCTAGCTCATCAGGGAAGACCTTAATAAGCTTGGTTGATATGAGGTAATTCGGCATTACATCATGAAAAACAAGCATGTTGAAGTGATCTACAATATCTATAAAGGTTTTATTGGAATACATTACATTAAAGAAGTTACCGGATAAAAGGTTCTACTAGCTAGTTTATGGTGGCCTACCCTTTTTAAGGATGTTAAAATTTACATGTGATAGTTTGACATTTGTCAGTGTATAGGAAAGCCCAATTTTTAGGATACAATGCCAATTCATCTTATTATATCATAAGAAATTTTTGAAAAGTGGGCTATTGACTTTGTTGGCCTCATCAACCTAACAAGATGACATATTAGTTCACACTATGTGATCACCACTACTGACTATCTCACTCATTGGGATAAAGTTATGTTGACATGAGATTATATAGCTGATATTATTACATGATTCATCTAGGAGAGTATTATTAATATTTCAATTGTCTATTGATTTTTATTAGTTATTATGGTACTCACTTAAAAGTGGTCAAGTTTTTAACTTCACAGGTGCATGAGGACTACATCTACTTTGTTAGGAATTAGATGAAAATCATAGCTGAAAGAATTAGCAAAGTATCAGGGTTAAAATTCTTAGGTGTAGACCCTGAATATCATCTAGAGGACATAAAGGATATAAAGAAGATGGCTATGGTGTGTGAACACCATAAACAAGGCCATGGTATGCACATCAAAAATATTTAGGATCTGGCCCTCTGGGTGATCGTTTACATTGTAATGATGAAGGTTAGAGGAAAATCTATATGGAAGGAGGTGAAAATGGCCTACTTTTATATTGCATACTAGGTTTTTGAGGGGATAAAATACAACTAGGCACTATACTTGGCTAATAAAATAATAAAGGATGTAGAGAAAGCTCACTAGGTTCATAACCATGGGTTTTTATGAGGCATGTTTCTTGTGTTAATGGTATTAGATGAAATTGGTGTACTCAAATACACCTCTAAAGAAATTAGATGGGCATACCCACCTGAGCATAAGTCCCCTATGGAGTGGTAAATTGCATTCACCTATTCTAGCTCGATTATTCCATCTTATAAGGTCAATATGAAGTCATGGTATGATGGGATGAAGGAAGCCTTTGGGAATGAGTGGTGCATTATAAAGGAATTGCCTACATAGTTTGGAGACCAAGCTAAGTTTATTGTAAAGCAACATGAATCTCGTGTACACATTAGGATGGCCCCATCTAGATAATTTTCTACTTGGATAAATCTACCTTATGCTTTCACAACATTATACTCTATGAACTCTAGAAATCGAATATATGATGTGTATTTGGTGAGAATTAAAGATGAACAAATTGACTCAAAGAATCACACTCTCCTCTAGATGTATGGATACCCTAGGAAAAATTATTAAATAGAAAGGGTTGAGTTAGACATAACTGACATAAAGGTGAATTAAACCTTAGTTATGGATTCTATTCATACTTTATTCTATATGTTTAGTATTAAGAATAAATATTTGGGGAGCATGGATTGAAAGAGAGAAACTCCATTCAACAACACCACTAAGAATGAAGTAGAAGTGCTTTGGACATTATTCTGTCACAATCTCTCAACTAGAACCTTTGAAAAAGATCGCCTAGGGACTGTTAAAGAAGGATCTACCAACAAGTCAAATAGAAGGCTTAGCTCCAACTACAAAAATTGATCCCTTAGAATAGGATATAGAGGATCCTAAGGAAGGTGATAGGGAGGAGATGAAAGAGCTATCAGAATGGACCTCAGATAAAGTTGAAGCTAAAAAAAAGATACTAAGTTTGAGAAGATACCCTCCTCGACATGGTAGGAAGAGACCACTCTTGAGTAAATGAAGATCAAGATTAAATATTTACTTGGTGAAAAGAGGGATGGTTCTAAAGCATAGGTAGGAATAAGTGGTCTCAACATTGTGACCACTTTCAAAGAGTAAGACATAGATGTTGAGATACTTAAATGGTATCCCATGAAAAGGAAAGAACCAATTGACTCTATGGTTAGAATAGATAGGTTTGATGTAGCCATCAACCTCTGTTCCCAATACTAGAAATGTGTCCCTAATAAATTTTGTTATCTATATTCTCATATTCATTAGGAGGATACATTTGACTAAACCTAGTGTGAGATGTCATTCTTACTCGACATGTATAATGAAGAATGCAACTTTTATATTCCCTTTGATAGTCTTGTATTGGATCTTCAAGTGGAAATGCTACCCATTACTACCCATTTATATCCCCATTAGCTTACCTCTACACAAACTAGCACAACAGTCTTGAAAATAACATTTGAGGTCAAAAAATAGAATGTCCTTGAAAAACTTGATGCATAGTAGACTAAATAGAAACATGCCAAGGTAGTGGAGCTATCTAATAAAGAGGTTATTTCCCCCACCAAACTAGAAGAATAATTAGTTGATCTGAAGCATCAATTAGAGGTAGAGATAGTCACCAAGGTGAAAAAACTAAATATTTATAATTCTATTCTAAGACAAGACCCAATGCTCATAAACAGAGTCCCTTATCTAGTGAGGCAATTGACAAGTTAGATACTCTTATAGACCTATTAAAATGGTGTTATTTTAATTTTTTTCAGAATTAGGTGTTTAATCCCTAAGAAAATAAAGGTCTAAGTAAATGTAAATTAGTAATTAAAGTGTCTCAATTATCCTACTAATTTGTGTAAATAGATATGTATTTTACCTTTTCTAAAAATAGTAAGAAGTGTGAAGAAATCAAACTTAGCTTATTATAGGCAAAAACAAATGATGCAGGATCTAGAAATTGCTATGCAAGGATGGCAGACTCTCATAAATAAGAACTAGAACTATGTTTCTAGATTGGATAAGAGTACCAAAATAAGAACACCATACTACTTGGTGTTAGTTTCCACTTTCAACATTGTTGTCCAAGTGATCTGGCTTTTCTAGGTTCTACTTGGTAGGCTTGTTACACCCTGGTAGTGAAATATTGAAGTTTGGGTCTATGTAGAGATCACTATGTGTCTAGTTCAATATTTGAAACCCTTAGGATCTCTTGACACTTGAACTTGAGTAGAAAACTTGGGAAAGAGAGGATGGGTTAGTGTGTAAAAAATATGTTAGACATACTTCACACCCTATGTTTGGGCATGTTTCCTACATACTAATACTCCAAAGAGAGATCAAGCTAATGTAGTTCTCCCATTTGAAGTACTTAGTGCAATTTTATGATTTATTTAACTAGATGTGAAATTATAATGTACTTTGGATGACTAGGGACTGGTATTAGTGCTTGAATAGGATTTAATAGGTATTGGAAGGCTGTATATAGAGAATAGGGAAGAGTGCTTGAGTATACTTACGTGTATTCATACTTTTTTTCTTGTCAATGCATGCCAACCCTTCTAAATGGATATTAAATGGCATTTTATAGGTAATTTGATGATCATGATGTTGTCCCCCAAAAATATCACTCATTTTTAGGACAACATTTGAACTATATTGGTCCTACAGACCAAAACTATCTCTTCCCTTTTCAAAATTTATCCTGAGCATTCAAATTCCTCATTTTTCAAGCTACTCAAAAATCTACAAACTCTGTAGGCTTGAATCTAAGGACTATGCAGGCTTGAATCTATGAACTTTGTAGGCTTGAATCTATGGACTCTATAGGCTTGAATCTACTGACTCTATAGGCTTGAATCTATAGACTCTACAGGCTTGAATCTACAAACTCTACAAGCTAAGTTCAATGGACTTCATAGGTTGATTTCTACAGACTTTGTAAGAAATAATCAAGCTCTCAACACTTAGGTGATTTCAAAGTTGGTTCAATGACAAGGCTCAACCAAAAGAGTTCATCGACAAGCTTTTAAGCAAGTATTGAACCATTCAACCGTTGAACCATTTTGGTTCAATGGTTCAATAGGTTTAACAAGTTCAAAGGTTCAGCATCAGGAGCAAGAATTCAACCACTTTAAGATTCAAGGTTCAACAGGTTCAAAGTTTTCTACAGGCAGGTTCAATCAAAAGAACAAGTTTTTTGACGCTTGAATCATCCGTTGAACCATTGAACCACTTTGGTTCAAAGGTTTAATAGGTTCAAAAACCAAATGGTTCAACGGGTTTGGTTCAAAAAGATCAAAAGGACTTACCCAAATAAAAAGCATGAACTGATTGAACCAATGAACCATTAAATCACTTTGGTTCAAAGGTTTAATGGGTTCAAGGTTCAAGGCTCAACAGGTTTAACGAGGCTTGTTTCAAAGAATCTTGTTTCAAGTGGTCAAAGGGAATGAACCATTGAACCGTTGAACCAAAGTTGGTTCAATTAGTTGGTTCAATCGATAGGTTCAAGGGGTTGCCCCAAAGCCAAAGGATTAGATACCCTTGTGGAGGGTAGTGAGCAAAAGCTTGACATAACTTAGCGGATGCTGCCAAGTGTTATCTTTTGAGTCTTATTTCACTTTGTTTTTAAGAGTAGCAGATGCTACCATGTGTCATAATTTGAGATTCACATAAAAGCATCTAAGGAAAATTTCCAAGGGACAAACAACCCTTGTGGAGGACACTTAGAAGCCGAAGTGAACCATTACAAAAACCTGAAAGGCTAATTTGGAGCTTAAATAACCCTTGCAGAGGGCAGGAAGGGTGCAAATGAACCAATTCAAAGACCAAAAAATAAATCAAATCCCTATGAAAAGACTAAGGCAAGAAATGAATTATTTTGGACTTCTGTCTGAAGGAATTCCTTTAGACAAAATTTTGAATAAATTTGGGGAAGCTACGGGAGAAAAGCCTAAAAGAATTTTCGAAGGCCAAAGACTAAGCAACCGAAACAATTCTTGTGGAATTTTTGTCTGCAGGAAAATGTCTATGGAAAAAGTCTATAGGAAAGCTTCGAAGGACTCCAAAGACAAAAGGCCACAGAAGGACCCTGAAGGGTAGCTGCCCTTGTGGGGGACTCTCGGCTGCCAAATTAAAGGACACTTCCCCAAAGTTGAAGGGTCACCTTCCCTTCGGGAGGATGGAAAAAAAGAAATCTAAAGGAAGCAAGTAGCAGAAAATGCTGAATCAAGAGAAAGCCAATGAAAGACCAAGGGGTGATGTTCCCAAAGATGTGAAAGTCAAGAACAATGAACTAGTCATTGGAAATTCAAACGTAGTGACAGGTGTGCAAACGTCAATTTCAAGGTTCGTAAAATAGCCATTGATTTTGAAAATATTTAAAGAAGAGCCAAAGAACTTAGTGACCCACCAAAATAAAGAAGCCTAAAGGCCATCTGAAGACCGTCTAAAGGGCAGATACCCTTGTGGGGGGCTCTTCCCAACCCAAAGTAGATCATTTCTTAAGGCCCCGAAGGGCAGGCCCCCTCCCAAAAAGATCAAATGACAAAGCTGAAGGAATTACCATGGAAAGTGATGTGCCTATGGACGTCAAAGTCACAACAATGAAATAGCCATTGATCCTTATAGGTTTAAACATATACCTGAATGCATTCAAAGGCTTTAAGGCCAAGACCAACAAAAAGTGACTAAGGAATAGAGCATCAAATTAAATCAAGGACTTGATTCAATTAACCAAAAAAGGAGGAATGATGAGGAAGGATCATAAATATTTGTGCATTGGATATGTTTCTAGAAGTAGACCACCAGGTGGATATTGAAAGATGCAAACTTTTAATAGCGTGACTCATTTCTCTACATTGAGAAAAGAAAACGGGTAAATGCCCCTAAATTCTAGCATGTCTTCTTAACAAAATTCAATGCAGTATGATGTGTTACTATTCCTGAGTCCTTCTTGAAGAGGATATATAAGGGACTCTCTTTTATTGTTTGGATCTCACTCTCTAATAATCAGAAATGAAACTCTACCCAAATTGAAAGGCATTATTGAGACTTTGAGCTCAGATTATTGATCATATTTTGTTATTGGAATAAGAAAGCAAGTGACTTTTCAGACTTTGTGTTGTGATATCTTTGTTGTTGGAGAAATTGTTCTTATGCCTTTTTCCTTAATATATTTTTTGTTCCTTTAATTCAATAAGAAGAATTAGTGAAATTAGTCACGAAGGTGTCCTAAAGTTAACTGTGGAGAGACTTTGTGCCCCCATAATTGCCTTTAGTGTGTTTTATTTTTGTTTCTATTTAAAGGACCTTGGGATGACTTTGTGCCTTCATTATCCTTCATATCTCACTCTTGGGAAATTTAGGTGGAGACTTTATGCTACTTCTCAATTTGTTGGTTACTATGTCCTTGGTTAGATTTTTCAATTACTACCAGGAGTATTCTTGTGGTTTGTTGAATAGTACTTTTGAAAGAAGAGGAGTGCTTTCTATCATTTCCCTTGAGATTTTTCCTTTGATTTTCATGCATCATCTCTAAATAAAGAGAGATGGATGGTTTATCCTACCCTTGAGTATTATTTTCTATTTATATATATATATATATATATATATATATATATATATATATATAGCATATCTATAGGGAACCTCCCCTTAATGAGAGGAGAGATTAGTCCTCTTTTGATGTGGTAAACCTACACATTTGGATGACCAATCTTCCTAATTTGGCTGATCAGACCTATTTTATTTATTAGTACACTGATCAAAAAAATATTCAATTAACACATGGGTTAGATGAGCTTGCATTAGATCGATAGGGGAAAAGATAAGGATTCAAGAAAATTTAACCATTTTTTAGGCTAAAGTGAACTTGGACAACATCAAAAATAAGACAACTCTAAATTTTGATGCTCCTATCCAAATTAGGTGCTATTATCCTAAGAGGATAAGACCTAGGGGGATGGATCTAGGTTTGAGAGGGCTACCTGGGTCTCAAAAATATATGTCTAGGAAGCTATAGATGACTAGGAATCAATGAAAGTTTATTCGAGAAGGGTTGAGTGAGCAAGAAAGAGGACCTATAGGTTAGGTTCCATTAGCCATGCCTAAGTCATCCAATTTTGCATTTTATATAATTACATTCCCCCCCCCACCATTCATTCTAGTGATGTAACAAAGTGAAATACTAGGATAAAGGAAAAGTAGAAAGCATACCTGAACTTACCTGTAAGGGAAACACTCATGAAGTTATGTGATGTTGGATGTTTATAGAGAAATCATGTTGTGATATGTGAATCTATAAATAAAAACATGAAGTAGATTATTTATTACTAAATAAATTATATCTAAAATAAGAATGTATAAAAGTTGAGTAAAATAAGAGAGAGGAATGAATATACCTCATTAGGTACGTAAACTAATACAAAACCTATTGTGATATTGGATTATGCTGAGTATTTGTTGAATCAAGAGTAATATCATGAACAAAGTTGAGTGCTTAATTCCTTGGAATGTGGCTTAATAATTCAAATTCTATTCCTTTGGCTTCATCATCACTAACTAAGTTATGTTAACAAATCATGTGTGTGTTAATCAATGTCTAGACCGTATGTCTAATCCCTCTGAATAGGTGTGTCAAGAATACAAAGGCTAGCCCTTTGGATCTATCATTGCCCTATGAAGTGAAGCTATGAAGTGATACCAATATAGAATAGGTGTCATATGAAATGGCTCATGTAACCCATGAATGTGCTAAAAATATGACACTGTGGTGTGGATAGCTAAATGTGTGCTAAAAACTAGGCCACTCTTGGCCATTTCAAAAGATGGAGATTAGGCTTGTATGAAAACCACTTTGAAACTAATGTAATAGGCTTATAAGAAATCCAAATTGATAACTCAGATATTCAAATATCTAAACTTGTATGAAATTTTAACTTTAATTTGATGCCAACCACTTATAGATGGAGTAAGGCATGCAATTGCTAAGAATGTTTGTAATAAACTAAACTTTGAAACAAAAAAATATCAATGTGTCATGCACATTTCCCCCAATCACTAATGTTTAAAACATGGATTTCAATCTATAAGTTATGCCAACTACCCAATTTTAACTTAAATTGAGAACCATCATGTTTTGCATGATAACCCCCTATATTTGAGAAAGTTGTACTGAAACTGCTAAATCTAAAGGATCTAGAAGTGCAAAAACTATCCCTAAACTAAAATTTTCACCTATTTTTGGAAACCCTAAGTTTTTTTCTACCTAGATAGGATCACAAAACTATGGACACCCATTTTTTTTTGCTACTATCCATTTTTGGCATTACTATCTGGTGTGAAAATTGACTGTTGATTTGAGATAGTTCCTATTTTCTACTCTTATTTGACCAATTTGACCCCTAGATTTTGTGTTGACTATTCTAAATATTATTGTTTCAATTTCTAAGAGGTTTTATCTCTATGACAAATCCCCTATTTTATGCCCCCTCTTTTTATGGTAAAAATCCTATAATGAATGCCGTCAGAAGAAAAGAGTCCTAAAAGTGTGTTAATCTAAATATATATATATATATATATATATATATATATATGATATAACATTTAATTTTTGACAATATGTTTCAAGATATAACAAATGTTTGTACTAAGATATTTTTATATCAACAAGGGTATGCCTAGATATATATATAATAATGTGAAAACATGTATAATGTATTGAACTAGAACTAGAAATGTTAATTGTTATTTATTATCTGGAGGGATGGAGCATGATGTCCATCATGGCATCCAAGAAAGCAAAGAAAATGCATGATATGGATCATGGAATTGAAAAAAATTGATAACCAACAAGAAAGAAGCATATTAGATGGGCCATGTAAATAAGAGACATGGTCACATGTCACTCAAACTAGAAACAAGCATGGAAGGCATGTTCAAATCACATACAAGTGAAATAAGTAAAGTTGTAGACACATAAAGTAGTAAAAATAAAGGACATTGGTAAATGTCCTAAGGCGACCACATGAAAAAGAAGTAAAGGACTTTGTCAAATGTTCTAAGGCACAAGCAAGACACAAGCTATAATTTAAAATGCAATCACACAAGATACGCTAAGAAAGTAGAGAAAACATGTAATAATTGGAAAGAGAAGCACATCTAACTGATCAAAGTAAATGTGAGAGTATGCAAAATATGTGTAGTATAAGACTAGGTATATGTTAAGAAATACACAAGTTCTAGATATTAGTGAGATATCGATATAGTATTCTATATAAGCTATAAAGTAATGTATATTAGCATGATAACCTAGAGTGTGTGGTGTAGGAATGACATAACCTAGATGGTGTATTCATGTATAAGATGCCCCTTATGGGTGTGTTTAACAATGTATGTCTTGAATGTAGAAGTAAGAATGTCCCCTCTATGGGTGTAATTAAGCAATCAAGTAGATGGATGTCACTGCACATACTCAAAAAAGATTAAGTGAAGCATGGTAATGTAGAAAATTGACATACAATAACATGAAACAAAAAATGTAAGTCTTAGAATGATAGTAGTGATGTAAAACATGGATGATGCATACAATCAAAAAAATTGGCATTTTAAAAAAAAATTGAATGTTTTTTTATTTATTTTTTAAATATTTGAACTATGTATAGGAAGGACTAAGAAGAAATGATACTAACCAACGAGTCTCAGGTGAGACTTCCTATCCTGGTGTCCTGTGTCGAACAACTGAATCATGTATGATCGTGAGCACAAGTGTATGAATAAGATTGTGTAGCTAAAATGCATTTATATCATAACTGCTCTAAAATATATGAGGTAGAAACTAAATGTTGGGTCCCCATATGACTCTAATAAGTGGATGTAACTATAGGGATCTTAGGGACCCATCTAAAAGTAAGAGAAGAAGCTCTATGAACAAGTGTTCTCTATGTAGCTATATGAGATCTTAGTGTAACTACTCTAGGTATGAATATTATCACTGGAATCCATATAGAATACTAAAGCTTTGGGGGTGTATGAACCCTCTATACTTGTGATGGATGTTTTAATTATGGTTGAACTTAAGGTGGAACTAGAATAGAAGCTGGGGGAAAAGCTAAAACTAGTGAAAGAACTAGATCTAGTGATTGGAAGTTGGTAGATGGCTCTAAAGTGGGGAGTGGTGACTCATAAGGAACTCCACCAACTATAATAACATAATTATCATGAATTAATTTCATGCATCTATGAACTGTAGAAGGTATTGCCTTGAGTTTTTAAATCCATGGTTGACCAAGTAGTATGTCAAAAACTCTTTCACTGAGAACTATAGTGAATAGTGTGGCCACATGTGCATGACTAACCTATAGTGGAATTACTATTTTAACCAATGAAATCTAAATATGCCAGCTAAAACCATTGATAACTATATCAGTCAGAATGATATCCTACTCTAAATAACCCAAATGTAATATTAGTGTGAAGGTGCACATATTTAGATTGGAACCATTGTTAATGGGTACATTATAGATAGGTTGATTATGGATATGTGATCTAATAAAAAGTGCATTGTAACTGGTATCATTATCCATAATCTCTTAATCTAAAAAAGATATCAAAGGCCTAGCTGTAACTCTAGACTCATACACACCTATCATACCTCTCAAAGGATGTGCCTCAACTGAAGGTGCTTGGTATGTAACTAGTGGAGGATGTGTATGGTATGTATGAACACCTGATGTGTCCTCTTTCTCTTATTTTGAATGTTCTGGAAATGGATCTGATAATATTTTTAAAGCTTTATCTTGTGTTGGATTTGTCTTTGGAGGCTCAACTAAAGTACCCAGATCAAGTAGATTATCATCTATCAAGTCCAGTATCTTATGTCTTAAAATGATGCATTTGTTTATAGTGTGGCCTAGTGCCCTATGAAAAATGTAAAATACATGTTGATCATATCCCCATGGAAGAATATTTGTTGGATTTGATTCTTGAATAGGTGGGAGAGTGATGATGTTACATTCCAATAACTATTTTATAACTCTGGCTAGATAAATTGGTAAATTAGTAAATGCATGTCGAAGAGGTGCTGATAAAACCACACACTGAGGGGGCTCTAAAACCACATTGACTATTGATTGATTCTGATTGTTATTGTCACTAATTTTGAACTTATATGGGACTTTGTTATTATTCTTGTTTGTTGTATCTGGTGTACTTAAATACTTGAGTTTTCCCATTGAGATTAACTTGACTTCTCTTCCCTTAAGTGTATGACATAATTTGGTGAAGAAAGAGAATATTTGAACATAATGAATTCATGCAATACTAGTAGAAGGCTCTATTTGAAGATGTCTTGTAGCTCTTGATCAACCATGGGGCTAGTTAGCTTAGCTAAAATAGTCTTATATTTAAGAACATAATCTATGAGAGGCTCATTTGACCTTTGTTTCTATTGTGCAATATGTGCATATGAAACCTTGTCACCAATGTTGATATTGAAATATGCTAGGAATGTGTCTGATAAAGGATTGAAAGTTGTGACTGACTAATTTAGTAGACTATAAAACCATTGTAGATCATAATCCTTTAGGCTTTATGGAAATATTTTGGTAAGTATCCAGTCATTGGGTACATAATCCAAACATGTTGCAATAAAATCTCTTAAATGTGTCTCTGAATCACCCTTGCCATCATAAAGAGTAAACTTGGGTTGAACAAATCCTTATGGCAAGGGTGTAAAATTAATGTGATGTGCCAATGGTGTATACAGTAAGGCAAAATAATCTAATGCATGTGTAGGTCTAGTGGGACCTTGCTCAAGATATTGCACCTTAGATTGAAGAGATCATATCTCTTGCACAAGGGTTATGGCATCAAGAGATAGGGATGTAATAGCTACAACTAGTGGCATAGAATAAGGTTGGGATACTATAGGGGTTGGTTGAGACATAATTTCCCCCATAGTGTCATTTACAACTGGTTGCTCTAAATGACTAGAAGACTCAAATAGAACCTCATTGAAATTGATGTAATCTAGATGTGTAGAATCTATAACTAGAACACGAATGGGTTGTTTATCCATGGTATATGGTTGAGTTTTAGGAATCTAGGTGAACTCAGGAGGATTTCCACTAATTATTTTACTTAATCTTGAAGGAAGAGATGCAATGAACTTAGGTGGCATAAAAAACTGACTTGGATGATAGTAGCCAAAATTAAAATGATGTAATCTAAGCAAAGCACTAAAATGTGCATGAAAAGGATACAGGACTCCTAAACATGTAAGGTGATACCTTAGTAATAAAAAAGGATCTAATACATGTAAATAAACATTATTTATAAATATTATATGCAAAATACTATAAACTTTTGAATTTAAAATTGATTTTTTGAATTAGATATGCAACTAAATTTTCATAAAATGATTCGAAAAGTACTAAAAAATAATTGAGAATGTATTTGATGAAAATAAGGTTTAAAATATTTTGTTTTCATAATTGGTATAATAATTTGAAAAAATTGCTATGAATTTTTAGAATTCAGCTTGAAAATTTTAGGAAAATTTTTAAAATATTTTTTTAAAATCAACAATCTATTTTTCCTAGTGGTTTGAAAGTGTTTGTATGCAAATAGGACCTAGTATGTGCAAACTAGGGTTTGGGTGAATTTATTAAAAATATTTCAATTAATTTTTAGTTTTCTAATTTTTAAATTTAGGAAAAATCAAGAAAATATTTTAAAAAATCATAAATAATTAGCCCTAGTGTTTCTAGGGGTTTTGTGCGAATATTCAATGTTTGGTTCACCAAATGTTTTATTCTTTTTGGGAATTAGTTGTTTAATCCCTAAGTAAATAAAGGTCTAAGTAAATGTAAATCAGTAATTAATGTGTCTCAATTAGCCTACTAATTTGTGAAATAGATATGTATTTTACCTTTTCTAAAAATAGTAAGAAGTGTGAAGAAATCAAACTTAACTTATTCTAGACTAAAATAGATGATGCAAGATCTAAAAATTGTGTAGGGATGGAAGACTATTGTAAACATGACCCAAAACTCTTTTTTTGGATTGGATAGGAGCACCAAACTCAAGACACCATACTACTTGGTGCTATAGTCCACTTTTAGTGCTAGAGTCCACTTTTGATGCTACTATCCTAGTGGTCTAGCTTTTCTAAGTTCTGCTTGGTAGGCCTGTGACACCCTAGTAATGAAATATTGAAGCTTGGGTTTGTACGAAGCTCACTATGTTTTGTTGGGTGAATATTTTGTCATCAACTAACTGATGGAAAAATGGGTATATCGACCACAACACAAGGAGATGTATATAGTAAAAGGTGTAGGTTTACCATAGCATAATGAGATAAATCTCTCCTCTCATCAAGGGGAGGTTCCCTATAAATTAATATATATTAATATAAACTAAAAATAGACTCAAGGGTGAAATCACACCATCCATCTCTCTTTTTAAAGAGATGATGTTCACAAGGTAAAGGCAAATTCTTGTGTAATAACTGAAAACAATCCTCTTCTTTTAGAAATGATATCCAGTAAATAGTAGGAAAACTTTCCAGGTAGTAATGGGATCCACAAGAAACCCATGAAAGCACAAAGTCTTTCATTGCTTTTCTTACTAATTTAGGACTAATAAAACTATAGAATGAAGTGAAGCTCAAAGTCTCCATCGAAAACCACAACAGAGTATAAGATCACAAAGGTTAAATTTAGTACAAAGCCTTTCTAATATCCTTTCCCACCAAAACACAAGTAACACAAACTAAAGGTAATTATAGTAGTGCAAAGTCTTCATAATTAACTTCAGAACATCTTTAGATAATTTTCACACACTTTTCTTGTTTAATCAAATAGATGAGATATTATTAGGAAAAGGACATAAGAACAATTCCCTAAATAACACAAGTTATTCCAACACAAAGTCTGAAAAGTAACATGCTTTCTCATTCATTCAATAAATATGATTTACAATCTGAGCTCAAAGTCTCAAGAAGCATCTCAATTTGGGTAGAGTTTTTGATTTTGATTCAATATATATATATATATATATATATATATATATATATATATATATATATATATATATATTACAAAAAAGGCTCTCCTTATTTATAGGGAGAGACCTTAAAGATTAAAAAATAAACCTAAATATCTTTTTCTAGTCAAAGATGGAAGTCTTTGTTGACTTTGGACTTTCCATATTTTTACATGTAATTACACATGACAAAAGTACATGTGAAAATGTCCAAAGTAGTTACAAAAGTGCATTTAGAAAAAAGGAAATTAAATCAACAAAAAGTTGATTCAATTTGTAGCTCCATATTTCTTCATATGAGCATCGTACATGGTGATAGCTGCTTGTATCCTGATACTGTCTGGAGCAACAATATTCTTGAAGATCACCTTAAAACTGACTGTGGCATCTCTCACTACTGTGACTAATTTTGCATGACTAGTTAACCTAGTTTTTAGATTATCTAGAATTAACTGATTATCTAGGATATTGTCCACAGAGGCCACTAAAAATATTTTCTCCTCGAATTCTTTTCAGAACATACCTTCAAATTCCTGAATCATTTCTTCTACTAAAATGAACTGGTTGTCTCATGTGGTAAGCTTACAAGGTAGCTCCTCCAACTTATGCAATAGACTGATATCATTTTGTTCACTGAGGTCTTTGGAAGATTTGAGGTCACTGATTAATTCCTTAAGGACCTGACTCTTATATATCAATGTTTCTTTATTTTCAATATATGAGTCTCTATTAGCAATGACTCCAATTGATATTAGAGTGCTTATTTTTAGCTTCTTCATATCCATCCATTTGCTAAGAGATTTATCTATGCTTTCAATATCCTAAGAAATGATATTGATAAGATCATCTAGTTTTGCTCTCATTTTCTTCATCTTATCCATTTTCTCAGACAACTCTGTAAGCAAGGAAATCCCTTATGTATGCATCTTTCCTAAGTAATCTTCAAGCACTTTTCCCTTGAGATAGGCCTTTTTTGTTTTTTGAATCACAGGGTCAATGACGGAGTTGGCCTTTAGAGTTACAGTTTTTGGAGTGAAAGTAATCCTCCTTATCACTGTAGTCAATTGTTCCACCATTGATTAATAATGGTCCTTCATTTCTTTTTCCTTGTCAAATTTATGAACCATAATGTCCATCACTAATTGCAAGTCAATCTTAGCACTTTCGTGAGTTACCTTACCCAATTTAATTCAGGAGACAGAGTAGTCACTCATATCAAAATTTTCAAGAGTTGCATCCTGTGGAGGTCTGGCAACTTCTATAAATTTGTGCCCCTTATCTTCAATCATCTTTAAAAGAATTTTTAGCTTCTTAGGAGTCTTGACTTTGGCTGACACCATTTTAGTGAAATCAAAGTCATCTGGGGAGATGGCGTATTTTTTACTTTTGGGTGTATAAGCTGACAACCAAGGTGGGAGGGTAGAAGTACTTACATTAGCATCAATCCATGTAGTTAGAATCACTAGAGTAGCACCTACACTAGTGGTGGAAATAATGGGTGGAGTATTAGTTAAAGCTACACCTACTGCTAAATGGTTAAGGGCAGAACTATCTCTGATATCAAAAGATGGAGATGAAAAATTGGGGATTGATCCCGAGGAATGAAGAACATCTCCAGAAATGCCTTGAGGGTCACAAAAAATAATTTTGGAAAGAGAGGTAGCTCCAGAAGAGGGAATATTGATTGGAGAGATAGGTGAAGGAGTTACATCATGTGAGTTAGGCAGGGAAGAAGAAATTCCTGCGTCTAGATGTACACCTGCTTGTGGAGACAGAGTTTCCTTTTCCTATTGACATGTGGGCCTATCATTAGTTTCTATCTATTCTGCTGCTAGTTTTTTGATGCTCTGCTTCTCAACTTCCATGTTTGTTGTTCCTGGTTCCTTCTCTACAACTTATGAATTCTTTGTCACGAGGATGATCCTAGGCTTATGTGGCCTATCAAAAGGAGGGACATCACTTTTATTCTTCATTCTATTTTTTTCCCTTCTTATTTCTTCTTTAAATTTAGTTTATGACCCTATAATGAACTCTTTCAAAGTAATTTCCTTATTTGCTAACAAATCATAAGTGTTTGCCAATATTGGTTCAAATCTCATTGTCAAGGAAGTCAACTCCTTCTGAGACCATTGGATCAGGGAAAGAGGGGCATTACAGACTTGTTCAACATGGTATCTATTATTTATCAAATCACTGCCATCCACTAGATTTGTAAGTATATCAGTGAGCCCCAGATACTCTATTTTCTCAAGGGACAATTTACTATAGTCCATTTTTTTGATGTCTTCAGCTGTCCTCAAATCGACCCAAATATCTTTGATCATCGACTCACGAAACTAGGTCTTCCTTTGGATTAGATATTTCATGCCTCTATAGTCAAAATTTGGCCTCCTTTTGAAATGCTTCATAGTTATGAGTTGCATTTTAGTCTCCATTGCTATAGCTTTTTTAGCGGTCAATACTGAGAACCTGCCAATTTCTATTAGGAACCTAAAACTAGGTTTCTTGAGTTCCATCTGCTTATTGTGCATTACAATAATTTGCCTACATAGCTCCATCAAGACCAATTTATCTAAGATAAATATTGGAAGCATATAGGGATAACCTTGGAAAAAGTCAACCCATAGATAACAAAAAGAAGGGAACTATAAGAACATACACCTGAAGTCATTCACAACTATCCAAGATTTGTCTGACATTCTTTTCTATTCTAATTAGGGATCAAAAAGACATAAAAATGCCATGAAAAAAGCATCATTTACCCTTCTAAAATGATGGATGGAACCCTTCAATGTCAACTGAGGATAATATTGATACACTGGGGTTGTTTCCCTATCTCCTTTTGATGTTAAACCTGGGAAGGTTCTCATTGATGCCACAATATACACCAAGTATGACATCATATAGAATTTAGAGGTAGTAGATACCTTCATCAATTTCTCATGCAAAGCGTTGCTGATTTGTTCTCCCCAAAAAATGACTTGTTTGCCCTGGAGAATTATCTTAATGAAGCGGTACATCTAGTCATGAAACTGAGAGGAAGAAGGTAAAACTCTTACCCTATTGAGGAGTGTGATTAGGTCACCAACTTCTTCAATGAAATCACTCCATGGAAATCTTCATGGCCATCTTGACAAGTTCACCCTTGGAGTCTTGAGCCATCTATTATTGATCACTTTCTTCACTCTTTTAGGGTCTTTGTCATATTCCCTTTAAGCTTCAATGAAGTCAAGCTTCAATACTTCAGTAGCAGGAGGACACATGAATACTTTGTCAATGAACTCAGGGTCTAGTCTGATCACCACATTACCACTAACATCTAACATAGCCCTGGTATTCTTATTGTAGAATTGAGTGCACTGGAGAATGAGATCTATGTTGTGGGTTGCTATAGGAAAAGAAGATACCAGATGGATATTACTCTCGATTATATTCATCATATCATGGCTGGGGTTGCTTGATTTAGTTCTTTCTATGAACTCAGCCATATCCATGTGCTCGATCTCTGTATTCCTGATGTCATCAACATTAGAAGTAACTGAGGTGATTATAAAAACACCTTGATACTTGTACTTCATCATCTTCAATTTCTTTGGAGAAACCTCAATCATCTGGATGAGCCTTTGTCAAAAGTATGTTGATGAAGAAGGATCCTGGAGAGAAACTGCAACAAGAATCATGATCGTGTAATTAGGGAAATATTAGCAATCTGGGAAAATTATATGATGATGATTGTTGATGATTCAAAATTGTGCTTGATATTAACCAATCAATAATGGGAAGTTTCAAATTGTGGGACTATGCGGCTTGAAACAACCTCCAAATTTTAGAGAAGTTGGTCTCTTCTTTTGTATTGGGTGTTGGGGAAAAGGGATAGGAGATTAAATGGAAATGCAAAATGCAAGAATTGAAACCTAACTATGGTGATGCACCTAAGTGTAATCCTAATCCTAACCTAAGCACAATGAGACTATTATAGGATTCAATTACATTTAAGATCAGACAAGTGCATGATCAATGTAAAAGGTTGAAATAACAAAAACAAAGGCTCACAATAGGGAGTTATTTCACTGAGACACAGAGAATGTCAACAAAGGCATAGTGTTCAATCTTCTTAATAGAATTTTCCAATCACATAAGAGACACAGAAGTCATGTACAGTTATGTAAACCTTCCAACTCAAGAAAATGAGACAAAAGCAAATGACATCCCTAATCACAACTTCAAAAAATCTACAATATAGACTACTTCACAAATGACACAGATAACACCAACCAAGGCATGGAGCTTAATCTTTTTAATTCATTCAGCCACATAAGAGGCACAGAAACATGCACAATTATATCAACTTTATAACTCAAGAAAATTGAGACAAGAGCAAATGATATTACTGGTCAAAAACTACAGAAAGTCTAAAACTATAAGCAAATCCCCCTCCTTTGATTTTATAATTTTTCTTATATAGCTTTAGATGTCTCCTTGCATTGCTTTCTTTCCCACACAATTCCACTCCATCCTTCACTCATAGGGGATAAAACAGATGGCACCTTCAATGCTTTGGGGGCTCCAAAAATCTACCCGATGAACTATTCCATCTACTCAAATTAACTTCAGTCGATTTTCCCTCCATTTCACTTTACGGAAATAGATACATGGAATGCTTTGAAATGGGAGAGGACACTTAGTTGATTTCCTAAAAATCCTCGTATTAATTAGGAGGCACTAGAAAATGACACTAGGCCCTTTTCGTTGGATTCATCTAAGACACGCAGCTCCCTCCACTTTTCTTTGTTTGTGTTGTAGTATCATTTGGGACACATATTAGACTTTTGTAGATGGTGAAACTTGGAAACTTTCATAGACTTTTGTAGTAACACCTGAAGCCCACCACAATCTTTATTTAGCAATGACACTCAAAGATGATCTCTCGCATTGACATGTGGAGGCTTCCACGGCTTCGAGGAAGATACGTGGCATTCTCTGTTTCTCTTACTAGGGTTATGTGGCATCCTCTGCTTTTTTGGGGGATGGAGTAGAAAGGGACTTTGAGAGTGACACTTGGTAGCCTCTGCTACTTTATGGCACTTAGGTAAACAAAATGATGCATTTCTTTGTTGAACCAAAGTATTGGACCTAGGTGTTGAACTGAATTCTCTCAGATGTCAACACGTGGTGACTTTCGCTGCTTCTTTTTAAAAGGTATTTGAGGGCCTTCCACGACTGCTACCTGGCACTTTCTACTTTTCGCTACTTAGCTTGTTGAAAGTATTTACTGAAACATAGAATGAAATGCAGGTGCCTCTATGAGACATAGATGCCGACACATGGTGACTTTTGCTAAGTTGCTATTAGGTTCATGGCACGATATACGATTCTCTATAAAGTTACAAAAGGGGCCTCAGAGGATGCCAAATGGTTAGCTCTATTTGTCAGAAAGTGACACTTAGCGTCCTCTACTCAAATTCAAACATTTAGGCAAAATGAAATGAAATAAACCAAAGAGGAGAAAAGAAGACTTCCGCTCGGCAAGTGACACTTAGCGGCCTCTGCTACAATTTGACACTAGGATGGAAAATTGAACCTGCGCTCTACCCCAACTCTACTGCTATGACCAAGGAATATTGGAACCAAAATTGTAGTGCTCATCTGAAAATTTGAATGCAACGTAGAGTAAAATTTACTCTATAGTTACTGGTGACCCTTAGGACTTTTGACCCTGCTCAAAAAGAAAACTCCACCTCCTATTAGATCAAAATTGTGAAAATTACAGCCTCAAAAGAGCCGTTGACATATGTTTAAAACACTTATTTAAAAGGAAAGTAGGAAAACAATGAAAAAACAATGCGAGAAGGGAAATTATTTAACTATAATACATTAGAGATCCAAGTCAATTAAAATGTTTCAAATAGATTTCATTTGCAATAATCTCTTCAAGTTCCCCTTTCATCGACTATAGATCAAAATAATTCTTTTGCTTGCATGTGTGAATTCTATACAGGCTAGTCCATAGCACTTCGAACTTGGTATGTTGGCCTAGATTGGCGACCCTTGCATCCCATTTTAGAACAATTGAGCCTGCTTCAAAATTAGGATTTGAAGTCCTTTTATCAAAAAAATTCTTAACCATTCCCTGATGTTTGATTAATGAATCATGGGATATATCCCTTTTTTCCTAAACTTCCAAAAGTTCTGTGAGTCTAACCTGCATGGGGCCATTCTCTTCAATCTCAATTTGCTTGATCAACTGGAGAGCAGGGATTTCCAAGCTTAGGGGAATCACGACAGATTTTCCATATACCAATTCATATGGAGACATCTTGACCACCTGCTTGGGTGTGACTCTATTATCCCATAGTGTTAGATTAAGCATTTTGTGCCACTCTTTATGATGATTAGCCCCTTCTCTTTTGATGAGTCTTATCAGGTTCTTGTTGGTTGATTCTGCTAGATCATTACCTTGAGGGTAATATTTGGATGAAGTTTTTAGATATATTCCATGTCTTAAGGCAAATTCAGATACTTTAGAACCCAAGAATGCTTTATCATTATCCGAAATGATGGTGCGGGGAGCCCCAATGTGAGTAGTGATACCCCCTAGAAAATCTAGGATCACATTCTCTGTTGCTTTTTTAAGTGGGACTGCCTTAGTCCATCTGCTAAAATAGTCTGTGGTAGTTAATATCCATTTGTGACCCATGCTAGACACTGGATTTATCATTCTAATGAAGTCAAGACCCCATTGAGCAAAAGGTTCATCCACAACTATAGGACTCAGTGGCATGGCTGTGTTCCTCCTCATCCCCACATAATACTGGTAGGATTGACATTTTCTAACCAGTTGATAATAATTTGTAAATAAAGTAGGCCAAAAATATCCTACCTCATTTATCTTTATGGCTGTGGTCTTTGCATAAAAATGCCCTCCTGATGTTCCATGATGCATTTCGTGTAGTATCCTCTTAGCTTCAACTTGTTCGACACACCTTAACAATTTTCCATCAGAATTTCTTCTAAAAAGGACTTGTTCAATTAAAACAAAATGAACTCCCTATATCCTATAATATCTCCTCTTGTTTCAAGGGATTTTTCTTGGATAAACCCCATTTTTCATAAATTGAATCCTACTTGTGACCTAAGATTCCTAATCAACCTCTCATAATTTTAGCACCATCTTTGGCTCTCCTTCTAAATCTGCTTCCTTAGGTAACATCTTTTCAAGCTCTTGAGTTATATATTAGCACAGACCCCTACCTCTGACTAGTTTGGTGGGTCTGACCTCCACATCATATCCAAGGATCTTAGTGATCTAATTGGATCTTTTCTCAGTAATTTCCCCCTCCATGATGTATTCCCTGACACTTGGGTGAGCCACAAGTATCAAAATTTTATTCCTTGATATCAGATGCCTAAATTTCTTGAGGGATTTTACCATGGCATAGGCTTGTCTTTCCACAAAATTATACCTGGTCTCAGAATCTCTAAGAGTTCTTGAGAAAAAGGCTATTGGGTGCTCCCCCTCTAGCCTGTCATTCTTTTGAGTCAAGACAACATCAATGCTTGACTCCCCTCCATAGACATACATTATGAAAGGCATGGAAAAATCTAGGTTCTTGAGCACTGGGGCTGTTGAGATAGCCTGCTTGACCCCCTCAAAATCTTGCCTTCCTTCTGTAGTCCACTTGAAAACCAGGTCCTTTTTTAGCAAGAGTGTCATTGGTCTAACCAAGCCTACAAAATTAGATATGAATTTACTGACAAAATTGATCTTTCCTAAAAAGGATTAGACTTCCTTTTTATTTGCTGGAAGAGGTAAGTCCATTATAGCTATGATTCTCTTGAGATCTATAGAAACCCCTTCCTTAGACACTATGTGCCCCAATAGTTTACCCTGAGGTACTAGAAAAAATACATTTCTTGGGATTCAATGATATCCCAAAATCTTGACATTTCTTGAAGATAGCTTCTAAATGATCAAAATGATCATCAATATTTTTTGAGAAAATAGTGAGGTCATCTAGATAGACCAGAATGACCTTGTTTATAGGTTCACCAAAGGCTATATCCATAGCTCATTGAAAGGTGGCTACTGCATTTGATAAGCTAAATGGCATCTTTGCGTAGGTAAATGTCCCCCATTTGGTAGTGAAAGTAGTTTTGTACTGGTCTTCTTTATCTAGCCAAATCTGATTATACCCAAAGAAACCATCAAGTAAAGAAAACCTCTCTGATCTAGCCATAATTTGCAAAATTTTTTCCATGGAGGGAAAGGGATAGTGGTCTTTTAGAGATGCTCTATTTAGATCTCTGAAATCTACACATAGTCTTACATCTCCATTCTTTTTTCTAATTGGGACTAGGTTTGATACCCAGGTTGAATGTTTGATTAGAAATATTATTTTTGAATCTAAAAATTTCTGCAACTCATCTACCATTAGAGACTCAATCCTTGGATTTACTGGCCTCTATTTCTATCTGATGGGTTTGGACCCTTTAGTCAACTCTATTGTGTGTTAGATAATGTCTCTGTTGTATCCATGAAGGTCTTCATAGCTCTAAGCTATGACTCTATCATATCTTTGGCACAACTCAATTAGTTTTTCATTCTCTCCCTGAGTTGCAGAATTCCCAACTTTTATCCTCTTCTCGTCACTCACCTCTACCTCAGAATAGTCTAATTTATCTACCTGGAACCTTTTGTTTTCTAGGCTTACATCCTCTGGTTCAAACAAGTTTTCTAAGGTGATCAATCCCTTAGGGAGCTTATTAGTCCTCAATTGTATAATCTGATCACCATATGCCTCTTCAATTTTAGTTTGCAACTAATCTACAAAATCATCTAATTGTTTTAAGAAAGAGACTACCTGGGCATCATTTTCAAACACTTGCCAATTTTCATCATTGTCTGGGATGGTCGGTCTCACTATAACTTTTACTGACTCTAGGCTAGTTGCTAGGTTGAACTGTGAGCCAATCATAGCCATCCTATCAACCTCAGAGTTTTGACTTCTCAGGATTATTTCAATATTGAAAGCTTCAAAATCTTCTATCAAATCCCAAATCCTATGCCTGTAGGATCTCATTCTCACATTCTTGGCCGCTGCCTTTTCCCTAATTTGCTTTACTACTAATTTTGAATCTCTTTTTACTTTTAGGTTCTTTATCCCTTTTTTCTTGGCTAACAGGAGCCCATGTACTAAATATTCATATTATTCATCATTATTAGTGCAATAAAATTGAAATCAGATAGCCCTTAAAATTTTATCACCATTTGGAGCAGTAAGACAAATTCCTGCTCCAGCACCATGTTTACTTCTAGCCCCATCAAAATTCAAAGTCCAAACCTCTAAATCTTGGGCAGTAGGTGTCTCTTTCCTTATAACATTTGGGATCACCTGATCCTCATCAAAAATTACATACGTCCCCAAACCAGTAGAGTCATAGTTCCCATACGGGTCGCTATGCGTCATAGCCAACAACTGGCTATTTTCTTCTTGATCATGCTCAGTCCAGTCTCCTAGTTTTTCGACAAAATTTCTTTCTTCTTTATTCAACATGGCATGATATTATTCTAATCTTGTTGTTGGTTTGTTGGTGATGTGGTCTTTGGATAGTGGTTCAGATAGAATTTTCATCTTTGGACCATATCTGGTTCTCAGGATGAGGTGAGACCAGTCCAGAGACATATATCCTCCTATTTTTGCTGTAAAGTCTCTGGATAAACATAAACCAAAGATGAGAGGTATATCTATGACAACTATATCTTGGTTGAAAATTATGTTGGGACATGTGTATAACTACAAGGTAAGTTATTTAATTCTCCCTATGGTTTGCACTGTTTTGCCATCTAGTTGCATAACTCTCTTTGCAAGGGGTTCATATTTTATTTTCAAAGCATCAGCTATTTTCTTGGGCATCATAGTTGTACTAGCTCCCAAATATATCAATGCATTATGTAGGAGTTTCTTTCCAACTATCAGAGTTAAATAGAAAGGATCTAGCTTGGATTTACTTACTTGTTTTGCATTATTCACGAAGGCTGTTGTCATTGGAGGAATCGTATCTTTGAGTTTTTCCTTTCTAACAGGTCCTTCCTTGGTAACATCACCTTCAGGCACTACTTGCCCTTCCAGAGCTTCTTGTAGTAGTTTCTTTTGCTCAGGAATATCCAAGATATCCCATATAGATACTTGTGCTGGAGTCCTCTTTAATTGGTCCACTACATTGATCGGTCCTAGAGATTGAGTTTTTTGTTAATAGGGATACCTCATTTTTTCTTGAATCTGGGTAGGAATCCCTTGGTCTTGCACTGGCTAAGGCATCTCTTGTCTAGCAGTGGCATTTCTTTTCCCTTGAGATGGAGGATTATTCTTGGCTTGACCACTTAAAAACTTAGGTTGCTCGACCATTCTCCTCTTCGATCTGGTATAGTAATTAGATTGCACTACTGGCCTTTGGGAGGTAGATTCTTTGTTCAATAAAACTGCTTCTTCATCTTCAACCCATGATAAAAAAGCATGTTTCAGGGCTATTTCTTCCTCCTATTGCAAAGACATTCCTTGCATTTGAACCACTAAAACTAAATTCTACATGCCAAGAGACTAGTATGCTTGACTACTACTGGTACTGGCAAACTAACCATCCATTCTTCTCTACTCAGCTATCCTTTATTGAATATTACCTCTAGGACAATCTCTGGGGGTGTGAGCATCATTGCAAGGGAAACACCAAGCATTAGTATCATCCACATAATTATTCTGACCTGGAGCCATCTCCCTATTTGAGTTGGGAGGAAGGGTCTGTGAGGGTGTGGGAACTGCAAGTAATTGATTTGCTGGTTGATTGGTTTACCTTGGAGGGCCTTGATATTGGTTTGGTTGGGACAAAAACTTTTTTCCTTGATAGCCTTGATAAGGAGGCTTAGGGAAAGTATTATGTTGCCTCTTTATATTAATCAGCTCATTAGAGAAAGTCCTTAGCATACTCTTGATATCATCCATCTCAAATGACTGAGCAGGGACCAGTTGATTCGCAGTTGATGGAGGGTAAGTATACATAAACATAGGTGGGATTATAGCTTTAGGAACCTCTTGAGGTAGGGGCAAGGCAATTTTTGGGAATACAGGTATGGGAGGCCTTGGAGGTAACTTCCCAGCATCAATTAAATGATTCTCAGCTCTGACTGCAAGGTCATAAGCTGCTGACAAAGTGTGTCCTCCCAATGACTGAATCATAATAGATATATCTGAATTTAAAGCCTTCAGATAGAATACTATGGCCGTACCAAGTGGTGGTTTAGCTACAAAAGGGATTCTATCCCAAGTTTTCTAAAATCTAGTGTTGAAGTCAGTCATGTCCTCTTGTGGTCCCCTTTGAATGGTGATCAACTTATGTAATAAAGAAGACTTATCACCTTTCTCTGCAAATCTTTCAAAGAACTGATATCTGAGCTGGCCCATGTAGATATGGTATTTGGGGTCAAAGATTGATACCATTCTAAAGCCTTCCCTTTGAATGAAGCTGCTAACAACTTAGGGCCACATTTTTCTCTATAACACCATGTATGTCACAGACATCTGAAACATCTTGAAGATGTTCCACGGGTGTTTTTGAGTCTTGCCCACTAAATTTGGGCAGAGCTTTTAGAGCATTTACTGGGATAGGATCCCAAATAGCTGGTGGTGTTGGGAGGAATAAGGGGCTACCAATGTTCCAACTTGCATAATTTCTTAGGGGTACATGGGCTCCCATGTTTGGTACTAGTACAAACTAGTTAGCTCTTCTTCTTGGACTAATTACCAGAGGTGGCAAAAGAATACCTGGATTTGTAGCCAATTGTGATCTGGTGATTGGTCTACAACTCTGACTCCTCGTAGCTCTCTGGTTCATGTGATCTTGAAAGAAACTTCAAGATTGGTCCCACCAAGCATGCCAGAAACTATTGATGATTTAAAATTGTGCATGATCTTAACCAATCAATAATGGGAAGTTTCAAACTATGGGACTATGTAGTTTGAAACAACCTCCAGATTTTAGAGAAGTTGGTCCCTTCTTTTGTATTGGGTATTGGGTAAAAGGGATAGGAGATTAAAAAAGATGCAAAATGTAAGAATTGAAACCTAACTATGGTGATGTGCCTGAGTGTAATCTTAATCCTAACTTAAGCATAGTGAGACTATTATAGGATTCAATTACATTTAAGAGTAGACAAGTGCATGATCAATGTAAAAGGCTGAAATAATAGAAATAGAGGCTCATAATAGGGAGTTCTTTCGCTGAGACATAGAGAATGTCAACAAAGACATAGTGTTCAATCTTCTTAATAGAATTTTCTAATCACATAAGAGGCACAAAAGTCATGTACAGTTATGTAAACCTTCCAACTCAAGAAAATGAGACAAAATCAAATGACATCCCTAATCAAAACTTCAGAAAATCTGCAGTATAGACTACTTCGCAAATGACATAGATAACACCAACCAAGGCATGGAGCTTAATCTTCTTAATTCATTCAGCCACATAAGAGGCACAGAAACATGCACAGTTATATCAACTTTATAACTCAATAAAATTGAGACAAGAGCAAATGATATTACTAGTCAAAAACTACATAAAGTCTAAAACTATAAGCAAATCCCCCTCCTTTGATTTTACAATTCTTCTTATATAGCTTTGGATGTCTCCTTGCATCGCTTTCTTTCCCATGCAATTCCACTCCATCCTTCACTCACAGGAGACAAAATAGATGGCACCTTCAATGCTTTGGGGGCTCCAAAAATCTACCTAATGAGCTATTCCATCTACTCGAATTAACTTCAGCCAATTTTCCCTCCATTTTGCTTTATGGCAATAGATACACAGAATGCTTTGAAATGGGAGAGAACACTTAGTCGATTTCCTAAAAATCCTCGTATTACTTATGAGGCACCGGAAAATGACACTAGGCACTTTTCACCGGATTCATCTAAGACATGTAGCTCCCTCCGCTTTTCTTTGTTTGTGATGTAATACCATTCGGGACACATATTAGACTTTTGTAGATGGTGACACTTGGCAACTTTCACATACTTTTGTAGTAACACCTGAGGCCCACCACAATCTTTATTCAGTAATGACACTCAAAGATGATCTCTCAAGCATTGACACATGGAGGCTTTTGTGGCTTCGAGGAAGATACATGGCATTCTCTGTTTCTCCTACTAGGGTTATGTGGCACCCTCCACTTTTTTGGGGGATGAAGTAGAAAGGAACTTTGAGAGTGACACTTGGTAGCCTCCACTACTTTATGGCACTTAGGCAAACAAAATGATGCCTTTCTTTGTTGAACCAAAGCATTGGACCCAAGCATTGAACCAAATTATCTCGAATGTCAACATGTGGTGACTTCTGTTGCTTCTTTTCAAAAGGATTTCAGGGCCTTCTATGACTGCCACCTGGCGCTTTCCACTTTTTTATTGTTTAGCTTGTTGAAAGTCTTTGCCAAAACATAGAATGAAATGCGGGTGCCTTTATGAGACACAAATACTGACACGTGGTGACTTCTACTGAGTTTTTATTAGGTACGTGGCATGATTCATGGTTCTCTGTAAAGTTACAAAAGTGGCCTCAGAGGACACTAGCTGGTCAGCTCCATTTGTCAGAAAGTGACACTTGGCAGCCTCTACTTGAATTCAAACATTTAGGCAAAATGAAATGAAAGAAACCAAAGAGGAGAAAAGAGGACCCACATTCGTAAAGTGACACTTGGTGGCCTCCACTGCAATTTGACACTTGGATAGAAAATTGAACCTGCGCTCTGCCCTAACTCTGCTACTACGACCAAGGAATGTTGGAACCAAAATTGCAATGCTCATCTAAAAATTTGAATGTAACGTAGAGTAAAATTTACTCTATAATGATCACCATGGGAATGTGCTTGAAAGGGCTAAGGCGTGAGCAAGCCAAAATGTTTAAAGGGAAGTGGGCTTAGAAAAGTGAGAAAATCAAAATTTTCTAGAGTAAGGAAAAATTTGAGGAAAGGTATGTAGGGGTGGCAAAAATTTCTGCCCTTGCATGTTGATAATAGTTTCATATAGGCAACAAAAATTTCCACCATTATATGTAAAGGTCGTGCATGGGTGGCAATTTTTTCCACCCCTGCACATGGAGGGAACATCATGTAAGGGCAGAATTTTTTTCTACTCTTACACGAAGGGGGGAATTTTGTGTGAGGGAGGCAATTTTTGTCGCCCTTATACGAGAGGAAACTTTATGAGCTGTGTGATGGCAAAAAAATTTTCCACCCTCACACAAAGGGGGAATAGATGGTGTAAGGGTGGAAAAAATTTCTAACATTACATGGGATGAGGCAAATTGTGTAAGGGCAGCTATTTTTGCCACCATTACACCATTTGAAATGGCTAACAAATTTTGAGGGGGGGTGGTTTAGGTTTCTACATAGGTCACCTCCTCAGGGAAGAAAGGGAAAAGGGGAAAAATAACACAGGATAAAAGCCTAAACAAGAAGAGGAAGAAGAAACCAAACCCTAAAAAATATAAAATCAAAAAATGAAATGAAAACCTAGAAACTGAAGAGAAGAATGCAAAACCCTACCTAGTAAATCACAATCCCACACTTGAATCCAAAAAAATCATGATTCCACTCATTTGCACAATCAATTGGATGTAGGGAGGATGAAAAGACAACTTGAAATGAATCAAATGAGGTGAAAATGGGTTTAAAAGGTTGAAAAAACATTTCAACCACTCAACACGCACGGCCATAAATGCTGCACATGAAAATTGAGATCATGTAGGGGCGGCAAAAATTTCCACCTCTACATGTGAGGTTGAAGGATGTAAGGGTAGTAAAAATCACCACCTCTACATGGAATGGATAAAAAAATGCAAGGGTGGTGATTTTTGCCACTCCTGCATGAAAAGATGCAAGGGTGGTAAAAATTACTGCCTTTGCATGGGAACTAAAAAACCACATGCAATGGTGGAAAAAAATGCCGCCCTTACATGTAAACTAAGAAACACACTAACTCCTTGAAATTTATCAAAAAATTAACATTTTGATCACATCAAAATTGTAATGATTTTCACATTTTTTATGAAATCGTAATGAGGGAAGGTCGTGAACTTTTCAAGGATGTCAGTTGACCAAAATCGAGATCAAGAAAAACTTTTCTCAAAAGATGAACTTAGAGTGAAAAAAATGAAATGGATAAATTTTTTAGGGGTTGTTCCAAAAATGAGCATAGCTAATTTTGAGAACAACCACTGGCTCCTATTGGGGAACTTCCATTGATCAAACCTTGAAACAATCGACAGGAGTAGAAACCAGTCTCTAAGTGCCTTCATCTAGGCCATTGGGCTAAAGAGTCAAGCTCAAAATAAAAATACATGAAAAACCAAATGGAAATAAATAAACATAAGAATATACAAATGTACAAGTGAACTCATCTAATACTTCAAGGATTGAAGTGTTTTAGATGTTGCCCACTGTGAGGCAATGAAAATGGCACTCCATCTTGATATTCTAGCAAGAAGTTATTCTCACCATAGACCTGATGAATGGTAAATGGACCTCTCCACAAAGAATCAAATTTTCCATGCATTTCTTTTGGTTCTCTCCTCTTGTCCCACAACAAGACTTGATCTCCAATCTGAAAATCATGAATCCTTGATCTCTTGTCAAAGAGTTTCTTCACCTAATTTTGATGTGTAATAATCTGATCCACTACCATGGTTCATTGCTCATCCAGTTTGGTTAGGCACATGATCTTTTTATCAATATAATTTTCAAAAGTTAAATCTTTGATTGCCTTTGCCAACCTCAATGCTGGTAGTTTTAGGGTGATTGGTATCTCCACATTCAAACCATACAGAAGTTGGAATGGTGACATGCCTATTGCCCTCTTGGGTGTAATCCTATCTTCCCATAAAGCATCAAACAATGCTTTATGCTATGTCCTCTAATTATCATTTACCAGTTTCTTGATAATAATAATCAGATTCTTGTTACTTGATTCTACTTGACCATTTCCTTACAGATAGTAGTCAAAGGAGTAGGAAAGAATAATCCTGTAATTGTAGTAAAACTTAGTAACCTCATGAGAAGAGAAATAAGTAGCATTATATGTTATAATCTTAGCTGGGACCCCAAATTGGGAGATGATATTTTCTTGAAGACAATTACATATCACTTCTGAAGTAGCGTGCTTAGTTGGAATGACTTCCACCCATTTGGTAAAATAGTCAGTCACGGTGAGAACATAGTTATGTCCAGCACTTGAGGATGGGTTCACTGCACCAATGAAATCAATACCCCATTATTGAAAAGGTTCTTCAATCGCCACTGGCTTGAGAGGTAATGCAAACAATTTAGGTTTCTCGATGAACTGTTGACACAATTCACACCTATGTAACCATTTGTACGCATCTTTAAATAGTGTAGGCCAATAGTATCTTGCTCATAGAATTTTGTGAGCTATCACTAGTGAAAAAAAATGCCTTCTACAAGCCAAATTATGGAAGGACTCTAAAATTTCACTTTGTTGCACCTTATTGACGCAACGAAAAAATACCCCATCAAGGCTTCTCTTGTACAAACCATTGTCCCACAAGATATAGTTAACAACCTTTAACTTAACATTCCTTTTTTTTTTGTAAGATATATGGGTGGAACACTCACCATAGGTAATAAAATTAGTGATATCAAAATACCACTCATCAGTAGTAGCGACGAAGAGAATTATAGGCACATCTTTGACCTCTGTTTCTTCATGTTCTATTTCCTTGGGTATATTATTAGCAATTAATTGGCATAGCTATTTTCCTTACACAAGTTTGGTAGGTTTGATATCAAGATCAAACTCCTAAATTTTGGCAATCCAATTGCCCCTTTTATTACTAAACTCCTATTGAGTTAGAATGGACTTCACTGTTGTATCAGGCACCAAAACAATAATATGTGAATTCAGGATATAGAATCTAAAATGCTTTACCACCTTAACCATGGCAAAAGCATGCTTCTCCATATTTTAATAATTTAATTTTTGAGATTTGAGAGGATAGCTCATAAATGATATGGGAGATTCCACACCTTCTTTATTTTGTTAAACTAAAATAGCTGAAAGTGTATGCTCAAAAACATAGCTGTATATTATGAAGTCTTTGGTATAATCTGGGCAAACCAAGATTGGGGCATGGGCGATCACTTTCTTGATATCTTCAAATGCTAACTTTCCTTTTGTAGTCTAATAGAAAGTGGCTTTACCCTTCATCATGTTGACAATGTGGTGAGTCTTCTTTGCAAACTCTAGAATGAATCTCCGTAGAAAATTTATCTTTCCAAAGAAAGAATGAACAAAAGTCTTACTAGTAGGAAGAGTAATATTTTGGATAGATTTGACTCTTTTTGAGTCAATTTTTATGCCTTCTCAAGATACAGTGTGACTGAGAAGTTTACCTTTTGTAACCCCAAAAATTGACTTCTTGGGATTAAGAGAAATACCATATTACCGGTAACGTTCTAGCACTTGTTGTAGATTATGCACATGATCAAGATGATGTTTGAAAAAATGGTCAAGTCATCAAGATATAGCATAATAAACTTCCCCATTTCATCTTTGAAGGTAAGATCCATTGCTCTTTGGAAGGTAGCGTCAGCATTGATCAAACTAAAAGGCATTTTGTAGTATGCCAAAGTGCCCCAAGGTGTAGTGAAAGCAGTTTTATGTTGATCTGTTTCATTGACTTCCACTTGATTGTACCCATAAAAACTATCTAACATTGATAACATTTCTGAACTAGTAACTATTTGCAACACTTGATCCATGATGGACAGGGGGTAGTTATCTTTTAAAGAAGATTGATTTAGGTTTTTGAAATCAACATAGATACGAATTTATCCATTTTTTTTTCACAAGAACTATGTTAGCAATCCAGGTGGAATGATGGATTGGAAAATTAATTCTTGCATTCAACATTTTTTGGATCTCAGAAAGGATAGTACCTAATATTTTGGGGTTGTATTGCCTTTGTTTTTGATTGTAAACAAATGACCTGACTTTAAGAAGAATTTCATGTCAAATTTCCTCAGGCTTGAGAGATTTCAAATCATTGTAAGAATATGCCAAAACATCAATGTAATGGCAAAGAAGAGTAATGAATTTAAGCTTTTCATCAAAAGTGCAACAATTCCTAATGTTGACCATTTTGGGATTTTTTGTTATACTCAAATTCACCTAATCAAATTCCTTGGAGGAACTTGAATCCATTTGTCGCTACTTGACATACCTGTCATTCTTATCAAACAACCTCTCAAGAGAAACTAATCCTTTTGTAATTTTATTCCCCTTGAGTTGAAGGAACTCTTCACCAATTTTAGAGTTTATTTCAGGAACTGATTCCCATGGTGGAGATTCGCTACCTTCACAATAAAGCTCCTCAAAGCTATCCATCTTTTCTAGAAAAGCAATGATTTGATTGTCATTATTAAACACCTACCAATGACTAGCATTATCAAGCACACTTGGTCAAAAGACCAGATAAATAGTGTACTTGTCCCCTTTAAAATTCTTATGAGAAACCATGAGGGTTACAGAGACCACCAATGAATTTTCATGATCATTGAATTCTCTTATCACAATAGAAATATCGAAAGCATCAAAACTTTCAATATAATCCCATACTAGATTGCGATAATGTCACAATCTTTCATTTTTAGTTTGGTACAGATTCTTTACTTGACAAACCACTAGTTCAGCATCTCCTTAGGCATGAAGAATCTTAATACCTTTATCATGAATAACTTTTAATCCAAGCAGTAAAGACTAGTATTATTGAACTACAACATATATGAATAATAAAAAATTCTCCTTGAGGGGATATCAAAATAATTATAGCTCTAAAACTGATAGAAGAGCAACTACTATCAAATTCTAAAATCCAAACATCATTAGAATTTGATCTTCTTAAATATTTTTCTTCATTAGTAAGGGAAGATTCTTTGTTGTCTGAACTTTGCTCTAATAATTCTTCTGATTTTTTATCTGAATTTTCTGAATTGTCACTAAAAAAAATTTCATCTGATGAGCTGAAAACATATATAGTAGTCATGAAATAATTACCCATTCCTGATGATTTAAATAAAATTTGACCTTTGGGATCTGATGTTTGGATGACTATATATTTCAACTCTTTCTCAAGAAGCAATTTTTTCATGATGCCTTTAACAGGTATCCTTGCTTCAGATAGATCCATATTCAATTCTCCACCTACGTCCTTGCAAAAATTGCACCCGCACAAAATGCCATAAGAGGCTAGAATATCAGCTACCAAGACCGTCATTTTGATCCTTTTCTATGGAAAAGATGCAAATGCAAATTGGGCATCTTTGATTTGGCCCAGGAGGGGGACTTGCTTATTTTCCATAGAGAAACATCTCTCAAAGGTCTTAGTCAAGGTAAGACCAAGAGAATCTGCTACCTTGGTAGGCATAACATTATCAGAGGCTCCAGAGTCTATTATATAGTGGCTCAACTTATGACCATTTATCAAAAGGGAAACATAGAAAGGTTCTATTTTCTTGGGGGTGGCAAGAGGAGTAGCGATGAGATTATTCTAGGTGGATTTGTTCTTCGAGAAATCATGAGACACCTTTAGAAAATCTTGTCTTATAGGGATGGTTTTATTTTTTACGTATTCGACCAGCCTATAAAACTATTTAGGATTAACTCTCAAGTACTCAACTTTAGTCATTTGAATCTTAGTCTTTTTGGCATGATCAATTATATCAAATAATTGAAATGAACTAGAAATAAGGGAAGGAAGTCCATCATCCTGATCTTTATTGGGTGTGGCACTGGTCTGAGAAATAAAAGTAGAAGGTACATGATGATTTGAGGTACTTACTTTCTTATTAGTCACTGGGTCCTTTGATTGGAAAGGAAGTGAAGTCCCCCATTTAGTGATTGAGACTACTGGCTGGGGTTCTTCTCCTTCTTTTCCTTTATTAGCTTGTTGAGTTGATTGATTTTGGGACCTAGTAAAAACAACGTATGATCCATCAAACACTTCTCCCTTATTTTTAGCTTCATCTTGGTAATTTAAGAAACTAATGTTGGAGTCACCAGCTAATTCTTCTTCTCCTTCTTCAAAGGGATTAACATCATCTTCTTGGTCCAAATCAGGTTGAAGTGAGAGATCATGTTCAGCTTCAAGGTAACCAACTATTGAGTTACTGGTGCTACTTCAATGACAAGTTTTCCCTATGGGGGAGGTAGATGATTTGGTTGCCCTTGATTTTTGGTAGTAATGCCTTAGTATGACTGGTTGTAAAATGTCCTCCTTGGTATATCCTGATAAGGAGGAGTAGACATACCTTGGGCCATTTGTCTTTCAGGGCTAGCAGTTCATTTGTCAACTTTTGCACCATAAGATCTATGATGCTCATGGAAGAACTTTCAATAGATGAGGAAAATTTATTTTTATTGGAATCTTTTCTAATCTTACCTACTAGGATAAGATCATATTCAACCTCGATAGCCAAATTTTGGGCTACAAAAAGATCTATAGGACCAGCCCATCTCAACAGAAAACTTACTTCAAGAAGTTGAGAGTTGATGAAAAAGCACTTAAGGTTCTTTGGTGTTGGTTGAGCAACTATAGGAATTTATTTCCTCAGCTTATTAAATTTAGCAATGAAGTCTCACATTGGCTCGTGAGGTTCCTTCTTCATTTGTGTAAGCTGAGTCAACAAGGCATGTGCATCTTCAGCGGGTTTGAACTTAGCCTCAAACTTAGCCTTGAGCATATTTTAGTCAGTTATAGTTTGAGCTTAAAGGTGATAAAACTAGTCTACAATAGTGCCTTGCAAAGTTTCTACAAATAGTCTCACCACTTTATCTTCATATTTCACACCTATCACACCACATGCTATGTAAAAGGTAGTAGTATGCTCATCAGGATGAACCTTCCCATCACCATAGAATTTTGGGAAATTCTGTCTCAAACTATGTGGTAGTTCATGTAAAGGTGGGGCTATATTGAGAGGACCAAAATATTTTCCCCAAGGACCTTGGGCTGCCATGATATGATGATTAAAGGGAGGGATAAAAAATCTTGGTGGGGTAAGAATGGACAAAACTCTACTAGCACTAAGACTAGAAGCTTCATTTGGTATTGGAGATCTAATGTTGGTAGGAAGAAAAATCTTGGTACACTGGAGGTGAGATGGTAGAGGAGAAATCTCAAAATTATTTTGCCACACTAACTCGAATATAGGATCAACAATACCTAGAGCTCTCTGGCTTCACGTGTACGGTGGATCTGCTAGAGTGAAAAAATGAAAAATGACTGGAAATGATTCAATTTGAAGCTTGAGGCTTCAAAGTGCATGTTTGATCCCCAACGAAGTCACCAAAAAATTGTTGGGTGAATATTTTGTCATCAACTAATTGATGGCAAAATGGGTATATTGACCACAACACAAGCAGATTTATATGGCAAAAAGTGCAAGTTTACCACAACATAATGAGATAAATCTCTCCTCTCATCAAGGGGAGGTTCCCTATAAATTAATATATATTAATATAAACTGAAAATAGACTCAGGGGTGAAATCACAACATCCATTTCTCTTTTTTCAAAGATGATGTTCATAGGTAAAGGCAAACTCCTATGTAATAACTGAAAACAATCCTCTTCTTTTAGAAATGATATCTAGTAAATAGTGGGAAAACTTTCTAGGTAGTAATGGGATCCACAAGAAACCCATGAAAGCACAAAGTCTTTCATTGCTTCTCTTTCTGATTTAGGACTAATAAAACTATAGAATGAAGTGAAGCTGAAAGTCTCCACCAAAAACCATAATAGAGTATAAGATCACAAAGGATAAAAGTAGTACAAAGCCTTTCTAATATCCTTTCCCAACAAAACACAAGTAACACAAACTAAAGGTAATTATAGTAGCACAAAGTCTTCATAATTAAATTTAGAATATCTTTAGATAATTTCCACACACTTGGCTTGTTTAATCAAATAGATGAGATATTATTAGGAAAAGGACATAAGAACAATTTCCTAAATAACACAAGTTATTCCAACGCAAAGTCTGAAAAGTAACATGATTTCTCATTCATTCAAGAAAATATGATTTACAATATGATCTTAAAGTCTCAAGAAGCATCTTAATTTGGGCAGATTTTTTGCTTTTGATTCAAAAAATATATATCTATTACAAAAAAGGCTCTCCTTATTTATAGGGACAGACCTTGAAGATTGAAGAAAAAAACCTAAATATATTTTTCTAGTCAAGTATGGAAGTCTTTTTTGACTTTGGACTTTCCATATTTTTACATGTAATTACACATGACAAAAGTACATGTGCAAATGTCCAAAGTGGTTACAAAAGTGCATTTAGAAAAAAGGAAATTAAATCAACAAAAAGTTGACTCAATTTGTAGCTATATCTTTCTTCATATGAGCATCGTACATGGTAATAGCCACTTGTATCCTGATATTGTCTAGAGCAAAAGTATTATTGAAGATCATCTTAGCCCTGACTATGGCATCTCTCACTGCTATGACTGATTTCACATGACTAGTTACCATGGTTTTTAGATTATCCAAAGTTAACTGATTATCTAGGACATTGTCCACAGAGGCCACTAAATATGTTTTCTCCTCAAATTCTTTTTAGAACATACCTTCAAATTCTTGAATCATTTATTCTACTGAAATGAACTGGTTGTATCATGTGGTAAGTTTTCAAGGTAGGCCCTCTAACTTATGCAACAGATTGATATCACTTTGTTCACTGAGGTCTCTAGAAGATTTGAGGTCGCTGATTAATTCCTTAAGGACTTGAGTCTTATATATCAATGTTTCTTTAGTTTCAATATACGAGTCTCTATTACCAATGATTCCAATTGATACTAGAGTGCTTATTTTTAGATTCTTCATATTCATCCATTTGCCAAGATATTTGTCTGTGCTTTCAATATCTTGAGAAATGATATTGATAAGATCATCTAGTTTTGCTCTCATTTTCTTCATCTTATCCATTTTCTCAAACAACTCTGTAAGCAAGGAAATCCCTTGTGTATTCATCTTTTCTAAGTAATCTTCAAGAACTTTTCCCTTGAGATAGGTCTTTTTTGCTTTCTGTTTCACAAGGTCATCGATGGAGATGGCCTCTAGAGTTACAATTTCTGGAGTGAAAGTAATCCTCCTTATCACCATAATCAATTGTTCCACCATTGCTTTATAATGGTCCTTCATTTCTTTTTCCTTGTCAAATTTTTGAGCCATAATGTCTATCACTAATTACAAGTCACTCTTAGCACTTTCATGAGTTACCTTACCCAATTTAATTTGGGAGACAGAGTAGTCACTCATATCAAAAAATTTAAGAGTTTCGTCCTGTTGAGTTCTAGGAACTTCCAAAAATTTGTGCCCCTTATCTTTAATCATCTTTGAAAGAATTTTTGGCTTCTTGGGAGTCTTGACTCTGGCTAACACCATTTTAGTGAAATCAAAGTCATTTGGGGAGATGGCCTATTTTTTACTTTTGCACGTATAAGCTGACAACCAAGGTGGGAGGGTAAAAGCACTTACATTAGCATCAATCCATGTGATTGGCATCATTGGAGTAGCACCTACACTAGTGGTGGAAATAATGGGTGGAGTATTAGTTAAAGATATACCTACTGCTAAATGGTCAAGGGTAGAACTATCTCTGATATCAAAAGATGGAGATGACAAACTGGGGATTAATCCCAAGGAACAAAGAACATCTCCAGAAGCACCTTGAGGGTCATGAAAAATAGTTTTGGAAGGAGAGGCAGGTCCAGAAGAGGGAATATTGATTGGAGAGATAGGTGAAGGAGTTACATTAGGTGAGTTAGGCAGGGAAGAAGAAATTCCTGTATCTAGATGTACACTTGCTTGTGGAGATAGAGCTTCCTTTTCCTATTGACCTATGGGCCTATCATCAGTTTCTATCTATTTCACTGCTAGTTTTTTAACGCTTTGCTTCTCAACTTCCATGTCTATTGTTCCTAGTTCCTTCTCTATAACTTATGACTTCTTTGTCATGAAGATGATCCTAGGCTTATGTGGCCTATCAGAAGTAGGGACATCACTTTTATTCTTCATTCTATTTTTTGCCCTTCTCCTTGTTTCTTCTTGAAATTTTCCTTTTGACCCTGTAATGAACTCTTTCAAAGTGATTCCCTTATGTGCTAACCAATCATTGGTGTTTGCCAATATTGGTTTGAATCTCATTCTCAAAGAAGTTAACTCCTTATGAGACCATTGGATTAGGGAAAGAGGGGCATTAGAGACTTGTTCAGCATGGTATCTATTATTTATCAAATCACCATCATCCATTAGATTTGTAGGGATATTAGCAAGCCCCAAATACTCTATTTGCTCAAGGGATAATCTACTATAGTCCATATTTTTGATGTCTTCAGCTATCCTCAAATTGACCCAAATATCTTTGATCATTGGCTCATGAAATTGGGTCTTCCTCCAGATTATATCTTTCATGCCTTTATAGTCAAAATTTGGCCTCCTTTTGAAATGCTTCATGGTTACGAGTTGCATTTCAGTCTCCATTGCTCTAGCTTTTCTAGCAGTCAATACTAAGAACCTGCTAATTTCTATTGGGAACCTAAAACTGGGTTTCTTGAGTTCCATTTGCTTACTGTGTACGACAATAATTTGCCTACACAACTCCATCAAGACCAATTTATCTGAGGGAAATCTTGGAAGTATATAGGGATAACCTTGGAAAAAGCCAACCCATAGATAATAAAAAGAAGGGAACTGCAAGAACATACACCCGAAGTCATTCACAACTGTCTAAGCTTCATCTGACACTCTTTTCTATTCTAATTAAGGATCAAAAAGACCAAAAAAACATGAAGAAAGCATCATTTACCCTTATAAAATGATGGATGGAACCCTTCAATGTCAATTGAGGATAATATTGATACACCAAGGTTATTTTCCTATCTCCTTCCGATGTTAAACATGGGAAGGTTCTCATTGATGCCAAAATATACACCAAGTATGATGTCATATAAAATTTAGAGGTAGTGGATACCTTCATCAATTACTCATGTAGATTGTTGCTGATTTGTTCTCCCTAGAAAATGACTTGTTTGCCCTGAAGAATTATCTTAATGAAGGGGTACATCTAATCATGAAATTGAGAGGAAGAAGGTAAAACTCTTACCATGATGAGGAGCAAGATCAAGTCACCAACTTCTTCAATGGAATCACTCTGTGGAAATCTCTGTGGCCATCTCGACAAGTTCACCCTTAGAGTCTTGAGCCATCTATTATTGATCACTTTCTTCTCTCTTTCAGGGTCTTTGTCATATTCCCTTTAAGCTTTAATGAAGTCAAGCTTCAATACTTCAATAGTAGGATGACACATGAATACTTTATCGATGAACTCATGGTCTATTCTGATCACCACATTACCACCAACATCTAACACAGCCCTAGTATCCCTATTGTATAACTGAGCACACTAGAGAATGAACTCTGTGTTGTAGGCTGTTATAGGAAAATAAGATACCAGATGGATATTAATCTTGATTATATTCATCATTTCATGGCTAGGGTTGCTTGATTTGGTTCTTTCTATGAACTCAGCCATATCTATGTGCCTGATCTCTGTATCCCTGATGTCATCAACATTAGAAGTAACTGAGGTGATTAGAAAAACACCTTGATACTTGTACTTCATCCTCTTCAATTTCTTTAGAGAAACCTCAGTCATCTAGATGATCCTTTATCAAAAGTATATTGATGAAGAAGGATCCTGGAGAGAAACTGCAATAAGAATCATGATCATGCAATTAGGGGAAATATTGGTAATCTAGGAAAATTGCATGTTGATGATCACCATGGGAATGTGATTAAAAGGGCTAAGGCACAAGTAGGTTATAATTTTTAAAGGGAAGTGGGCTTATAAAAGTGAGAAAATCAAAATTTTATAGAGTTAATAAAAATCTGAGGAAAGGTATGCAGGGGTGGAAAAAAATTCCTCCTTTGCATGTTGATAATAGTTTCGCATAGGTAGCAAAAATTACTGCCATTACATGTAAAGGTCATGCATGGGCAGCAATTTTTGCCACCCCTGCACATGGAGGGAACATCATGTAAGGGCAGTAATTTTTGCCACTCTTACATGAAGGGGGAACTTTGTGTGAGGGTAGAAATTTTTGCCACCATTACACAGGAGGAAAATTTATGAACTGTGTGATAGCAGAAATTTTTTCCGCCCTCACACAAAGGGGGAATGGATGGTGTAAGGGTGGCAAAATTTTTTGCCATTACATGGGAAGAGGCAAATTGTGTAAGGACAGCTATTTTTTCTACCTTTACACCATTAGAAATGGCCAACAAGTTTCAAGGGGGGGTTTTAGGTTTCTACATAGGTCACCTCCTTGGGGAAGAAAGGGAGGAGGGGAAAATAACATAAGATATAAGCCTAAACAAGAAGAGGAAGAAGAAACCAAACCCTAAAAAAGAGAAAAACAAAAAATGAAATGAAAACCTAGAAATTGAAGAGAAGAATGCAATACCCTAGCTGGTAAATCGCAATCCCATGCTTGAATCTAAAAAAATCATGATTCCACTCATTCGCATGATCAACTAGATCCAGGGAAGAGGAGAAGACAACTTGAAATGAATCAAATGAGGTGAAAATGGGTTTAAAGGTTGAAAAATCATTTCAACCACTCAGTGTGCATGGCCATAAATGTTTTTCATGAAAATTGAGATCATTCAAGGGTGGCAAAAATTGCCACCTCCACATGTGAGGTTGAAGGATGCAAGGGCAGTGAAAATCACCGCCTCTACATGGAATGGATAAAAAATGCAAGGGAAGCAATTTTCACTGCTCCTTCATGAAAGGATGTAAGGGTAGTGAAAATTTTTGCCTTTACATAGGAACTAAAAAAACACATGCAATGGCAGTAAAAAATGCTGCCCTTGCATGTAAACTAAGAAACACACTAACTCCTTGAAATTTATCAAAAATTTGATGTTCTGATCACATCAAAATTTTAACAATTTTCATGTTTTTTGTGAAATCGTAATGAGGGAAGGTCATGAAATTTTCAAGGATGTCAGTTGACCAAAATTGAGATCAAGAAACACATGTCTCAAAAGATGAACTTAGAGTGAAAAATATGAAACAAACAAATTTCGTAAGGATTGTTTTAAAAATAAGCATAGCTGATTTTGGAAACAACATTTTTCTCATTCAATCTTTAAAACCCTTAGGATCTCTTGGTAGTTGAACTTGAGTAGCAAACTTAGGAAAGAAAGGAGGGGTTAGTGTGTAAAGGATACATTAGACACACTGCCTACATACCAATACTCTGAAGAAGGATCAAACTAATGTGTTCTCCCACGTGAAGTGCTTGGTGAAATTATGTGATGTATGCAAATAGATGCAAAACTATAATGTACTTTAGATGAATAAGGACTGGTATGAGTGTTTGAATAGCCTTGAATTAGTCTTATAAGGTTGTATGTAGAGAATAGGGAAGAGTGATTTAGTATACTTTATTGTACTCTTATTTTTTTCTTGTGAATGAGTGTTAACCATTCTATGTGGACATTGAATAGCCTTTTATATGGAAACTAATTATCATGGGCTAGATGAGCTTGCATTAGGCTGATAGGGGAAAATATAGAAATTAAGAAAATTTGATCATTTGAGGCTAAAGTGAACTTGGATAATAGCACAAAAAATAGGACACCCCTAAATTTTGATGTTCTTATCAAAATTAGGTGCTATTTTCCTAGGAGGATGAGACCTAAGGGGATGGTTCTAGGTTTAATAGGGTTGTCTAGGTCTCAAAAAGCTAAGTCTGGGAAGCTACAATTGACTAAGAATCAGTGAAAGTTTAGTCGAGAAGGGTTAAGTGAGAAAGAAAGAGGAGATATAGGTTGGGTTATATTATCCATGCCTAAGTCATCCAATTTCACATTTTATATGATTTTAGGTGCAAAGATTAGCTTGGGACTAGAGATGAAAAAGTATGGGCAGAAAAATAGTTTTCTAAAGCTATGGAGGTGTGTAAGCACACTTTGCATAGAGTTGGAGATGTGATTCCCATTTTAGATGGGGTTTTTAAGAAGTTGACATGGCCCAAAAAAATTTTGGAATCTTAACTTCAAGCAAAAGATCTTTAGTGCCAAAAATTGGTTGATACATCCCTTTTAATAAAAGACCACTTCAAGTGTGCAAAGGCATTTAAGGATGTATAGGCTATAGAAAAAATAATAAGCATGTATTAGCAATAAATAAATTCTAACTTTGAGATAATTTGAGGATAAGATGTAGCTGATGTCACCACTCTTGAGGGTATTCATAAGGATGCTTCCACATCCCTTGAATGGTTGGTAAATAAAGAAAGTGAGTGACCCAACCAACCTGAGGAGACGAAGAAGCTAAAAGAAGCCATTAAAGAAGTAATGATGAATTTACTCAAAAACTTATCACATTGGGAAGGTGTCAAGAATAAAATTGGAATATGTTGGCCATAATTTTTTCTATAAGCTGAAATTGGTGATTAGTCTAGGATAGACTAATGGAATAGTGTGGGGTGATGTTGGACCCCAAATTTTGCATAAGTATTTTGATCGAGGCATGAGGCGTGGAAGAAACATGACGTAGAAGGAGCATGATACAAAATATATACAGGTGTAGAATACCATGGCATATGAGTTCACAAAATGAGAATACCCAGTTAGAAAATATGTATAATAAATAGAAAACCTAAGAACGAGGGCTCGAAACACTAGTGAAAGACTTGGGGAGTGCATGAGAAGTGGGAAATAATTATAGAATAACTCTCAAGGATGAAATAGACTAAGTGGCGTACAAATATAGAATTAGCCCACACAAAGATAGGTAATTGGTGATGAGGATCCATCACCAAAAAATAATATAGGGGCACAAAGGCTTGGGTCCTTAGGGGAAAAATGTAGTTGGATACCATAACTCTAAATCCACTAAAGATTATTGGTTAGTCACTAAGAGTGCCTATAATATTATAACTACTTGGTCGAGGAAAACTAAGTATAAATAACCATGATTAGAGCTTTGTAATGCTATTGATCATTTTTTTATAATGATTGATTAAAGTTGTTAATTATTCCATTGATGTAATCATGGATATCATTTTAATATTTTTATTATACTCTAGTTTACAGCTGAGTTGTATCACTAAGTTACACCATGAATTTATTAAGTAACTTATGAATCTATTATGAATAGGATCTATGTTATCTAAATATTATCACGTGGATTTTTTAAATAATGGTATTGGTTATTTTAATCATGTTTATTAATTTAACTAAACTTAATCCCACAACTATGTATTTATTTTTTTGGTTAGTCATTGAATAAAGTGTATGTTTGAGTGTCGATATATGTTAAGTACACATTTTTTCATGACAAAACCCATGATAATCAGTCCCTCACTATGTGACTTGGGTGAGTGTGTAATAACTCTAAGTGTTACATGAAATTCTAATGCTCTAGCTTGTTGGGTCTTAGTCACTTTAGAGCATGCCTACAAAAAGTTTGGCCTAGATATAAAATTAACACAACACTCTTTTTTCTATCAAATCTTGGACAAAATGCCATAAATGCATACACTTTTTAGTATCATGCCATTTCAAATGATGATAATGAAAAAATTCATCTTAATGATACCAATCAAGATGTGGCATTTTGTCATCCATAGGTCTAATTTCTAGGATAGTTATCATATTATCAATAATCAATTTCTTCAAGACCATCTCAAATGACACACCAAGGCTTGTAAGATGATGTATTCCCTTTCTAGTTCTTGGATTCCCCTTTAGTATAGTGATGCTAGATATATTTTTATTTTTGGTAATAAGGGAATACTTTTTCACTATTTGTATATGTTTAGTAACTCCATTACTAACCACATTCTTATTTTTATGAAAGATCTTGGGCTTATTTAAAGAAACATTGTTCTAATTTTGATTTTGTTCATTTTGGGTATATAACTTGATAGTCCCCCTTTCAATAAGTGTTTTTTTCCATTTGGATACCCATTTTCTATAATCTCATCAAATGACTTGGCATACTATAATTTTAATTGATATTTTAATTTTGGATTAATATTATCAATGAATATTTTGGCCAATTCTTTCTTTGGGATGGTACATTGAAAATGATTATCTATACTTCTCCATCACTGTAAGAAAGATTCATGACTCTCTTCATTCCTTTATTTGGTATTATAAAGATTGATTATAGAAATATCATTCTCAATACTAAAGGAAATGTGTTTTAAAAAATTCTCTATTAATTCCTCAAATGTGATAATGGATGCTTTAGGTAAATGCATAAACCATTCTAAAGTAGGTCCTATGAGACTTTTTAGAAAGAGAGGAAGCAAGTAAGCATCATTATAAGTGACCTTGTGACATGCTACATAAAATTATTGGATGTGGTCATGAGGGTATCCTTTCCCCTTATATTTTTCAAAAATTTTAATTTAAAAATGTGTTAGAAAGGGTATCTATAAAATACTCATATCTAATGGGGATGTGTAAAAATATTCATATAAATACTTCATTACTTGAGTTCAGGGATCTATTTGTTGAAGAATCTCCATAATTTTCCACTTTTAGGTAAAATAAAGGTCCATCAAGGGATTGGAATTATTGATCTAGCTTTATTTTTTTTATGGGATTGATGTTGGTGTTTATGGGGATTTTAATTATTCTCCCAAGTGACATGGGTTTATGGGCTTCAAAATGAATTTTAGATATTGGTGAAATAACTTGTTGGGTGAGTTGGTATATATGATCCTCCAAGGTGGATATTATTTTATCAACCTCAATATGGTTATTTTGAAGGTATTCTTCTTCATCAACTAATTCTTGTTCATGATATACTAACTTAGGAATCCCCCCATCTTGGTTTATAACATGTTAGTGAGGAGGAATGTTATGTTGAGATGGTGCTCATAACATATGTTATATGAGATCAAGATTAAATGTGGGGGGTAATTTACCTCCTATTCTAATAACTTGGGCTAATATTTAGTCTTGATTCTCATATATTTATTGGTCAAATTGAACTCTAATCTCATCATTATTAAATAATTCACTGTTAATTCTTTCCTCTCCTCCAAGAGTATGCATATCACTTTGGTTTTCTTTATTATCCCTTCTTTGTTCACCTAATGTCCTTAGGATGTCATCTTTAGGGTTTGATCTTTGTCCTAATACTAAGACTTGTTCTCAAGTTTTGATAGGCATGGTAGATGGCACTGGGTGATATAGATGTTATAGGTGTTAATGTATTGTGAGGCAAAAATAAATGTGATTCTTGATCAATAAACTTGTCTTGATTTAAGATAGAATGGTCAAGATGTTTATATATGACAACAGATGGGATGAGATTTAGATTTTGAGATTAAAATGTAAATTATATGACCAAGTATTGCCAATATGTCAACTATACAGAGATTAATATATCAAAAGGAATAGATGATGAGTTGACTAGGTACATATATTCACATGAGCAAGATGATAAGATGATAATGTGCTAGATGAAATTTGTTAGATTCACATGATGATAATATTTGATTAAAAAATCATTTTTGTAATAGACGAAGTAATGAATGGGATGATTATAGGATATTTAATAGATGACCAATATAGTTTAATCATAAGGCAAATATAATGCTCAAGATTTTAAATAATGGAATATATGAAGAGATGATGATGAGAAAAGGATGAAGATAATTTAAGCCAAGCCCTATATGGAACAAATATGTCCTAAGGAAATTTCTAGGTGTTTTTAACATGAAGGGTAAAAGGTTGACTTGACTCACATACAACATTGGTTTAGTACAACACACATACACTTAAGTAAATCATAAGCCCTATTATTTAGTAAACTAATTTAAGAGTGTAACCTGATGACTGCACTGTCTAATGGTTTTTTAGGTGAGGTTGGAGGTTAGGGACTATGAAATCTACCAAACCCTCTCAACCCTATCTACACATAATGGTCACTTGGGAATTGATACTGACTCCAATAATAAGTTTCCTATTGTGGTCAAAGGTCCTATTCTAGGGTATATCGGATTACTAAGGGAGTCCTTGATATACATAGGTATGTGGGGCCCAACTCTATATAGGTTGGTATTTGATGCTTGGGTCATAGATTTAACTCTTTCCCTTCATGGAAGACATGTATAGGGTCAACCACTTAGCCTAACGATAATTTTCCATGCTTTCTAGACTTCACTAGAACAAGGATTGTGGTTAAATACATGATGATGAAGTTTTTATCACCAACCCATAAAAACTATACAAGTGTATGGGGATTAATTCCACATCACATTTCACTCTATAAAATAAAATATATTAGGTAACACATAGGCTCACAAAATTTTTATTTAACCATTTATTTTATCATGAGACAAACCAAATAAATAAAGGGATGTAGAATGTATTAAAACCTAAATCTCAAACCCACATCTAGGTCCTGTAAGTAAACAAGTTAAGAATTTTATTTGTAGTCTTCCACTTATTTGTCCTACACTAAAGGTGTTAGTAGTTTTTAAAAAAACACTTATAAGTCAAATTCACCCTTTTTCTCAAAATCACTTGTACACACTTAACCATAGTCAAAATTACTCAAAATATCTTATAGAAAGTTAAAATCACAAATATTAGTTCAAGATCATAGATAATAAATAATTGATTTTGAAAATGGTTAGTGGTTACTGCACAATTATTTATTTAGAATTGCTTATGTTTTATGCAAATTGTAATTGATAGGCAAAATCACAAAAAGAAAAAAGTAATGATGGTTTTACCAGAATGCAAGATAAGTAACACAAAGGACCAATAATATTTAAAAAAATATTACACTAAATTCCATATTAGACTAAGTTTTAAATGAAAACAAAAATTATAGTTAACTATATCAAAATTGATTTTTTTATGTCAAAATTGTTGTTTTAAATTAGGACCACTACTTGCTACAAATGATGTTGAATAAGATGTCAAAGAGGTTGATTAGGAGGTAATAATATTATCTTGATAGAATTTATCCTTTCTTGTAACCAAAACAAGGTCAACCATAGATCAATAAAAGCCAATAAAAACTAGATTGCAATGTCTATGAGTCAGATTAGATCCAAATCAAAACTACAACTATCATAATCAAAATTGCTAATATAAATCAATATTGCAAACTACAATGAGTGATTTTTCTTAGTATAAAATATGTTATCTATTTGGAACTATTATGGGTTTATATTATTCTTGTAAGGTCACAAGATTATTTAGGGAGTAAATAAATAAAAAACCAAAGTTATAATGCTTATCAACAAGATAAATATTAGATAAGGATTAGCTTAAATCAAAATCATGATTAGGAGAATAAAACTCGTAGATGGAAATAAAAAATACAATTGTGTATAAGAGCTTTTGAAAAGAGTTAATAAATCACCAAACTTATTAACCATTAATGGTTAAGTTGCATGGTCAAGTTAAAACTACAATTGTCAAGTGCAAAATCCTGAATGCAAGATCACTAGTTACAGAGAAAAATTATGACACTCTTGGAACATGAAAATTTTGAAATTTTAATCCCAAATTCCTTCCCAAATAGTCTCATAAGTTGTAATTTTCACACCTCACACACACAATGGTTATTCGAAAGGAAGGATCCAACTATGGTCATCAATGTATGATTGTAAAATTTGATCAATAGATTTTTATCCTTTCACAATAATCTATAATCCACTCAAAATCTATAAAACATTAAAGAGAGAGAATGAGGAAACAATCAAAATTTAATTAAAAACTCTCTTACCATAATTTTAATTTCTTGAGCCTTCCCTCTAAGATCATAAGTGCTTCTCTAAGATAATTTGATTATATGATGTTGAATTTCAAAACAAGGTGGCTTCAAGACTTCAAATAGATGCAAAAGGATTGATGATTTTGGATGCAAAACAAGGATTATGGATGCAATGTGATAGGGAGTATGAAGGTTATGAGAGCTTGTGGATTTTTTAATTAGTTTAGCCAAGGGATTTGCATGGTTATTTATATGGGTGGTGGAGGGAATGAAAAGGAATATAAAATTTCAAATAATCCTCTAGATTTAGAAGGTTTTAGAGGAGTGGAGAGATTGGGAGAATTTTCTAGAGTTAGAGAACTCTAGACTTCATTAGGGATTAATGAGAATTAGATAGGGGTTTTGGATGGGATTAAGGAACTAGGTTTATATAAAAATATATGGGTAGTAGAGTATGGGTTACTTAGTATATTTTGAATTTAAAATTAGCAAGTGGGCAAGTCGAGATTAAATGAAATTGGATTTATAGGTTAATGGAATATTACTGGTATAAATAATGGATTAATATAATGTGGGGTATGTAGAAAGTTTAGTATGGTATGAAAAATATATAGTGGGAAAGGGAATTAAATTACTAATTATGAAATGGGTTATGTAACTAAATGAAATTATTCAAGATAAATTGTGAGGTTAATTGAATGATTAAGTTGAGAATATTAACATGCATACATTTATCAGATTTGAATAGTTTATGCTCAATTTTTCATAGAATCATATCAATTTTACTCAAATTAGGGGCATCATGCATGGCATTTTAACTCCCATTTTAATTTCAAATACATTAACATAGATTGTTATAACTCAGTATAGAGTCTATATGAATAATTATCAAAATTAAGGGCATGTGGATAACACATTTTTTGCATGATCAATTTTGCACCAGTTCATCTCAAATGGAATGGAAAGATCTATGTTATTCTCTATGATTTATACTTAAAACACCATTTTAAATAGGTTCACAAAAAAATTATTCCTTATTCCATCTGCATTGGTTGGCATTTTTGCATAGTCCCTGAGCTAAATTCTCAAGTGCCTGAGAGGTCGCTTGGCTATTTTACATCTCAAAGTTTCTAAGTGGCCCTAGAGCCATCCTAGATAGTTTTAGTTACATCATATAATTTCAATCATAGATGCATCTAACTCACATGGGTAGGAAATAATGGAGTCATATCCTACTTGAGTTATTGAGCCACCTACATAAGAGGGATATACAAGCCATCGATCCAATCCAAGTTATTCAATATGTATGATCCATCAAGTAGGGGTGGGAAATGATGGATTAAAAAATTAGATGGAATTATTGAGCCATCCACACATGGGTTTGATCAATACATCAACTCATTCCAAGCTATTCATTGATTTTATCACTATTTACATGAACACACAGAGGATGTCACCAAGTTTTTATATTGGTTTACATACCTAGTGAGCTGTATTCATTCCTTTCTTCTATATCTTATATATTTACTAATTTTTATCTTTGATTTTGATATATATTAAGGACTGATCCATTCATGTTTCATTTTTTAAATATATGTAATGGATCACATTTCACATACTCAGACTAGATTCATAGGCTTTGCCTCATTGGTAAGTCTAGGTACACTTATTTTTCCTTTAACCTAGTCATTTTGCTTTGTTTCATTTATATAATAAAGTGGGAGGGAGGGGGGGTGATGTAGTCATATAAAATTCCACTTGATTATAATGAGTGTCACTTGAGACAACCCATCCCTAACTTAGCCTAAAACCTATCTTAAGGCCCATTTCATCCCTTATCCATCTTTGTTGTGGGTATTACACATCCCTAGGCATCCCAAATCTAGTCCCAAACCTTCCCATAGTGATGTAAGTGCTTAGTGCTCTAGGTTCTTCCACTTAGAAACTAATGTGGTTGGACACTAGCACCCCATGATATTGACTAAGGTGCCTTGTTAGTGTCGTTTTCCTAATTTCAACCCCAAAAAATATGTTTTCAATTTATAAGACCCCTAGGGTTGGCCTATACCTATTTCAAACTCTGTACAAGCACCAAATTAGTATAAATACATGACTTTTAACCCTTTATTCACTAGATGTAAATCAGATGAAAAATACACAAACAAGCTTATAACAAATTATACACAATTAAGGTTACCAATCCCTGATCTTCCCTACTTATACATATAATCATCTAAAACCATCCCAAGCTCAGAATACATTGATTTCCAATCTCAAACGTCATTCAAAGCACTCAATTCAAAACTCATACTAGCATTCACTTTCACTTGCACCAAACACTTAGGCAAGAAAACTACATCGACCTTGTTCCCTCCTTAGAGTATTGGTATGTAGGAAACTTTGAAAACAATGGAGTGTTGAGGATGTCCAACCCACCTAGCTAACATCACTCTTTTTCTACATTTTCCACTTTAATACCTTAACAACATGGAGGTCTAGGGTTTGTTCCTAAATTAGTCAAAAATAGGGCATAGATAGTGAATCAGGGCTCATCCACATAGTTATAGGTAGAATATACTCAGTTATAAGTGCACCCATAAGATTATATAGTTTTTACACAAAGGAAACTAGTGCTAAAATTAGTAAATTAGCATGGTGAACTATTTTTAAAGGTACATGGCTATTATCTAGGAGGGTTTCTAACACCTAGACCCTGCTTGTGACACTCAAATCAACTTTCACACCAATTTTCAACCTCTAAATCATCTGTCTCAGTCAGTTTCTAGTTAAATACTTATTTATGTCATTAATTTCTATTTTTATAAATATCATATTATGTTAACTCTTGCATAAATCAGTGGCTATATTTATTACATATTTCTACCCTTATTTACTATACTTAGATCCTTTAACAACCTAGGGTTTTACATTCCATAATCCCTTAAAAGTTAAATCATAAACAAAGGAATTATTATCCATCATGATTATATGGAAAAATACTTAGTCCTCAGGTGTATAGATAAAATGATACATGAATCAAAATGCAAAATATAACACATTTTTAAAAAATTATAAACTCATAGGACCTAAAATGGTGAGTGATCTTCTTGTAGTAGTATAGATTAAACTATTGTATACTAATAAATATTTGTGTTAACTTAAATTTTTTTTCAAAATTAAATTTCTTTTTAGATAATTTAATAATTCAACCATTTACTATAAAAAATATTTCACTTTCCATGATCAATAGTATGAAATGTGCACTGTGAAGCATATATAATTAGATAACTAGATTCACCACTAAAAAAATAGTTGTTTTACAATGTCATGTGATATTAAGAGCATGAAAATAATGGATACTTCTAGGAGTTACAAGCACACGTTAAATCATTATTTATAAGGTGTTGCATTAATTTCAACATAGTTTTAGATTGCCATTAAGTCAAAATAGTCAATATAATCATTAACAAATTTTGTAAAATAATTTATGTGCCATAAAATGTGGTATAATTTGGAAATATATGTGATCTTCATTGAAACATCACCACATACCATTCAATCACTTATAGATAATGCACCCACATAATAATCTTACATGGTTGGGGTTTGTTTATGGAATGCATCACTAATTTAGAGTTTAAGGACATTAATGCTATAGAACTGAAAATTTACAACAACTATAAAATTTAGTAGATGTTGTTTATGCACATGTATATAGAACATCTAAATAATTAATCCTATTTATGATCCCTAAAAACCATTTGATACGTTCAAATGAAATGGTTTATGCTTTTAGATGTTGAAGTTATGTTCTAAACTAATGGTTCCATAGATATGTTTAAAATATAATGGTCAATGATTTTGGCTCTTGAATTTATATACAAAATACATATTAATATATTCACATTACCATTGGAAGGGTCTAAGTAAGAGATCCCTCATCAAAAAATAAATTTGAATATAAAATGTATAGATATTATCATATATGCACAAGTATGTAGACCTAAAAAAATATAATCATTGTAGAATTAACATTGATGAAAATTATAAAAGGGTATATCTTAAAGCCCTACAGGAGTAGGTTTTATAGTCACTAACTTGGACAATTTCTACTTTTAGAAAACACTTCTTCTTTCTATTTGAGATCAGCTCGATCAAATGCAAAAGGGTTCATATTCACCTGATCTATATTGAATGCATGGGTTCATAGTTTTTAATTCAAATTCAAAAGGATCACTATATATACAAAGCTAGGACATATTATTTATTATCAATCAAGTTTATAATTTATCATGCACTTTATTCCAAATATATTTAATTTTACCTTACACTAAATTGCATAACATTATAGTTTGAAGTATTACAAAAGGTCAACATTTTAATTGTATTGATTTTACCAAGGGTTGAAATAGGAGAAAGAGAATATAGTTGAAAAATAACCATTCCACACACAAATAGGAGGGAGAAATACATTCGATTCTTAGGCCCTCTTTAGAGTATATGTTTATGTAGGTAACACTCAATAATAGTACATTTTATAGGGTTAGCAGAACTCACGTGCTAACCCATTCTATAAAGTCATAAGTGGTCAAAGGGAAGGATCTAGGGTTTTGAGTTATATTATAATATTGAGAGCCCATGTTTGAAATATATACACATAGTATGAAAAGTGGCATAAAATATAAATTGGCACAGGGAGAAGTTTCATAAAATAACACAATATCCATACACGACAAATGCATTAAAACTCAAATATTAGTGTCAATGCAAGAGTACCCATGGTGATGCAAGTTTCCAAGAATTAAGAAGTAGTAAAACCCTAAATTAATGGAGCACATATCTGTCTAATGAGACTAAGATGAACATTTATTATTGGGATAATGCAGAGTAAATAAAAAAATAAAATATGGTCTCTTCTAACCCTTAATCACCTAGTTGTATAATTATTTTCTATATTTATTGCACATGCTTGAATTTATTTATTTTCAAATATTGTATGATATTTTTTGAATCTAAATATTACATTGATGAACTCAAATATTTTATTTCCATAGGGTATTTGTTTAGAAACTCATTATAGATAAAACTTTATAGTGAACTTGTCCTTTGAGCTAACATTACATCCAAACCCTAGCTTGCCTTAGGGTTCCATTTTTTATAAATTTATAATTTGTTGCATTATTTTTTTAGATATAATTTTTTTCTATGTGTGTATAATAAGTGATGTTTATTCTTATTTTTTACTTAGATTTTGTGTCTATCCTTTTGGGTGTGTTTGGATTTAAAATTATCAAAATGAGTTCCCATAGTGCAGAGCCTTAGAATCCACATCCTTTAGATGCAACATTCAACCTTCATAAAGACTAATACGTTGCTTATTAGGATGTAATATCTAATAATAAATGTGATAAAAATCATGATTTTTCTTATAGTTATGATAATGAATGGACAAATGATGTAGTTATGGTTAATACAATTACTGATAATTATATAGAGACTCTTAGCACTACTTATGATTATGATTATGATGGTTATTCTACATATGTATAAAGTGCCTGTGAGGAGAATATTTATCCTCTATCTTCCATAATACTTGACTTAAAATCTCTTGATGCATTGTTTACACAAGAAAGTTTTTCTTTACAATTTTCTAGTACATTGCATCAAATTAAATATTATAAAGTACACATGGTTACAAATATAAATACATATATTTTTAAATATGTTAGTTTATCATGCATAAAACCTTCTCTTGATGTTTGTATGAAAAAATATGAATGCATGTTTCTTTTATCAAATGATCTATAGGTTGAGTATCGTCCTTGTTTAACAACTAGTGATCATAATACTAAAATTGATGAATCCTTTGCTATTTATATAAAATGAAAAAAAGTGAAGATTTTTCTACATATCAAAATATCAATAATAAAAATGAGTTCAAAATTTCTTATCATCTCCTTTTAAAAATAAAATACGAAAATGATAATACTAGTCATAGCAGTATACATGATGCATGTGAATGTGAATCAAATGATTATGATAGTGTTGATTGGAATGATAATGATTCCAATATTCATATTTATTAAGAATATTATTATCCACATTATGTTTATTTTAACCTTTTCATGCATGATGAACAAAAAAAGTGAAATTGAATTTCTTTCATGTAATGAAGATTCACGTAATCAAAATCAACATAATATGCATGATATGTAAATTAAACTCATATGCAATGATGATTTACATAATAGTTATACAATCCTTGGTGATGTTAAAAATGATATAATTTATTCATTACATACAACAATTACTCTAAGTGTTCCTTTTTGTAATACGTCTATAATCTTATAACACTTATAAGACCTAAATCTATAAATTGATGAGACTCTTTGAGATTATACTATTATATTCAATGATGCATTATCTTCTTTGACATATAGACCATATGATTTATAGGTACAATTCATAGTTGGTAGGGTTATTCTTTGTACATTTTAAGAGAGAGATTTACATCAATCCTACACTTTATTTGATAACCCATATCTGAATGTACCCTTGTATGCATACGAGCTCATGAATGATAAAAAAAATTACAAACATCTTTGTTAAAAGAAAAATGTGTTGTTAAAAATTATTAAAAAGGAAAGAAAATAATTTCATAGGTTCCTAATAAATTTAAAAGTATACATAGTAAAGAGAAAATAGTGAAAGTACTTCATAGAGCGAAGGAATCAACATATCGACCATCTCCTACAACTAGTGAATCTACTTCTAAAAAGAGACAACTACTTCAGTTTGATTACATTAAGGATAAACTAGATGAAATTATGAATATATCATTAGATAAATGGTTGATTACTCTTCCTCCAAATTATTATCACCAACCACATATATTTTAAAATATACAAGGAAATACTTTTTTAATTATCATGGTATTGATGGACATTGTAACATTGATTATTATGTGTTACAAATTTTTTCTTCATAATTGGAATATAGAGGATTTATTACATTTTAAAATAATAAAGACAAATTTTTTTATTCTACTTCTTCCATAGGTTACTCTTATAATTCCAAAACATCCCATGATGTTCCTCACATAGAGCAAATTATCTATCGACCTATATAGGAACAACCCATTAGAATAACTCCTTCCCCTAATACATGCTCTACACTAATTTATATTTACCATAAATATCCTATCAAGGAATCATTGATTGATCAATATCTTTGATATTCACCTAGTGAAAGCATAGAGTCAATGAATGTGTCCCACACTAATGCATCGAAATATATTTTCTCCACATAGTGAGACAAGATATTAGAAATAAATCAGAAAGTAGAGATTTAATTAAATCTTAATCATTATCATCAAGCATTTTTATTTCTATTTGGATTCCATGGAATATGATGATAACATTTAAATTTAATTCATAAAACATATAAAATAATGCCTATCAAAACCATAAACATATCACATATAGTAAACTTTGAGAAATACAATATAAAAATTATGTTTAAATTCCAATAACATTGGTCTCATATCTATATCATAAATAACATAGAGTTTTATAATATGTCAATAATTTGGAAGGGGAATATCCCTAGATTTTTATGAATCATCGTTATCATCATTTTGGTACCCAATCCTTCTCAATATAGAATCTCCAAAATATCATCTATAATCTCAAGAGAGAGACCACTCTCACAACCTCTCCTCCAAATATCTTACCTCATGATGGGTCCAATCATGCTCATATCATAGGTCCTCATACTTGTTAATAAATGTTTACACAATCTTTGTTGTATTCCTCTCATGAATAGCTCACCTCTCTAAATCTACATGAAACTTGTATTTATTAGTGGCTAATGTATGGTATTAAACCATAACCATGGCCACATAATAAAAAATCAGTGCATGTACACCAATGATAGTCATAACACACTCTACAATTCCATCACCTATAATCTCCATGGTCACACTATGTGTCAATGATTACATAACATGATTAATCATGGTAATCGACTCCTAATTTCATGGAATAAAAATAATCACATTATTAGTTAAATATATAGCTTAGTATAATCTACCAAATATGCTAAACTTAAATAAAATACAATTATTATACTCACATGCCACTCTGATCACTACCTCATCTAAAGGTTTTAAACTTGCAAGAGAACTTGTACCTCTAACTCATATATCATCAATCTATGTTGTGAGTACTAAACTAAGAGGGGAAATGATAATAATAAACAACAATGGCCATCGAAAACCATTCCACCATTGCATATATAATTGTATACTCCACCTCATCACCATCTACCAACATAACTACAAGGTTTGTTTCCCCAACTAAGAGTGGTTTTTGTCAATATCACTAGGGATAACCTTATTATTTAACCTGAATGTTGATTATAATATACATTACCATGGATAAGGATTTGAGGGAATTCATTATTGAATCCCAAACAAGCATAACATAAGAAACTAAAATTTCTCATAACCCTTAGGAACTCTATCTACCAACCACATATTAACATGAATCCATCATAACTCACCCATCCTCAAGACAAATATTAAAGGTCCTATAATTACTTCAAATAATTTGTGTTAGCATCCGTTAATCTAATATAGTGTAGTACTCCATAGTCGACTATACTTGGTGACAGGGTAACATCCATTATGTATCAAACACATATGGGTATGTCCATATAGTAAGGGAACCATCGATAGGTTGTATAATTGAAATATGCTTATATTCATACACATATAAAAGAGTGGTGGCACCCAATCCACCATCATTGGTCTCTAAACAAATAATATATACAAATTATCCACAATGGTACACCCCCAAGAATATATGATACCCCTACCGCTTAATGTTTCACACTATATGATACATGTGACATGATATAACAACCCCATCACCCTATATAGTGACAAAGTAAAGTAACAAACAACATATGAACTTTTAAAATCATAGAACATTAAATCAAACAATGTCCTCTAAATAGAACATTCCAAAAGAATCTCTCACCTCTACTTGATGCCCTACCGAATATGCATGAGATCAATGTATGTATCTAGACTACCTTCCCCTAACACTTTGACCCTCACCTTATGATAGGAAAATATAAAATATTATACACATCCTCTAATGAGACCATCATATCCCCTATGGGGATCCAAAATGTGCATGTATCAGCATTCCACCTCTTGATTAATGTTTTCATAAAGTGAACATCACTATTAAGTTACCTGATCATCCCACTTGCCCAAGTCTTGCATGATCAAGAATATCCCAATTGAAAACATCTAAACCCAACTCCACTAAGGTAGATAGATGTCACCCATGTCTAAACTCATGGATGTGAACATTTTTCTTCAAACACAAACAAGGAAAATGAGCTAAATTAGTATCAAATAAATATAGTATTAACATGTAAATATTATAGGAAATTAATAACTATATAAATGTTACTATTGAATGCTATCATCAAAATTTTATAGGAGTATAGGATACTAAAATAAAAAATTAGACACTAGCATCGAATAGTCGATGCGATTATCCAAAATCACCAACATTATTATATGTTGATCTAATTTAAGGCCCAAAAAGGGGGATAAATTTTTTAAAAAGTAAAATTTAAAATTTAAAATAATGGGAAAAAGGTCTTAATTACCAAGTCATCTAGATCTTATTCTCCTAACGTTGCTCACAAGACATGAAATCACATAGTATGTACTGCTCTCTTTCAAGATATGGTGGTAAGCAAAATTCATTAACACAAAAAACTCAATAGCTCAAAATGAAAAGTAAATACAAATCAAATATATATATATATATATATATATATATATATATATACTGGTTGCCATTTCACACCATTGTGGACATTTACAAATTTTAAATTATGGTATCTGGGGTACCATATAACTAAATCAAGAAACACAAATTACATTTGGATCTATCCAAATATCACTTCTATGCCATATAATTTTCAATAAAAATATTTACTAATTAAAATAATAAATAAAATTTATCTATTTTGATACATTTTGGTAATTCATACATAAAATATAATTTTTATTAAAAAATCTCCGAACATTACAATTTACAACTTCTTATGGAATAACATCATTCAAAAATTAGATACTACATGATTGATATGCATATGATAAATTTATTTTATCATTTTTGTGATAAGGTGACCACTATGATAGTTTATCCTTCTCCCAAAAATGTAAGGGCATATCAATAGGGACATTTCATTGAGATGTGAATCCACATACATGCAAATAGATAAAATGGGAAAAAAATTATATAGTTATATGATTCAAATTTATATTTCAAACATAATTTTGTACATATGTTACAAATTTGGAATGATTTTTTTCCATTTTATGATACATATTATACACAACATATAAAATAGAGATAACATTTTGATAGATACTTTAGCTTGGTACATATCATAAGTGTAAATTAATTTGAAAACTAAAAATAAAAATACGTATTTGTAGATGATATTTTGTGATTATATATCACCTCAGTCTTGTATACTTGGTAAACTTAGACCTTAGTTGTTCCTTTCAATTTTCTACCTTTCCCACTTCTACAAGTCTCACATTTTCTCTATATTTATTCCTCTTGGCATATATCTCTTAGTCCAACCAATGTTATATTAATGACCCATGTCTTTTATCTTGCTCAACATGCTTAAAATGTATTTATATTCCATCTCTATAAGTTTTGAACCTATACCTACTCTCTTACTCCATGGACACTAATGTCTAGGATAGACAATAGTGTTGACATTATTATCATGTCCCAATATAAGTGTCTAGTGCCCTAAAGTCATCCAATTTGTAAATGAAACATATCTTAATGGTTATCCTTAGTTATTTAATGTAATTTATTACTCTGAAAGGATTGATATAAATATTAGATAAACCCTCATCCATTCCTCACCTATAAATTATACAAAAAAGCATTTAATTAAGAAAAGCTTTCCTTTTTTATTCCTATTTCCATACCAGTCATAGGGATTGCACATCTACATGTGATTTATCTTTTTTAAGATTATGGAATGTAACCCTAGGTTGATAAGGAGATGAGTAATAAATTAATGAATAAAATACTATAGTATCAATAACTACTAATTTTCAAAATAATTTATTTATTTAAATATTCTATAAATAACAAAAAATTATAAAAGGTGTACTTAGCTAGAAATATGACTGAGATAGACAAGTGGTGGGTAGGGAAGTGATGTAAGAGTAGGGAAGAGTATCATCATTAGAGAACAAAATTCATAACCATCCTCAAATTATAGTGCAACCCTATTTGCCAATAGTGCACTACACTATTGACTGTCTATGTTGTGTTAATGACCTTGTATAGGTAAAGGAGAGAAAATATGGGTAGACCATCATTCTATTTTAGTAATCTTATGCATGCATGATCAAGACTTGGATCATTGTCTATTCTACACTTTGATTTATTTCACTATGAAACCCTAAGCTTCCATACTTGTAAGGGTTTTTATGAACACAAGTGGAAGAATAATGGTGTTATTAGGGTAGGCTAGGCATAACATCAACACCCCATTCATTGATCATTACCTATATACCAATACCTTGAAATGGGATCAATATCGATGTAGTTCTCCCAATCTAAGTTCTAGTGCAAGTAAGAGTGATGCTAGTATGCCTAAGTATGAATGCCAATTTGAATGATTTGAGTGTGAATTGAGACTAAAAACCTAATAAAAATTGAGATCTGGGATATTGGGGATGGATTTATGTAGAAATAAGGGTAAATAGGGATCATTAGTCTTAATTTGTATAACTATTTTTAAGCTTGTTCATGAGAATTTCTATTTGGGGGATAAATAAATGAGAGTGGTATTTATATAGTGTTTTTATGCTTATCAGTACATGAAGTGAGTCTAGGCCAACCCTAATATGTTTCAAGGAGTGGGAATATATATGTTAGGGGAAAAGAAAGCTAGGAGTCAATAACATTTCCCCCTTTTCCAATATCATATTATGTTATAGAACATTAGGGTGTACTATTGTCCAAGTGGCTAGAGTGTGTGAAAAATGATCAGGGATGCCTAGGTGATGGATTAATTTAGTTCTTAGTATATTTGGGAATGGGATAGACATGAATAGGAGCTAGAAAAGGATAAAAAGAGGCCCTAATTTAGGTATAAGAATAAGCTAAGGATAGGGTGGTCTCAAATGACACTCATTTCATCAAAATGAAATTTTATATGACTACATTTTCTCCTCCTTTATTATACAAATATATTAAAGAAAAATGACTACGATAAAGGAATGAGAAACATACATAGACTAATGTATTACGCAAAACCCTGAATGTGGGTCTAATTTTGTGAATTGTGTGATATTGCATGTCCTATAAATGAAACATATATGAATTAGTCATTAATAAATATAAAAATTAAATAAAGAATTGAGTAAAGAGATGTGTGAGAGAGAAAAATAATGAATGCACCTTACAAGGTACATGAACCAATGAAAAAACCTAATGAAATCTTATTTGTGTGTAGATAATGATCAAATGGTGAATAACTTGGACTAAGATGATGGCTTGCCCAATACCTATGTGTGGGTGGATCAAGAACTCAATTAGGTCATGACTCCATCATTGCCTACCCATGTATAGTATAATAAGCTAAAATTGAAACTATGTGGTGCTATAATGTTGTAAAATATGGCTCTAGGCCACTTAAGAATTTTGAAATGTAAAATATCTTAAGGGCCACTCTTTAATTTAAAATGGATCTTGGACACTCAATAATTCCAACCATTATAGATGGAATGAGATATTAATTTGGTGTAATACTAGTGCAAAACTATTGCATATGGTGTCTAGAGTATATAACATGGATAATGGTATGGGATTGTCATTCCTTCCGAGAGAACTGGTGTAAAAATGAACATATAGAAATAATGTGCCATTCATATTCCCCCAATTCTAATATTTTTGCATATGGATTATATATTTATTCATAGTAATTTGTGTTTATGCATATTTAAAATTTAAATGGGAGTGATCATGTCATGCATGATGTCCCCAATCTAAGTAAACCTATGTAATTCTATGTAAGAATTAAGTATATACCAAACATATCTGATAACCTATGACCAAGAATTTGAAAATATGAAATATACCTACTATACCTTTTTTATAATTCTAGAATTTTCTATTTTTAAGGCTATTAGACAATAGTATGGTGGGTGGACTATAATTCACTACACTCCTAGTAGTGTATTAGCTATTATCTAAAAGCATTTTTCTAGGAAAATATAAGACTGATTTGTGTGACTATATTCCACTATGATTTCTTGAGTCTTGGCTCTATAATTTATGTTTGTGTGCTACAAACTATGTTTTTGGGTGCATTAGGATGGAATGATCTATGTGATAAAAACTTGTGAATCCCCCCTCTTTTGAGGTGAGCTATTGAACCTATGCAGTAATTGTATTCAAAATAAAAGATATACATCATGTGTGTTAGAATGAAGATATATGATATATAAGTTAATTATATGTTTAAAATTTAATATATAAATTTGTGGACGTTTTCTTTTTAATATTGAAACTATTTTTACATGGATTAGGTGTACATAATGTTTTTTTGACTTAGTGCTAAGGATTAAGGGGTATCTATTCCATCAAATTTTCCTGAAACATGATCCCCACATTATTTTTTGATATCCCTTAAGATTTATATATTAGTGGATGATTAGGCAATAGCTTTTACACAATCATCCTTATCATTAAACTACAACCCACTTGATATCGACGTTAATTGTGATAAACCAATATAATGTGTGTACATTGTTGGTTAAATAATTTGTTGATCAGCGTACTGATAAATAAAATAGGTTTGATCAGCCAAAGTAGGAAGACTGGTCGTCCAAATGTGCTGTTTTTACCACATCAAAAGGAGATTGATCTCTCCTCTCATCAAGGAGAGGTTACCTATAGGTATGTTATATATGTATATTAATAGAAAATAATACTCAAGGGTAGGACAAATCATCCATCTCTCTTTCTTCAGAGATGATGCATGTAGATCACAGGAGAAACTCAAGGAAAATGATAGAAAGCACTCCTCTTCTTTCAGAAGTACTATTCAACAAGCCACAAGAATACTCCAGGTAGTAACAAAAAAATGTAGCAAAAGATGTAATAACCAGCAAATCGAAATGTAGCACAAAGTCTTCACCTAGATTGCTCAAGAGTAAGATATGAAGAACAATGAGAGCACAAAGTCTTCTCAAAGTCCTTTACACAAAAATGAAAAGAAAACACACTGAAAGGTAATTATGCGGGCACAAAGTCTCTCCACAGTTAACTCTTCAAGATAGATTTCTAACTAATTTCACTAATCCTACTTGTTAAATTAAAGGAAGAGAAAATACATCAAGGAAAAAGACATAAGAATAGTTTCCTTAACCACAAAGATATCACAACACAAAGTCTAAAAAACCATTTGCTTTCTTATTCCAATAAAAAAATATGATAAACAAACTGAGCTCAAAGTCTCAAAAGTGCCTTTCAATTTGGGCAGAGGTTCATTCTAATTGTAAAAAAAGAGATGCCTTTACAATAGAAGAGAGTCCCTTATATAGCTATTTCAAAAAGGACTCGAAAATAGTAAGACATCATGCTACATTGGAATCTGTTAAGAAGACAAGCTAGAACTTGGGGGCATTTTACCCATTTTATTTTATCAATGTAGGGAAACAAGTCACAATTATTGAAAGTGTGCAACTTTCAATGTCCACCTGGCAATCTAATCTTACCTTCATCGTTCCTCCTTTCCTGGTTAGTTGAATCAGGTCCTAGATTCAGTTTTCTATTCTATTCCTTCCTCACTTTCTGCTGGTATTGGCCTTGAATTTTGGGAATGCATTCTGGTCTGGAAGTTTTGTCACTATGTTTCCAACGGCTAGTTGGTTGTGTTAAAATTGACATCTTCAGGCACGTCACCCATTGGTCTTCTTTCAGCTTTTTGCTTGGCACTTTTCCAGATTGGACTTGCCCTTTTGGGCCTTGAGAAATGACCCATTTTGAGTTAGAATAACCTCTTGCAAGGGTACCTATCCTTCGAGCAGTCTTTAAATAGCCTTCAAACTTCTTCAAGCTTTTCTTACGCTTCCTCCCATGAATGTTTCTCACGAACATTTTCCCCAGGGAAAATTCCCATGGACAAAAAGTTCAGGGAAAATTCTTGCAGACAAAAAGTCCGCAGAATTATTTGTTCCACCAAGTCTTTGAACAAGTCTTTCGATTTTTTGCTCACATTCACTTCTTTGATTTCTTTTGGATTTTTTGTCTAAAGGAATTTCTTCGGACAAAAATATGAAAGAATTATGTCTTAGCCAATTTTAAATGCCTTAAACAAATCTAAAAGAATTACCTTTTGGCTTCCTTGAAAATGACCCTTCTGAAGGGTGCTTTTGTCGATTAAGTGTCCTTTGTAAGGGTGCTTGTCCTTCGAGAAGCTTCCTTTTGCATTGAATCACCCCTTTGAACTTTGGTGATGAACCATTCTGTTGTACCAAGATGTTGAACCAATCAGTTGAACCAATTGGTTGAACCAAAAATGGTTCAAGCCAATGGTTTAATTGTATGAACCAAGTCGATGAACTAAGTATTGAACCAAACATTGAACTTGCCTTTGAACCATGTCTTTGAACCAAAATGTTGAACCTTTTCGTTGAACCAAGACATTGAACCAAGTTTTGGTTCAACGGTTCAAACAAAGCTTTGAAGCAACTGACGAACCATTTGATTGAACCAAAAGATGCTGAAACAAAGGGAATGAACCACCCAAGTGAAATAAAGCATTGAACTGCTTGGTTGAACCGAGCCATTGAACCATTCCTTTGGTTGAACTCATCATTGAACCTTGAACCCATTGAACCTTTGAACCAAAAGTGGTTCAATGGTTCAACGGTTCAATGGTTCAAGCCACCTTGATTTGGCCAAGTGTTTTGAAGTCGATGAACCAATTGAAGCGATTAAACTTTGAACCTTGATGAAGTGTTTAAATCTTGCCAAAGACATTGAACTTGTTGAACCTTGAACCCGTTGAACCTTTGAACTAAAAGTGGTTCAATGGTTCAAGTCTTTTTTGCTTGAATGCTTGCCGATAGACATTTCTGATTGAACTTAGGCTTTGAACCAATCCTTTGAACCAAAAGACGTTGAACCAGAGGATGAACCAAACATTGAACCTGCTACTGGTGTTTGATGATGGAGATTTTTGTTTGAACCAAGGCACTAAAATAGTCCCAAAAAAATGACTAAGTGTTGAAAAACTGATTCTTTTGATTGAAACCACTTGCAGAAGCCTTTGAACCTATAAAAATGAACCTACCTACAGAGTCTGTAGATTTTTCTTCCTGCTGAGTTCATAGATTCAAGCCTGTAGAGTCCGTAGATTCAAGAAAACCTTGAAAACTAAAGAATTTGAATGCCCAAGACAAATTTTGAAAAGAGAAGAGATAATTTTGGTCTGTAAGACCAAAATAGTTCAAATGTGTCCCAAAATGAGTTGATATTTTTAGGGGACAATAGCTAGCTCCAGTTGGGGAACTTCTATCAATTTCAAAAGGAATTGAAAGGAGTAGAATCTAGAATCTCTAGTGTCTTCATGTGTACCATTGGGTTATGGATTCATGCTACCTAGAAATGAAAGGCTCCAAAAATGGAAACAAATAAAACAAAACATAATTGAAAACTATACAAATATACATATATATAGATGTAAAGATCTAAAACTTTAAGAGTTGAAATGTTTCAGTTGCTACCCATTGTGGGGCAGAGAAAAGAGTGTGCCATCCTGATATTTCAATAGAAAGTTGTTTTCACCAATGTGTTGATGAATTATAAATGGGCCTCTCCAAAGGGAGTCAAACTTTCCATGCATCCCCTTTGGTTCTCTTCTTTTGTCCCACAACAGGACTTGATCCCCAATCTAGAAATCATGATTTCTGGCCTTTTGATCAAAGAGTTTCTTTACTAGACTTTGATGAGCAGCAATTCTGTCCACCACCATGGTTCTCTGTTCTTCCAGCTCAGCTAGGCACATGATTCTTTTGTCAAGATAACTTTCATATGTCTGATCTTCGATTGCCTTTGCCAATTTCAAAGCTAGCAATTCTAAGGTGATTGGTATCTCAACATTGATACCATAAAGAAGTTGAAAAGGATACATACCAATTGCCCTCTTTGGTGTGATTCTGTCTGCCCATAGAGCATCAACCAATGATTTATGCCATGTTCTCTTATTGTCATCTGCTAGCTTTTTGATAATAGTTACCAAATTCTTATTGTTGGACTCAGCTTGTCCATTCCCTTCTGGAAAATAATCAAAAAGAGTGAGAGAGTGTAATTCCATAATGAAAATAGAATTGCGTAATCTCTTGAGAGGTGAAACAAGCTGCATTATCAGTAATAATTTTGAGTGGAACTCCAAACTTGGAAATTATATTCTCTTTGAGGAAGTTGCATACAACTTCTAAAGTAGCATGCTTAGTTGGGATTGCTTCTACCCACTTGGTGAAATAATCAATTACTGTAAGGACATAATCATGTCCAGCACTTGAAGATGGGTTTATTGTCCCAATAAAATAAAGTCCCCATTGCTGGAAAGGTTCTTCTATGATCACTAGCTTGAGAGGCATAGTAGCTAACTTGGGTCTTCCAACAAATTGTTGACAGAGTTCACATTTTCTCACCCACTTATGCGCATCTTGGAAAAGAGTTGGCCAGTAATACCTAGCTCACAAAATCTTGTGAGTAGTCATAGAAGCAGAAAAGTGTCCTCCACAGGCCAGATTGTGGAAAGATTTCAAAAGCTGGGTTTGTTGTTCTTTGTCTACACAGCGAAGGAATGCTCCATCTATGCTTCTCTTGTATAGGCCATTATCCCAAAGGACAAAATTGGTAGCTTTAAACTTGATAGTCCTCCTTTCTTTGTAAGACAAATGAGCAAGACATTCACAATAAGTTAGGAAATGAGCGATACCTGAATACCACTCATTGGTAGTGGAGACAAAAAGGACTGTTGGTGTCTCTTCCACTTTAGTTTCTTCATGATGTGTGTCCTCTGGTTTATTGTCAGCAATTAATTGACATAGGCCTTTATCTTTGACCAGCTTTGTTGGCTTGATGTCTAGATCAAACTCTTGGATCTTTGAAATTTAATTACCTCTTTTCATGCCAAACTCCTGCTGACTTAATATAGACTTGACTGTAGTGTCAGGAACTAGGGCAATAGCATGTGAATTTAGAATATAGAAGTGGAAATGTTTGACTGCTTTTACCAAGGCATAAACATGCTTCTCTATATTTGAATACTTCATCTCATGGGTTTTGAGAGGGCAACTCATGAAAGAGATAGGTGATTCCATACCTTCCTTGTCTTATTGAACAAGAATCGCTGAAAGAGTGTGTTAAAACACATAGCTATATATGATTAAATCCTTGTTGTAATCTAGGCAAACCAAGGTAGGGGCATGAGCGATGGCAGTTTTGATATCCTAAAATGTTGATTTACCTTCTTTAGTCCAGCTAAAGGCAGTCTTCCCTTTCATCATGTTCACAATGTGTCTAGTCTTCTCAGCAAATTCAGAGATGAATCTCCATAAGAAATTCACCTTTCTGAAGAAAGAATGAACAACATTTTTACTTGTAGGTAGATTAAGCTCTTGAATAGATTTGACTCTATCTGAGTCAATCTTTATGCCTTCTTTGGACACAATATGTCCAAGGAGTTTCCCCTCTGTTACTCCAAAAATAGACTTTTTAGGATTTAAGGAAATACCATTCTAGTGGCAGTGCTTTAGCACTTGTTGTAGGTGGCGTACATGATCAGATTGATGCTTTGAAAAGATAGTCAAATTGTCAAGGTATACCACTATGAATTTACCAATCTCATCTTTGAAATCCAGATCCATAGCTCTCTAAAAGGTAGCACCAGCATTTATTAGACCAAAAGGCATTCTCTTATATGCAAATGTACCCCAAGGCATGGTGAATGCAGTCTTGTGTTGGTCTGTTTCACCAATTTTAACTTGATTATAACCTGAAAAGCCATCCAGCATTGATAACATCTCTGCCCCTATCACTGTTTGAAGTACTTGATCCATAATGGGCAAAAGATAATTATCCTTCAAAGATGCTTGATTCAGATTTTTTAAATCTACACAAATGCAGATTTCACCATTCTTCTTCCTTACAGGCACTATATTTGCAATCCATGTGGAATGATGGATTGGGAAGATGATTCTAGAATTCAACATCTTGTGTATCTCAGATAGAATAGTACATGATATTTTTGGATCATAATGTCTGAATTTTTGCTTGTATGGCATTGAGTCGGCCTTGAGAGGAATGTTATGGTAGATTTCATCTGGTCTGAGAGACTTCAAGTCTTCATAAGAATATGCTAAGACATCCATGTATTGATAGAGTAAAGAAGTGAACTTGAGTCTTTCTTCAGGGGTGCAACATTTACCAATATTGATCATCTTGGGATTTTCTTCAGTAGACAGATTCACTTGATCAAATTCTTGAGAGAAACTCAAGTTTTTTTGTTGTTGTTTGATGAATCTATCATGTTTTTCAAATAGCTTTTCAAGAGAAACCAGGCCTTTAAGAATTTTTTTTCCTTTTAGCTATAAGAATTCTTCATTTATATCTGAGCTTGATTCAGACACAGATTCATTTTTTCGAGGTTCACTGCCTTCAAAACATAGCTATTCAAAATTATTTTTTTGTTCCAAGAAGGTAATGATTTGATAATCATCATTGAATACTTACCAATGATCATCATTTTCAAAAACACTTGGTCTATAGACCAGTTCAATGGTACACCTGTCTTCTTTGAAATCTAAATGAGGAACTAAGAGAGTTCCTAAAACAACAAGTGCATTAGCTCTGTCATTAGACTCTCTGGGTATGACAGAAATGTTGAAAGCATCAAAGATTTCAATTTGGTCCCAAACCAAGTTACGGTAGTGGCGTAATATTTCATTTTTAGTTTGGTATAAATTCCTCACTTGACAAACTACTAATTCAGCATCCCCTTTGGCATGAAAAAACTTGATGCCTCTTTCTTGAACAGCCTTCATGCCCAGCAACAGAGATTCATATTCAGTTGTATTATTAGTGTTGCTGAACTATAATTTGTAAGATGAAGGAAATATATCTCCTTGAGGAGATATCAAGATAATCCTAGCTCCTAAACTAGTAGAGGAACAACTACCATCAAATTCCAAAGTCCATATCTCATTTGATACTAATTTTTTTAGACTTTTCTTTATCAGAGATGAAGGATCTTTCTTGGTCTGTGCTGCAGCTTACTAGTTCTTCTTCTATTCTTGTAGAACTGATTTCTAAGTTAATACTCTCAGGTGTTTCATGCATTTCATCTATTGATAGAAAATAGTTACCCATACCTATGGATTCAAAAAGAATTTGAGCTTCAGGGGCTGATGTCTAGGTGACCACATATTTTGCTTCTTTTTTAGGGAGCAATCTCTTTATCATGCCTTGGATAGGGATCCTTACCTCAGACAGATCCATGCTTAATTCTCCTCCCACATCCTTGTAAAAATTTCATCCAAGCAAAATGCCATAAGATGTTGGGACATCAGCCACCAAGATAGTCATCATGATTCTCTTGTTTGGAAAGGCTGCAAATGCAAATTGGGCATCTTTGATTTGCCCCAGCAATGGTACTTGCTTATTCTCCATGGAGAAGCATCTCCCAAAGGTTTTGGTCAATGTGAGACTAAGAGACTCAACTAATTTAGATGGCATGACAATATCAGATGCACTTGAATCTATAATATAGTTACTCAGCTTATGGCCATTAATTAATAGGGAAACATAGAAATGTTCTATTTTTATAGGAGCAACTGGGGGAGTAATAACCAGATTATTTGGAATAGGTGTGTTCTTTGGAGAATTAAGAGTTATCTTTTTAGCCTTTTGTCTTACAGGAATGGTTTGATTTTTAACATATTAGACCAGTTTATTCAATTGGTTAGGATTTGACTATAAATATTCAAACTCAGACATTTGTATTTTTGTCTTTTTGACATGATCGATTATGTCAAATGGATGAATTGGACTAGGTATAGAGAAAGGTATTTCAACTTTCTAAATTTTAGGAGGGATGGGAAGTGGGCTGGTTTGAAAATTAGAAGTAGAAGGGGAAGGCGCAATTAATGTATTTACCTTTTGGGTGATTACTAGATCTTTTAGCTGAAAAGGCAGATTAGTTCCACGCTTGACAATTGTGACTGCTAGTTGTGGTTGCTCTTCTGTCTTCTCTTTATCAGCTTGTTGGACTGATTGGTTCTTGGATCTACTAAACACTGCATATGATACATCAAAAGCTTCTCCTTTGCTTCTAGGTTCATCCTGGTAATTCAAGAAACTAATGTGGGAGTCACCAGTTGATTCTTCTTGATTGTCTTCAAGGAGATCAGCGTCATTTTCTTGATTTAATTTAGGCTGATAAGAGAATTCTTATTTTGCTTCAAGATATTCCATTACTGAATTAGTTAGAGGAGCTTCCAGGGCAATTTTTCCTTATGAGAGAGGAAGGTGATTCTATTTCCCTTTATTCCTAGCAGCATTGCCCTGATAAGATTGATTTGGGAATGTTCTTCTGTATGAAGGAGCAGAAGACATTCCTTGAGCCATTTGCTTTTTGAGAGCAAGCAACTCATTTGCTAATTTTTGCACCATTAGATCTATGGTGCCTATAGATGCATATTCAGAAGATAATGAAGATCTATTTCTATTTGGATCTCTTCTTATCTTCCCTGCTAAGATGAGATTATCTTCTACTTCAGTGGCCAAAAGTTGAGCTATAGCAAGATCTATTTGACTAGCACGTCTCAAGAGAAAACTAACTTTAGGTAGTTGAGAATTAATGAAAAAGCATTTGAGATTCTCAGCTATAGGTCAAGCAATTACAGGGATTTTGTTTCTTAATTTGTCAAATTTAGCTATGAAGTATCTCATAGGCTCATGAAGCTCTTTCTTCATCTGTGTAAGTTGAGCCAGAAGTGTATGTGCATCCTTTGCAAGTTTGAATCTGGATTCAAACTTAGCTTTGAGAGTATTCTAATTAGTCACAGATTGAGCCTACAGATGATAAAACCAATCTATAGTAGCACCTTGTAATGTCTCTACAAAAACCCTAACAGCTACATCTTCAAATTCTACTCTGATTACTCCACAAGCTATGTTGAAGGCTGCGATGTGCTCATCAGGGTGAACTTTCCTATCACCATAGAATTTGGGGAAGTTCTTCCTAGAACTACGTGTAAGCTCATGTAGAGGTGGAGTAAGATTGAGAGGACCAAAAGCATTACCTCAGGGACCTTGAACTGCCATTATAGGGTTCTGAAAAGGAGGGATAAAAAATCTCAAAGGAGTAATTATAGGTATAGATTTATCAATAGCAGAAGTAGATACTTCATTTAGCAATGGAGATCTGGTTTTAGTAGGAGGAAAACTCTTTGTTCATTGGAGACAAGATGATGAAGGAAACAGATCAAAATCACTTTGTTGTACCAACTCAAATATAGGGTCAATGATACCTTTAGCCCTTTGGCTTTGTGTATACCTTGAATCTGTCAGATTGTGAAACAAAAGTGGAAAAGAATTGACCTTGCTTTAGTTAAAGCTTGAGGCTTTAAACTATGCATTCTTTCTCGGTTAGTGTGGAGGTGAATGAATATATTATAAATGGATAATGGATATGATAGCCCCAATGGAGTTGCTAAAAACTGTTGGTTGAATATTTTGTTGATCAGCATACTGATAAACAAAATAGGTTTGATCAGCCAAAGTAAGAAGACTGGTCATCCAAATGTGCAATTTTTACCACATCAAAATGAGATTGATCTCTCCTCTCATCAAGGGGAGGTTCCCTATAGGTATGTTATATATGTATATTAACAAAAAATAATACTCAAGGGTAAGACAAATCATCCATCTCTCTTTCTTCAGAGATGATGCGTGTAGATCATAGGAGAAACTCAAGGAAAATGATAGAAAGCACTCCTCTTCTTTCAGAAGTACTATTTAACAAGCCATAAGAATACTCCAGGTAGTAACAGTAAAATGTATCAAAAGATGTAATAACTAGCAAATCTAAATGCAACACAAAGACTTCACCTAGATTGCTCAAGAGTAAGGTACAAAGAAAAATGAGAGCACAAAGTCTTCTCAAAGTTCTTTACACAGAAATGAAAAGAAAACACATTGAAAGGCAATTATGGGGGCACAAAGTCTCTCAACAGCTAACTCTTCAGGATAGATTTCTGACTAATTTCACTAATCTTGCTTTTTAAATTAAAGGAACAGAAAATACATCAAGGAAAAAGACATAAGAACAGTTTCCTTAACCATAAATATATCACAGCAAAAAGTCTGAAAAACCATTTGCTTTCTTATTCCAATAACAAAATATGATAAACAAACTAAGCTCAAAGTCTTAGAAGTGCCTTTCAATTTGGGTAGAGGTTCATTCTGATTGTCAAAAAAGAGATGCCTTTACAATAGAAGAGAGTCCCTTATATAGCCATTTCAAAAAGGACTCAAAAATAGTAACACATCATGCTGCATTGGAATCTGTTAAGGAGACAAGATGGAACTTGGGGGTGTTTTACCCATTTGATTTTATCAATGTAGGGAAACAAGTCATGCTTATTGAAAGTGTGCAACTTTCAATGTCCACCTAATGATCTGATCTTACCTTCATCGTTCCTCCTTTCCTAGTTAATTAAATCGGGTCCTAGATTCAATTTGTTGTTCTATTCCTTCCTAAATTTTTGATAGTCTTGGCCTTGAATTTTGGGAATGCATTTTGGTTTGTAAGTTCAAAGGATCAATAGTTATTTTTTTGTCTTCAATTTGACGTTCGTACACCTGTCACTATGTTTCCAATAGCTAGTTGGTTGTGTTGAATTTGATGTCTTCAGCTGTGTCAGCCCTTGGTCTTCTTTCAACTTTCTGCTTGGTGCTTTTTTGGATTGGACTTGCCCTTTCGAGCCTTGAGAAATGACCCATTTTGAGTCGAAATAAACTCCCGCAAGGGTATCTATCCTTTGGGAAATCTTTAAATAGCCTTCAGACTTCTTCAAGCTTTTCTTACGCTTCCTCCCGTGAACATTTCCCACGGACATTTTCCCCGGGGAAAATTCTCACAGACATTTTCTCGGGGAAAATTCCCACGAGCAAAAAGTCTGGGGAAAATTCCCGCAAACAATAAGTCCATGGAATTATTTGTTTCACCAAGTCTTTGAACAAGTCTTCAAATTTTTTGCCTACATTCACTTCTTTGATTTCTTTTAGATTTTTTGTCTGAAGGAATTCCTTCGGACAAAAATTTGAAAGAATTATGTCTTAGCTAATTTTAAATGCCTTAAACAAATCTGAAAGAATTACCTTTTGGCTTCCTTGAAAATGACCCTTATGAAGGGTGATTTTGTCGATTAAGTGTCCTTTGCAAGGGCACTTGTCCTTCAGGAAGCTTCCTTTTGCATTGAATCGCCCCTTTGAACTTTGACGATGAACCATTTTGTTGAACCAAGATGTTGAACCAATCGGTTGAACCAAAAATGGTTCAAGCCGATGGTTCAATTGAATGAACCAAGCCGATGAACTAAGTATTGAACCAAACATTGAACTTGCCTTTGAACCATGTCTTTGAACCAAAATGTTGAACCTTTTCATTGAACCAAGATGTTGAACCAAGACATTGAAACAAGTTTTGGTTCAATGGTTCAAACAAATCTTTGAACCGATTGACGAACCATTTAATTGAACCAAAAGATGCTAAAATAAAGGGAATGAACCACCTGAGTGAAATAAAGCATTGAACCACTTGGTTGAACCAAGCCATTGAACCATTCCTTTGGTTGAAACCGTCGTTGAACCTTGAACCCATTGAACCTTTGAGCCAAAAGTGGTTCAATGGTTCAATAGTTCAATGGTTCAAGCTGCCTTGATTTGGCCAAGTGTTTTGAAGTCGATGAACCAATTGAAGTGATTGAACTTTGAACCTTGATGAAGTGCTTAACTCTTGCCAAAGATGTTGAACTTGTTAAAACTTGAACCCGTTGAACCTTTGAACCAAAAGTGGTTCAATGGTTCAATGGTTCAAGTCCTTTTTGCTTGAATGCTTGTCGATAGACATTTCTGATTGAACTTAGGCTTTGAACCAATCCTTTGAACCAAAACACGTTGAACTAGAGGATGAACCTATTGCTGGTGTTTGCCAACGGAGATTTCTATTTAAACCAAGGCACTGAAATAGTCCTAAAAAATAACTAAGTGTTGAAAAACTGATTCTTTTGACTGAAACCACCTGCAAAATCCTTTGAACCTGTAAAAATGAACCGGCCTATAGAGTTCGTAGATTTTCCCTTTATTGCATAGTTCGTAGATTTTTCTTCCCACCGAGTCTGTAGATTCAAGCCTACAGAGTCCGTAGATTCAAGAAAAGATTGAAAACTAAAGAATTTGAATGCCCAAGACAAATTTTGAAAAGAGAAGAGATAATTTTGGTCTGTAAGACCAAAATAGTTCAAATGTTGTCCCAAAAATGAGCTGATATTTTTGGGGGACAACATACATGACATTGAAATGTAAAAGAGATTTAGCATAAGTTGGCAATATACAATGTATGTTAAATCTAGCATTCACAAGGTTGTCAAGATAGATATCAAAATGTAAGCATGTATATGAACAAAAATATAAATATAATATGAGTAAACTATTTGGGGGGATGGGGCATGATGTCCATGAAGGCACTCAAGGAGGAAGGAGAGATACATTAGGTTCTTCATGGCATCACAAATTAGATGTAAAAGCAACAAGTAAGATATAAGTGTCATGACCATTATGAATACATTGAAGCATACACACAAAAACATGAGGCACACAAATTAGGCCAAGGGGCCACAATACAAGGTACATGGGCACATGTCACTAAGTTTAAGAAAAAGAACACATATAAGGATATGTTCAAATGTCCATATACATAATCAATAATAATACATAAGGAGATGGGCAGATAACCAAAGCATAAAAGTAATTAAAGGACAATGGCATATGCAAATTCCCTCATATAGATGTAGAAGTAAAGATATAGTCAAATCTATACAAGTAAAACTATAAATGAAAGTATGCAATAATCATGTGGTATGAATCCACATAAGATAAAATATATGCATAAGCTAAGTCTACAGTAGTAGTGGTCATCAAAAAATTAGTGTAGTATAGTATGATCAATATTAAGATATAATTGATGTTAAATCTATGATATGGAATATATAAATATATAACTTGACAATTCAAAAGTTGTGACATCCCCAATGGGATAATATATCAGTTCTAAATTATGTATATGTGTATGTGTATCAGATTTGTTGCCAGAATCCAGATAACGCGAGTGCAATGAACACTTGATCACACAAGATAAACAAGTGCACACCACAAGATGCTAAAGCAATTTGACAATAACAAGAAGATAAATTGCACAAAACAAAATGGAGAAAACCAAATCTGAATTAGCATATAATGGCCAAAATGAGGACTAAAAATAGGAGAGTACGAAAGTAACTCCTCCACAAAAGGTGGACAAGGCACCCCAAGAATAGAATGTAACTCCTCCATGAAAGGTGGTGACAAGATGCTAAGAATAGAGAAGTAACTCCCATCAAGGGAGTTACTTATGACATTCTTATGACACCTATGACACATCTATGACACACACCTCCACATAAGCTAGCCTATCCCACAAATGTACGAAAACTCCATGTATGCACAAGAAATACAATTTCCCTAATTAATAAATAGGGAAAAATAAAAACCTACACTAATACCCCCCATAAGCGCAGCTTAGGTGGGAAGTGTGGAAATATAAAATGGGTCCCGACAACTAGGCCTGATGAGGTACCCATGTAAAAATGCAATCTCCCATAAGATAGAGAAAAGGAGAAAACCTGTAGGAAAAACCTCCCCCCGAAAAGAGAGACATAAAATAAAAGAAGAGGCTAGAAGGCCCCCTGAAGATGATGATGCTGCAGATGTAGACCACACCCCAAGAAGAGCTCGTAGGTGAATGAACTTGCTCTCATTGAAATGTTTGGTGAAGATGTCTACAACCTGCTCTGAAGACTGGCAAAATATCAAGTCAATGCCCTGACTATGAATAAGCTCCCGAATAAAATGCATGTGAATCTCTATATGTTTGGTCTGCTAGGCTGAACTGGATTCTTGCAAATCTATATGGTACTCTGATTGTCACAATAAATGATGGTGGGCTACCTGATAGGAATGCCAAACTCAGAAAGAATCCCCTAAAGCCAAATAGCCTTAGTAGCTGCATTAATAGCTCCCCTGTACTCTGCCTCTATGGATGATATAGCAATAGCATTTTGCTTCTTGCTAGACCAACTGATAGGACCTGAACCTAGAGAGAAACTATAACCAAAAGTGGACTTACGAGTCTATGAATCACTAGCCCAGTCTGAATATGTATATCTAACCAAGTCAACCTCTGTGCCAAATCTGCAGTGAATCCCATATCTATGTGAACCCTGTATTTAATGCAAGATCCTCTTAGCTACTTTCCAATGCAGCTCATGGGGTTCTTGCATGAATCTGGAGACAAGTCCCACTGTGTATGAAATGTCGGGCCTAGTGTGAGTTAAGTAGATGAGACTACCAACAAGTTGTCGATACCGAGTGGCATCAACCAATGGTGAAGAACAATCAGTCTCAAGCTTGACTCCTGATAGAAAGGGAGTCAGAGATGGCTTACAATCAACCATGTGAAATTGAGCCAATAAGTCAAGAGCATACTTAGGTTGTGCAAGTGAAATCCCTGAATCTGACTGTGAGATCTCAATGCCAAGGAAATAGTGTAATAAACCCAAATCTGTCATGTCAAATCTGTCCTGAAGAGATGCCTTCACCGTTGTAATAGCCGATGAAGAACTCCCAGTGATCAAAAGGTCATCAACATATAAAACCAAAATCAGAAGCGAATCATCCAGCCGTAAGAAGTAGACATTAGGATTGGAATGGCACCTAGTGACACCCACTGTGAGAAGGAAGGAATCCATCTTGGCATACCAAGCCTGAGGGGCCTATTTGAGGCCATAGATAGATTTCCTAAGTCTGCATACTAAGGAATAATCCTAAACAAATCCTGGCAGTTGCTCGATGTAGATCTCCTCCTCAAGGTCTCCATGAAGAAAGGCACTCTTCACATCCATCTGATGCACATCCCAACCATGTGTTGCGGCAATAGCCAAGGTGAGTCAGATAGAAGTCATCTTTGCAATGGGTGCAAAGGTCTCTAAGTAATCAATGCCTGCCACCTGTGAGAAACCTTTGGTGACCAATCACGCCTTGTACTTATCGACTAACCCATCTGCTGCAAACTTGGTTCGATATATCCACCTACATCAAACCATCTTTCTTCCCTTAGGAAGTGAAGTCAAATCCCAAGTGTGATTTTTGATTAAGGAAGAATATTCTTCCTCCATAGCACTATCCCACTCAGGTACCCCCGATGCCTCTCGAAAAGTCTATGGATCCAAAACTGAAGCAAAGAAGGCATGTGGATCTCTCTGAAAATCCCTCTAGTACATCTATCATCTGTAGGGTCTCCTACCCATGTGCCAGCACTCTCAAGTGTCTGTCTAGCCCAAAGTGGCCCAGAAGTGGGTGAGTCAGGTGCTAACTCCTCATCCTCTGACTGACTGGAGGTGGATGACACTGCATCACTATCCTCACTGTCTGAACTCAAAGAAGAAGAAGATGACTCTGGCTCAAGAATCTGCTATGGCTGATCTGAATCTGACAAGAAATCATCATGAAGAAGTAGATCCGATGAGGGAGAAGAAGTTTCAAGTGTTGAGTCTCTAAGACTCTCCTAAAAATAGACACTTCTCTCGATGAACAACTCATGAGTGACTGGATCTAGAAGGTGATATCCCTTAATACCATCCAGATATCCTACAAAGATGCAAGGCTTGGACTGACATTCCATAGCTTTGCATTTCTTCTTCGGAATGCGGGCCATGGCTAGAGATCCAAAAACCCTGAGGTGCTCAACATCAAGTTTCCTTTTATGCCAAGCTTTAAAGGGTGTTATCCCTTTCAAAGCTTTGTGAGGAACCCTATTCTGAATGTAGCAAGCACAATTGATGGCTTTGACCCAGTACTGTGGTGCTAAGGATTTGGAGTGAATCATACAACTAGCCATTTCTTTCAAGAACCTATTCTTTCATTCTACAACCCCATTCTATGAAGGACTGTAAGTGACTGTGCACTGCAAATCAATCCCCTCTGTGGTGCAAAATTGCTTAAACCTGATGCTGACATACTCCCCTCCATTATTAGTTCGAAGAAACTTGATGGATTTCTCACTCTGTTTCTCAACAAGAGCCTTGAAGTCTAGAAAATGTTCAAACACTTCAGACTTTTGTTTGAGAAAATATATCCAAGTGTACCTAGAGAAATTATCAATGAAAGTGAGGATGTATTTGGCCCTTGTGAAAGATGGTTTGGGAAAAGGTCCTGATACATCACTGTGGACTAACTCCAAAGGTTGTGAAGCCCTCCAAGCTTTGCCTTTGTCAAATTTTGCTTTGGGATGCTTCCCAAGGGAGCACCCCTCACAAAGTCCTTTTGAGAATTGGACACGAGGCAAGCCAATGACTCTGTCATTTTTACAAAGTTGCTCAAGATAGCGGTAGTTAAGGTGGCCAAACCGCTCATGCCACAATTTGCTAACTCCATCTAAATGAGTCAGCAATGCTGTAGGAGAAGAATCTGATGCAAAATGTGAAAAGGTGTATAACTTGACTTGGTGATCTACCCTTCCCACTGCCACTGTAGTATCACTATGCAACTCCCTGATAGATACTGAATCTGGTGAAAACTCAACTCTCATGCCCTGACCAATGTGAGAGATTTGGTACACTGATAGGAGATTGGTTCAAAGAGAAGGAACACTTAGAACATTGTTGAATGTTCCTCCTTCCATTTCAACTGACCCTCTCCCTGCAACAAAAACTGATGTGTCATCACCCAAACTAATTGAAGTCATGCTACAAGGCTCGAAAGAGGAAAACTCAACTAGTGAAGAGCCCATGTGGTGAGAAGCACCCGAGTCGATGACCCATGAAGATGTGGAAGCTGCTGTAGCTACAAGGGCCTTGCCCTTTTCTTTCTCCTTACCCTTGCCTTTTGCCTTAGTAGAATCTTGGGTTGATGAATTCTGCTTGATGAACTCAAGAACACCTATGTTATTCTTCTCTAGAAGATGAGTTAGGTGGTCTATTTGTTTCTTCATGCACTTGTGTTCATTATGCCCATTCTTTTTACAATAGGCACACTTAACCTTCTCCTTCTTAGGTTTAGCATTGGAAGATAAAGACTCAGTGTTGTTTTTGGCAAGAATGGTGTTTTCTTTCTTTTTCTCTTGATCTTTGTTCTTTTTCTTCTTCTCCTTTGTTGAAGTCTTGTCCTTACCATTTCCAGATATCAAATCTTGGGGTTGATTAGACTTCATTGTGCCCATCTGAATTAGCTTATCTTGCTCCCTAGTCAAGTCGGCAATGAATGAATCCAAAGAAGGCATTTTCCATGCAGTGCTAAGGGCACTTTTAGTGGCATGGAAAGTGGAGACAAAGACAGAATAACTTGGACCTAACTTTGTGAGAATAGAAAGAATGAGTTGATCATCTTTCTTCTCTATCCCGTATTCTTTCAATTGCAATCTAAGGGCCTTAAACTTAGTGAAGAAGTCCTGTAGGGTGTCAAAGTTACTAGGACTTAGACTTATGAGTTCATTTTCGAGCTCATGACCTCTCATCTCATCAAGCTTCCCAAATAATTTTTCTAAGGTGTCCCATATGTCATTAGGAGTTTGGGAGGATTCTAAGTGAAAGAGTAGTTCTGGAGACACAGACAAGCTCAGTAACCCAAAGGCTTCATCACTACGGTTGTACCACTTAACCTTTTCAGCATCTGTGTTGGGTTCTACTTCTGTACCCATTGTGATCCTATACAACCCTTTGCTTCTAAGAATGATAGACATTTTAACTTTCCATTCATGATAGTTGAAGGGTGTTAGGGGTTTAAGTTGAAAAGAATCCATTTTTTAGTTTAATTTAGGTGAAGTTATGTTTGATTGCAAGTTTTGATTGTATGTAGAAAGGAGAATGAAAGTGAAGTTTACAAGTTTTGAAAAAGCAATCACTGTTAGGTTGTGGAGCTGAAAGCTTCACTGATGTAGACATGGAGGAGGTTGCAGATGAGTTGCAGAGTGTCATAAAGACTGGCGTTGGTCTGGCCAACCGACGTCGGCAGGATTAGACAAGAAGGCAATCGACATCGGTTAGATATCGATCAGCGTCGGTGACCCCCAGGCAGACAGGGACCGACGTCGGTCACCTGTGTGGTTTGACTGTGAGTTTATTACGGGTAGTTAGCTAACGAACCAAGTGTTTGCATGATGAGAGCTAATTTTAGACTCATAACTGCGGATCTAATTATTGTAATTAGATGTCTAATTATTGCTTGGATGAGATCTATATAATAGACTCATGGTTGTATTGGAAACTTGTTCTAGTTTGAGTTGAGCAAAGTTAGCTCCTTCTGTGTGTGAGGTGAGTAAGGGTGTTCCTCCTAGTTCCACAGTAGCACCAAGGTGGGTACTGGTGTTGGAGAGTCAGCAAGATTCTTCAGGGGTGTAGGATCTTGGTCAGCAGGTGTGCATGGCCTATATAGGAGATCTACATGGTAAGTAAGATCGTTGATCTGTAGGTGTATGTGTGTGCAAGGTCAAGGTTCACAGGTGTGCAGAACTAGGTTGATTTGCAGGTGTGCAAGATCAGACAAGACAGCAACACAACAGGGAGCAGAATCAAGCAGGATCTACTTGGAGTACATGTGTGTACTCAGATAGAGCAAAAAGGAAGGCAAGGGAGTTCCTTCCATAAGTATGGTCTGTTGAATTGCAGGTTATTTCAGGTTCATGGGAGATCTACTTGAAGTACATTGAGTACTTGTGGAGTGCATGGAGCACTTATGGTGTGCGTGGAGCACAGGAGGTGAACACCAACTCTGTGTTTGAGTCGTGTGTTGGGACCTGAGAGAGAGAGCTTAGAGGAGAGAATTATTGTTCACTTGAGGTGTGGGAAGCCTCTGAAGAGGTGGTGGAGAAGAAGTGGCATCTTCTTTATTGTATTCTTTTCTGTATAAGTATTAATACAAGTTGTGTATTGTCTCTCATATCATGTGTTATTCTGAATTCTAGTTACTTGTGTATTCTGGTTATTTCCACATATTAAGTTGCTTGGTTTGGTAATCAACTGTGTGCTTCCGGTGTTTCGCATCCTGACAAGTGGTATCAGAGCCTGGTTGTTGGCTCATAGCTTGATACCACTGAAAAGTGGTATCAGAGCTAAGGTTGCAGGAAGCAGGTTTTGTGTTTGGTTACAGGTCACTCTCAGGGGTTTCTGATTGAGTGGGAGTAGAGCAATGGCAGATGAAAGTAAGCTAAGAATGGAGGAGTTGAAAAGAATAGATGGTCACTTACGGTCCTATGGAAAGAAAGAGCAGGTAAAAGATTATTGTTGGTTGGTAGCAGATCAGCATGAAGGAACTGAAGAAGTAGATGTTGCAGGTCATGTGGCACAGGATGCTCTGGGAGGTTTCTTGGATAAATTTGAATCTTGGATAAAAGATTTGGTTGCCTCTTTCCATGCAGCCCCAGGTAGAGGAGCTGGTGAGCCTTGCCAAAGAATTGGCAAAGGGGAAGTGAAGCTGAAATTGCAGGCAGAGGCCAACACATGGGTGTTGAAGGAGGTCATGCAGGTCCCAGGTTTGGAGATATGGCTAATTTCTTCAGAAAGGTTGGGTGATGAGAGATGCACAAGAGCTCTCATAGTGGATGCACTTGAATTAGCTGGTGGTAAGAAAATAGGTACTCTTTATCTACTTGTTTATATTACTGATTCTTCTTTTGTTACGAAGACGTGGCTTCATAGGCTTGGTCACATGAGCAAGAAGGAGATGCATGTTCTTAAGTGGAAGACAGATATATTTGTTAGGTTTAAGAACTGGAAAGCCTTGGTGTACTTGGAGGAGATGGCAGATAGAGACCAGTGGATGGGGCTGGATACTTCTGAGCAGGGCAGTTTGGACATGAGGATTGATTCAAAGGAGCTCGCAGGTAAAAAGTCATCACTCACAGGAAACATAGGTACCGGCGTCGGTCAGGAGGACCAACATCGGCAGTAGGTAAGACTGACGTCGGTCAGGAGGACCGACGTCGGCAACAGGGACACCGACGTCGGCAGGGTCGGTAGTTAGGGACAGACGCATGGAACCGACGTCGGTCGGATGTAGACTGTGGGGTGATCGAGGTCGGTCACTGTAACAGATTTTGAGTGGATAGCATGCTGTCAAGGAGTCTCAAACACCCATACAGAGGACTGAAGACGTAAGTAGGCCCTCAAATTTGTCGTTTCTCTTCTTTATACTCGTTGTTGATTGTAGAGCAGGAAAGATCCAGGAAACAGGTGGGAGCATGGCATGGAGATATTGTAGAACCAAGTGGAGATTTGATAGGGTTGCCAGCCGATATGAAAGCACAGAGATGAATGGATTCCTTAGTTGAAGAATAGAGTGAACGGACACGTGAGACGGAAGATCAGGTATATGGTCTTGAGGAACTGCAGGACAGTGGTACAGGTTTTTTGATAGGTGGAGGACGAAGCATGGCTTCAGTCAATGTCAGGGTAACTACTGTGGTTTGTCTTACTAGGTGGATGATGATTACAACATCATTCTGTTGCTGTATGTGGATGGTATGTTTTGCTAGCAGGATTGTACATACAGGGTTTTGCTGAGCTAAGGGTAAGGTTAGTTTAGTGGCATGTCATGAGGAGTTTGGAGCAACAAAATTCTTTGACATGGGAGACATGGAGATCACAAGTTGATTTTGTCCCCAGTGGGAGCTGATGTGAATCAGGTGTTGGCAAGGTTCAGGATGCAGAGCCGGAGCACACCAAGGGTTGGACAGGTACAGTGTCCAAAATCACATGAGGTCTGGTATAGACCTGAGTATTCCCATGAAGTGGGAGCTGTCAGAGAGTTAGGAGCCAATTCGGGGAAGTGGGTTCTCAGGTATTTGAGAGGGACCAGCAGCAGGGATTCATGCTATGCAGGGTCAGGACTTCACTACATGTGTTTGTAGGTTCAGATGTGGCAGGGTACTTGGATGACAGGAGGTACATCACAGGTTGTGTGGTGGGTTGGCTTCAGGATTAATCTTGAAGAGGGATACAAACCAGGAAATAGATTAGATGGAGTACAGGTACAGGTACAATGTAGCTATTTATCTCCAATTGGGATATTATTAGGTTGTGGAGCTAAAAGATTCACTGATGCAGACATGGAGGAGGTTGTAGATGAGTTGCAGAGTGTCACAGAGACTGGCGTTGGTCTGGCCAACTGACGTTGGTAGGATTAGACAAGAAGGCAACTGACATCGGTCAGATATCGGCTGGCGTCGGTGACCCCCAGGCAGACAGGGACCGACGTCAGTCGCCTGTGTGGTTCAACTGCGAGTTTATTACGGGCAGTTAGCTAACGAACCAAGTGTTTGCATGATGAGAGCTAATTTTAGACTCATAGCTGTGGATCTAATTATTGTAATTAGATGTCTAATTATTGTTTGGATGAGATCTATATAATAGACCCATGGTTGTATTGGAAACTTGTTCTAGTTTGAGTTGAGCAAAGTTAGCTCCTTCTGTGTGTGAGGTGAGCAAGGGTGTTCCTCCTAGTTCCACAATAGTACCAAGGTGGGTGCTAGTTTTGGAGAGTCAGCAAGATTCTTCAGGGGTGTAGGATCTTGGTCAGCAGGTGTGCATGGCCTATATAGGAGATCTACATGGTAAGTAAGATCGTTGATCTGCAGGTGTATGTGTGTGGAAGGTCAAGGTTCACAGGTGTGCAGAACTAGGTTGATTTGCAGGTGTGCAAGATCAGACAAGACAACAACACAACAGGGAGCAGAATCAAGCAGGATCTACTTGGAGTACAGGTGTGTACTCGAATAGAGTAAAAAGGAAGGCAAGGGAGTTCCTTCCATAAGTATGGTCTGTTGAATTGCAGGTTGTTGCAGGTTCATGGGAGATCTACTTGAAGTACATTGAGTACTTGTGGAGTGCGTGGAGCAATTGTGGTGTGCGTGGAGCACAGGAGGTGAACACCAACTCTGTGTTTGAGTCGTGTGTTGGGACCTGAGAGAGAGAGCTTAGAGGAGAGAATTATTGTTCACTTGAGGTGTGGGAAGCCTCTGAAGAGGTGGTGGAGAAGAAGTGGCATCTTATTTATTGTATTCTTTTCTGTATAAGTATTAATACAAGTTGTGATTGTCTCTCATATCATGTTTTATTTTGAATTCTAGTTACTTGTGTATTCTGGTTATTTCCGCATATTAAGTTGCTTGGTTTGGTAATCAATTGTGTGCTTCCAGTGTTTCGCATCCTGACAATCACACCCCCCCCGAAATATTGAGCCCCCCCCCCAAAATATGCAAGTGCATGCTCAAAAGACATCAGACTCAGTTGAAAATGTGTCTTAGAGCAATCAGTGCAAGACTAATGCAAACGGACGTCGGACTCAGTCGAAAATGCGTCTCAAGAGACCCAAAGTTTTGGCACTTTATAAACTAGTGAATTTTTGAAAAATAACAAGTCTACGCTATGGATAATTGAATTAAAAACACTTTTGCAAAAAATGGCACCCAAAACCGAGCTACCGTTTGCAAGATTTTAAAGTTACAATTTTCTCGTAAACTAGTGTTTTTGCAAAAAAAGCACTAAAACATTAAAAAAATGCCTGTTGTGGGGAGAGAAAGTGGTCTTCCAACCACTCATTAGATTTGACATGGAATGAAGAATCCAAATGAGGTTTTTGTTAGGGGGAATTGGCCTCCTACCAACCCAGGCCTCACCCTTCGTCTTCGACAAGTGAAAATACAAGTTTTAATTAAAAACACCCCAAATTACAAAACTGTCTAAAATCCTTAATATTCAGTCAAATTGACTGATTTTTGTTTTATCAAGTCAATTTTAACTAAGACAATTGAATTATAGATAGAATTGAAGGAATGACAAGTTTCCTAGGTGCCAAATAGGATGCCAAATAAGGCAGGGGCGTTCAAAAATGCACAGTCCAAATTTTGACAGCAAAAAAGACCAAAAAAATGAATTTCAAACCTGCTGAATGTGCCGTACGACCTGCTGGTGGCAAGAACTGAAGCACCTTGCTGGAGGCTGAGGCTTGGCTGAAGGCAGAAGCTGGTTTCCGAACAACAATCCAAATAGAAGGTGGCGTCCAAACAGGGCACAATTTTGAAAAAATTGCAAAAGACAAAAACCAACTTGTTGTCCTAGGCTGCTTGAACAAAATACTAAAAGAGAGAATGGCACAGCAAAGAAAATATATTTGAAAAAGAAGACAAAAAATAGCAGACCTTGTGCTAAGCGCTGTACGGCCAGCTTGGCACCTAGGAAACAGGTAGGACTGCTGAGTTGCTGAAGCTGTATTAAAAAAATGCAGACCAGAAGAGCAAAAACTAGGCGTAGAGTTGCAGAATGCTGATCCTTTCTTTGCTTATTCAATGTTGCTCCTTTCTTTCGCTTGTTGAATGCTGCTCCTGACGTGAAGACAGCCAAAAAAACACCCAAAGGCCAAGGACAATACCAGTAATGATATTGACAGATTTTATTTATTTATTTTAGACTAAATCTAGAATAAAAACAAAGAGAACTCCACTCCTCTTGATTCCAAAATAAGCTAAAATCATAATCACACACAAGATTACCGGTTTTGCTTTGATACTATATCGGAGTTGTTTCCAGAATCTGGATAACGCGAGTGTAATGAACACGTGATCACACAAGATAAACAAGTGCACACCACAAGATGCTAAAGCAATTTGACAATAACAAGAAGATAAATTGCACAAAACAAAATGAAGAAAACCAAATCTGAATTAGCATAGAATGGCCAAAATGAGGACTACAAATAGGAGAGTACGAAAGTAACTCCTCCACAAAAGGTGGACAAGGCACCCCAAGAATAGAATGTAACTCCTCCATGAAAGGTGGTGACAAGATGCTAATAATAGAGAAGTAACTCCCATCAAGGGAGTTACTTATGACACCTATGACACACACCTCCACATAAGCTAGCCTATCCCACAAATGTAGGAAAACTCCATGTATGCACAAGAAATACAATTTCCCTAATTAATAAATAGGGAAAAATAAAAACCTACACTAATAATGTGCCCCCAATGGATGGATAGTAAAAAATATGGATCTATGTAGAGGATTGGAGTGCTATAGTAATATGCAAACACTCAAAGGGAACAAGTGAAGCATGTATGCATGATAAAACTAACAACACTAATATAGATAGCATATGTAGTACCAAGGAAATAGAAGGAATGCAAACATTGAAATGTATACAATATGAAATATGTATTTTTAAAGAATTATTTGAATGTTTTTTTATTTTTGAAATATATATATATTGAATATAAGCTGTGTAAAAACAACATGAATATGAAACTATGTACAAGGAAAAAGAGTGCATACTAACTGATGAGTCTTGAAAGGGACTCACTATCAAGGTGACTTATATCAAGTAAAGGAAGAGTGACCACATGTGATGTGTGAGGATGTATCTGAGATCTGGTAACCAAATGCACTAAATAATCTATAGTTGAAATTGAATATAGAGTGTGGCTATAAACCTATGGAGTTGACCTAATTGGCCTATGAACTATGGGGCTTTAGGGAATAATTAACATTGATCTATGTGGGAATGGGGTAGAGAGAGGATCTCTAAAATCCACATCTTTGAGAAAGGGGTCTGTCTAATAAATTTATTTGTGGGAGTGTGTATACTTGGTAATGTTGTAGAAGTAGACCTCACTGGCATTGGTGGATTAACTGATATTTGAGGTGTGCTAATGGAATCTATTTTTGGATTTTCTAATGGTGATTACTATGTAATGATCTTAGATACATAAAATGTATGCCATTATTTCTACATTACATGTGTGCCTAAAAAAATTTCATTTGGGAATCTTTTACACATGTCTAGTGGATCCTAATCCCTTCAAACCCTATGTAATGGTCTAATAAATAGATAATCCTAAACTAAAACACTCTGAATATAAGTCCAAAATTGACACACTAGTATAAGATCCTAATCAGATTATTGCATCTAAGATACTAAAAAAAATTACACTTTTACCTAAGTCCCCAACTTCATTACTCTGGTAGCTAATAGAGTATGATATTATATCTCTACCTCATCCTATTGAGGTTGATATTATTCAAACTATTCACAAAGGATGTGATACACATTCTTATTGTGAATATCATCAAGGACCAAGACATTCTATAATCAAATGCTTTACCTTGAAACACAATATCCAAGATCTTATTGATGACCAAAGACTTATATTTGAGGATACCCCAAAGGAATTAAGTTCACAACAACCTAAAAAACATCCACATCAACAAATTTTAAAAATTACCTTATACATGGGTGGTGTTTATTCTTGGTGTAACCATATTTATCTTATACAAACCAAAACCACTTGCCATATAAATAATTTTTAGCATCTTGGTTTTAACCTAAAAGAATTGCAAAGAAAATCACTTGGAATGACTCCTTAGTAAAAATCATAATACCAATTGCTTATAGACCTAAAGTAATTCAAACATAGGTTTGGGTTATGCCTACCACATCTCCATATGCATTAACACTATTAAATCTTTGGATATACCAAATGGAAGAAAAAATTGATCCAAATTAGCAAGGTTTTTCCTTTCCTCATGAAGGCACAGTAATGTATATTTCAAATGATATCATTACATATTCTACTATACATGCAAAATGTGAGGAGGAACACGTTATGTACCTTTTAAACCTATCTAATCATGATGCAAACAATGTAAAATATCCAACTAAGGGTTGTAAGTTTCATAGTGGGGGAGATATCTATGGCCATCCACTAGATGACATCGTAGGACGATCTTTCCTATGTAAAAAAATCTAAAAATACAAGAAAAATAAATTAAAAAAAAACATTTAAAACTCCAAAAACACTTTCATCATTTACATGTTCTAATAGTTCATTAACATCCATGTGTTACTTCTATACTGATAGATGACATACTCGGTTACTCCTACATACACATATGTGTCACACTTCTACTTTAGTGTGATAAATTCATACAAAAACACATGATACATTGCTATTTCAGATGTCGGGCCTTCCTTCTACTCATGTAATATGAACATCAGTGTAATCCACTTTTTTTTATCTTGATATACATATGTTATATGATTCTATCGTCACTCTACATTATCATCTTTGAGATTACATATGTAGTTACACATACTTATTATCCATAATCACATATTACATAGGATATTTGATATGATATAAACTTGACATCTTTTCCTAACACATTTGATCCATGGGCTACTATGACATGTTTATGTTAATTTTTTATGATTTAATTTATGCACTTCCTTGAGTATCTTATTTTCCATTTTTGAGAATTTTAATATGTTCCTTTTCTTGTTTCCCCCATTCCTATGTATGCTTTCATTAACATTTGCATATATTATTGTTTATTATATGTACATTTGACTAAGTCATGTCCCTTTGATTATGTAGCATTTGAACATGCCCTTTATTTATGGTCTCCTTAGACCATTATAGTTTGATTTTATTTTGAGTTCTCTTGTATGTGTGCTTATTTACCTATTGAGCTTATATTTTTAATATCTAGATGTTTCCATACATATTCCATTCTATATTCTACATGGTTACATCCATAGAGTATACAATTGTCTTATCCTTTTGAGGTGAGGTAATTGGTAATTATTGGTTCCTATATTTCTCTCACCTAAAAGTGGGGCCATAATAGTGGGGGCATGTCATAGAGACAAGTTCTCCACACTTGGCATGGTTCTTAGATGATAGTAGGGGCATGATTTGGAAGTATGTTATCCACATTCATTCAATATATGGTACTTATATAATTTTTCAAATTTAGTGGGGTCATGTTATATGTGCATGGATTCCACATATTCATAGTTTTTAGATTAAAATGAGGGAATTATTTGAAAGCATGTTCTCCACATTCATTTAATATATGGTACTTATTTTAATTGTCATATTTAGTTGGGGCATGTCATATGGGCATGGCTTCCACACATTCACATCTCTCAAATTATAGTGGGGTCATGTTTTGGAAGCATGTTATTCACATTCATTCAGTATATGATACTTATATCAGTTCTCAAATTTAATGGGGGCTTGCTTTGGAAGCATGTTCTCCACACCTATTTAGTATTCAACATCTCTAGTTTACATTTGGGGCATGTTTTGGAAATATGTCCTTCACATTGATACTAATATCATTTTTTGTATTTCTCCATATATAGTGGTGGCATGATTTGGAATCATGTTCTCCAAACTTACAAAATTATCTAAATTATCCAAACCACACAGTTATATGATTTATATTAATAGTTGTGGTAGAATTATATACATTCATACTATTTTTATACACATTTTTATGATGATACATATCTAAAGTGCATATGTTATGTAACATGTGCCTAATATTGAAAAATACAAATCAATTTTAGATTTTATAACTTTTTTATAGACCATTACCATATCACAGACTTATTTCATATTGATACCCCATGTACTTTTACAAACTTTTATTGACCCAATATAGTACAGTAGTTGCTTCACCTTTTGGTATGGTTGAGGTGATAAAATCACTCAATATTACCAATTTTTTAGGTGGACTTGATCATTCAACCTCATCAGATTATAAGTATCATTAGGTTTCATAATTGAGCTAATCTCAACTAAATATTGTAACTCACTTTTACTCCAAAGTTGAGGACATGTGTCTTCCAACACACACACACACACACACACACACACACACACACACACACATGTATATCCCTGGATATATGCATTTTAAATATTTATCTATATTTATCCTAATCTAGATTTTCATAGCCTTACAATGATACTTCTTTTTAAAAATAAGTTGCCAATAAGAAAGGTGGTTACATCAACACAAAGGTGTAATCATAAACTTTGTTATTTAAATTTATATCTATTTCAAGTAATTTCAACCTAGATTATATGTAATTATTTTATATTGTAAAATTTTCTTAGTTGCAGGTCAATCACAAATAAAACACTTAATTTGGGTACACATAAAGACAAGGTGTGCATACACACCCATGTACACATTCCTTTATTTTAAACTAGAAATTTCATTGCTATATTAAAGGTGGGGAGGGAAATGTAGATGATATTTTATGATTATATAACACCTCAGTCTTGTACACTTGGAAAACTCATACCTTTGTTTTTCCTCTCAATTCTCTACCTTTCTCATTTTTACAAGTCTCACACCTACTATATATGTGTGCCTCTTGGCATATATATCTTAGTCCTACAAGTATTATATTGATAACATAGGTCCTATATGTTTCCCAAAAATCTTAAAATGTACTTATCTTCCATATATGTAAGTTATAAACTTGTATCTACTCTCCTGCTCTATAGACACTAATTTAAAGGGCATGCAATAACATCAATGTTAAACTCATGTCCCAATGTAAGTGTATAATTCCATAAAGTCATCCAATTTGCAAATGAAATGTATCCTAGTGGTTATCTTAAGTGATTTAATGTGAGCTATTACTCCAAAGGTATTGATATTAATAAAAGGTTAACCCTCATTCATTTCTCACCTAAAAATTAGACAAAATAACATTTAAAGAGCAATCAATTGAGAAAAGCTTTCATATTTATTATTATTTACATACCAGTCATAGGGACTAAACATATATAGGTATGAAGTACCAAAGGAGCATCCCAAGAGCTTGGTTTACCAAGTTATAAGCTAGGTCATTATTGTACTTGATTTACGCACATTATATGATTCACACACAAGGTAATATGTATGGGAGAAATACATCAGTCTGAGGCCCTATTCAAAGTAGTAGCTATGTAGGTGATGTATTTTGATAGAGTGGTCATTGGGGTCAACTTGACACCATGTTTACACTAACCTATTTTTACCCAAGGTCACTTGAAATAGAAATATTTGGTTTTTCCATTTCACAAGGAGCTATTATCCATGACCCAGATCTAAATTTACCAAAGTGATGGTGAAGAAAAACCCAAATGTATATAAGTAGTCACATACTATTTTAATAGATATTATGTACATGACACTAACATCGAACCTAAATAATATCATCGATGTAACCATCCCAAGATGACATTATTGTCCAAAGAGCTAGAGGCATCAAAACTAGAATCTGATGACTACTCTAGAATATCCTTCCCACCTACATTTAGCTTGTTCCAGATCTAATACTAAATTATAATAATAACAAGCTAATTAATTCACTTCTTTTTCATTTTATATTTATCATAATTTTTTTTCCATGTTTAGACTACCTCAACATAATAAATTTTGTGTATGTTTATATCTAAGTTTAGCATCTAATTAGCCTGATATAGATCTAATTATCACCCTTGTACCATTTCATTTATATATACCCCTTTAATGCAATATATAAAATCCATTTTAGGATTAAATAATATTTAAATTATAAATTATTCCCAAAAGATGTGATAGGAGGCACAATCAAAGTTTGTTCCTCCTCTCATTTATCAAGATGCACTGACCCTACTAAGGAACACCATTTGAGATTTATCCATATATAGTAGTTGGATCTTTTGAGTAGTAAAATTGATATTTTATGCCTTAAATGTAATTAAAACTAATTATATTATCATGGTTTGACATGGCTACACCATTTGAATTAGTTGAGATTGGCTTGACTAGGTAGATTAGCCATATTGGTTATACGAGATATTTTTACACTTGAGTGGCATAGTTGAGATTCTATGATCTAAAATAAATTTTCACTACTCCCATTAGACCATGTTATGGTAATTATCACCTCCCAACCACCATTTTACATAAAATTATCCTTGATATCTAACACACATGATCATTTGCATATACATTCATTTTCCTAGCCAAAAAAAGAATGGGGCCCCATGTTCCCTTTCTATTTATCCATCCTCCATAGTGATGATGTTATTATAGAAGACATCACTATGAAAAATATATACAAGTCTAATTTATCCATGATTTTATATTTTTATATTTTTATTCATTCATATTTTTCACTTTATATATGCTAATTATATCATAACATACTTTTGGTTCTATGATAAGATCTACAAAATTCAAGTTAGAACTACCACGAGTCGAATGTGTGTTTATACACCCAGGTTTGAACTTTCATTTATTATATTAATTTCATTTCATTTTTATGTATTAATATATTAAAGAGAGGGAAAATGTAGATACCCATATTTGGTACCATATCTATTATATGTTATCTTTATGCTCGAGTTTGGATGTATAGGCCTTTCTAAATAAGATATGAGTACTTAGTGGCATGGTATAGCATTGGTATATTAGGATTCATGGGTTTTTATTACAATATATTTTATCTTAATACTTTATAGTTAATGTCTTACAATTTAGGAACCTTGTGGCAAGTATCCCTATGTTTTTTGTTATTTGTTTGGTATTCTGAGTTCTTGGATAGACATTCGCTATTATACACTAGTGTCAATGCTTCCAGCCTTGTCTTATTCTTTATTTTACTTCTTATCACTTTGTGACCATTGTAAATGGGGAAAATATTTTGTTTCATTATCATATTTTTCATGCCACTTGGTTTTTAATTCAAATTCAAAAGGATCCCTATATATAAAAAGATAGGACATAGAATTTGTTAGCAATCAAGTTTCTAATTTAGCATACACATTATTATTCAAAATCTATTGAATTGGACCTTACACTAAATTTAATAAAATTGTAGTCTAAAATATTAAAAAAGGTCAAAATTAAACTTACATTGCTTATACCAAGGGTTGAAATAGGATAAATGACATATGGTTGAAAAATCACCATTACACATACACAACTAATAGGGAGAACTACATTCAAGTTTGAGGATCTCTTTGGATTATATGGGTATGCAGGAAAAACAAAAAAATAGCATGGTTATTAGTGTTATCTCAACTCATGTGTTAATCAATTTTATTGAGTCACACATGGTCAAAAGCAATGATCTAGGTTTTTGAATCATATTATAATACTGAGAGCATATGTGTGTGATTTGGACACATAATTTGAAAGGTGATATAAAACCAAGAAAGGCATAAGTGGATTTTTTATAAAAGATCACATATTCAATATTGGATAGATGAATTAGAACTTGGATGTTTTCACAGTCCATGAGATTGAAAAGTAATTTTTTTGGGTTACAACTATGTGTAGATTATTTACTCAATGCATTTTGAATCAATGACCATGATTCAACATCATGAATTTGTTCCTAATGATGAATCACATTTTTTGATTCTAAATGCATTGAGTAAAAAAGTTGCATAAAGTTGTAACCCAAAAATTTTGTTTCTCAATTGGATGATATTTTTTGAATATGAATATTACATTGATGCACTCAAACATTTTATCTCCATTGGGTTCTTTTTTAGAATCCCATTTTAGATATAACAACTCTAAAAAATGATAGAGTTTTGAGTTATTCATTCATGAAAATTATAATATGGATTTCAATGGGAAGTGACATATTTTTTAAATAAGTGAAAATGGGAGTTATTTGGAGTAATCTAAGGTTAATTGAGATGATTTGGAATTAGTTAGGATAACAATGAGTTAAACGGGGAGGTTAAATTAGAGGCATATCATTAATTAATAAAAAAATGTCAAAACACATGTTTTTTTGAGTTAAATTGGAAATTATACAAATGATGATGAAACCATCATTTTAAGATGAGTAGTGGTTAACTTCTATTGATAGCATAGGAATTTTTGCAAAAAGATAGTATTTGGGTATGAAGAAATGTTATCAATGCCAAAGTTGTGCACCTCCATAGATAAAATTTTTTCCAAGGCATCTAGAAAGATGATAATGGATATAGATGGGGGTCTACATTCTATGGAGCTTGAGTAATGGCATCATGAGTTGGTTGAACATGGAGAATGTAGGGTGTCACCCTTTCTTCCAAAGGTGAGGTACTCAAATATTTCTAGGAAAATAGAGGTGTCAACAGAGTTAGGGGTGGGGAAGATGAGTATGGGGGTGGTGAAGTAGTTGTCTACCCCAGTAAAATAGGACTT
>JARHVA010000612.1:3832500-4010000 GCA_037957365.1 Torreya grandis | reverse complement strand
AGCTAGTCGTAGGGGTAGAAGCTAAACAATAGTGAATATTATCAAAGGTATGGGGAGGCAAGCTCTTACTAAGGCTTAGCCATATGAGGTAGATGAGGAGGAGGTGGTGTTGGTGTAAGCTTTTTCCTATTTGCAATTTTACCTACATGGTTGTTAATCATCTTGATTAGGGATTTTAATTTCATTAAGGTAAAATGCACTTAATGTGTTTTTTGATAGTGATTTGAGTTGTTACCATTTTAATAACATAATCTCTCACTATATAATGTACTTCCTTTGTAATTTTTGGCTAGTGGACTAATATGAAACTCTTGATTTGTATTTCTCTCACATATTCTTAGGCTTTTGTGCTTTCTTGGACGTTTACATATCTTGGATCAATTCTACATGGTATCAAAGCTCTGATCTGACATCCTTTTAACCATTTCTAAAATCCTTGCTGAGATCTTTATTCCATGCATTCTTGTTGTTTTTATTGACTTTTAGTGGTTCCATAGGTTTGGTGGGACTTCATGAAAATACATGAAAACTATATAGTTTATGTTTTCAATCAAAAAATATATATCACAATAATATTATAAAGGCATCAAAACCCTAAAATCAAATGAAAATATGAAATAGATTCATGATAGCCAATTCCAACCATTTTTGGAGGATTTCAAAGATTTTTCAATGATTTCATGCATATTTTTACAATAGGTTTTTCAAAATACGAAAATATTTATGGGTTTTTATAGGTTTTTAGAGTTCTAAAGTGGGTCTTTGCTAGATTTTTAGGATCCATACATGAATTGTAGTTTTTGAGGGTTTTCCTATTGCAAGTATATTTGGTAGTTTTTTAGCCTTGGTGAGACTTTTGGTAGCAAGAAAATAAGTCTAAGTAAACATTATAGCCTTGAGGGATTTAATCTCTTTGTATATAATATCATTGTAACTCAATGCTTCTATCATAAAACTCATCAGACCCCAACACCCCTATGTGCATGACTATCAGAGCCTGACACCCCTACATATATAACTATCAAACCCTGACACCCCTACATGCACACCTACTAAAACTTAACACTCGTACATGTACCTACATCATAATTTGAGAATCTTGAATTCACACATAGTATAATCCATCAAGTGAAAAGTGATACTAATCATTTGAAATTTGAAGGCATTTTAGGATGATGTCACTCCCACATCAATCATGTAGGGGAAGGGGAGCACTCATCCTCACCCTTAGCCCCTTGGTCATATGGGATGGTCACATAGAGGGGTTTAATTTTTTAATTTTTACTAGTGGGCACTTAACATTATCCCAGATTAATTCTCTAATCAACCTAAATGTTTTCAAATTTATGTTGGGTGGATATTTTTTATGTGAATTCAAATCTTAAAATAACTATAAATTTTGGTTGCTCCTTTTTAGTGTAATATTCTTAAAAAGTGTTTGTTTATTCCTGATATATACATTATTGGTCATCTTTTATCCACTAAAACTCCCTTCAAACTAAATCTTGTATCTTGTGTATGTACTATCGATTGATCTTGACATCCCTCCAGTTCTTTGTACTTATGCACTAATCACTCAAGACACATTTTTGGATGTGATCAACGTCTATACGAGCATTATTGTATTTATAAATTTAAGGGGAATTCTCTCTAATAGTTATAAGGTTGTAATGTGTGGTATTTTACAATTTTATTTTCTACATTTCTTCTTTAATTTATGAAACAACATTTTTTGCACTATGGATTCATGTTCATTAAATCCTCTCACACCATTTAATTATCACAAATGGACATCCAGAGTGGAAATCATTTTGCAATCCAAGGGTTTTCATATAATTATAATGGGAAAATATACTGAGCCTAGAATAAAAGCATATAAAGTTAAATGGTTTAAACATTGTGATAAATTTTATGGACTACTATGTCTTTATATCTCTCTCAGGATACTCTTCAACATATAATTTTCTACAACACCTTATGAATTATGGACCAATCTCTTGGGGAAGCAGGATGTGATAAGAGGCCATGAAGTATAGAATGAGCTCATTAATTTGAGCCCAAGTAACTTTGACACGCTAGAGTATTTTTTAACAAAGTTTATATCTTTGAGGTTATAGTTAAAATAATGAAGAATATATAATAAATATGATCGACTTGTCTTGTTTTCACTCTCTAAACTAGGTCCAAACTATTCTATTTTTGTGTCCACTTTCCATGCCACAAAACATATTCTTAGATCTGTATGAAAGATGTCTTCTTTAGATACCTTTGTTGTCAACTTGATTCAAGATCAAGATAAGCTAATATAGATGGGAACAATGAAGTCCTCACAATCTCATGCACTTTTTTTTAAGAAAATAGGCTTCAAACAATAGAGATAAGAAATAAAACAAAAAGGATCAAGAGAAGGATGTAAATCTTCCCACTTAAAAATAAAATATGAGACCTCTTATTCCAATGTTAAGCCTAAGAAAGATATGATCAAATGTAGGTTTTTCACATGAAAGCATGATGAAAGAATTTTTTTGAAGAAGTAGATTTACCAACTGACTAAAGTGGTCGAGAAGAAAAATATAAGTATCCACCATTCTTCCAATCAGATTTCATCAGCTCATGAATCCTCTAAGGAAAATTATAATGGTAAATAAAATGAAAAAGAGAATGGTAAGGGGAAATTAAAGGGAAATGCCTTCTATGTATTTGTACCTCCAACTCCTACATGGGTCATTAACTCCAGTGCTCACATCATATGGCCTCTTCATAGATAGAGTTCAATTCCTTAGAACCATGTGACATGTCCTCTATACAAATGGGTGATGACACTTCTAAAAATTTTATTGAGAGAGGGTTTTTTGAAGTAAGTGGTGGAACATTCAATAATATTTTAAATTTTCCCTCACTTTCAACTAATCTCCTATTAGTTTAATAGATCACTCACCTTAGTCTAGGCATGTGCTTTGAGTTCACTCTAGATTCAATGTACGTTAGAGAGATGTATAGTGATACTATATTAGCAGTGGCAATGGTCAATCATTAAACTTGACTATATAAATTCCATAGTTTACTCTTGGATCTCCTTCAAATTCTTTTTCTTTGGACTCACTTGAACTTGATGACATTTTTGAACCTGAACACACCTCTAATATTGATGACTCTTCTTCTAGCACATATTACTATAGTAGCAATTAGGGATAGACCTCTACCATCTCCTTTTCACCTTATAGATATTAAGGAGTTATTTCCTAATCAAATTACCTATGGTATACTTCATACATTACAAGAAATATTTGTAGTGATACAAGACACAACAAATGTCGTGTAGTCTATTCCATAATTACAAGGCATTCCATAGTCCTTCCTAGCCTCTACTCCCATTGTGAAACCATCATTGCATAGAGAATCTATCCTTCCTATATTTCATGAGGAGAATAATTCTTTGTATAGGAATCACACCTTGGTTGAAGATCCATTAGACACTTGGAGGACACATTAACTATTTTAGGTGATCCATTCTTCACAACATCTACTTTTGATCCACAATCACTCTCAAGAACTTCATTGTAAGATATAGGATGGATACAAGTAGTTGTAGACTCTAGTGGGGATTTTTAAATCTTATCTTATTTTTTATCTTTTTGGATATGAGTTTTCTTCCTATGGGTTTTATTTTTTCTTTTTTACCTTATGAGAGTTGTATTGTGCTTGGGTACCTCATTAGGCCTCACTACTGTGACCCAATTATTATACCCACCTAAGTTATGCTTCAGGGGGTATGTTTGTGAAGGATTTTTTCACTTTAAATTTTACCTACATGGTTGTTAGTTAGATTTTTTAGGGATGTTAAGGTCATTTTCAGAAAATACACTTAATGTGTTTTCTAATAGTGAGTTAAGTTAATACCTTTTTAGTGACATAATATCTCATTATATAATGTACCTTCTTTGTACTTTTTGGATAATGGACTAATAATAAACTCATTATTTATTTGCATTTCTCTCACCTATTCCTAGGTTTTCATACATTTCTTGGATATTTAGATATCTTAGAGCAATATGATAGATGGAAATGATCTCAGATGTCTAACACTAACTATCAATAGGGGATTCAAATAAGTTTATATGTAACTTTCCTTTATCTATGATTTTTTATTTTTATAGTTGATACACTCTATATATAACCTATGTATTCCCACACATGTGTGTGTCATGTGAAAATATGCAGTTAAGTGGCACAAGATGATATCAGATACCTATCTTGATATGTTCCTTGTATCCACTAACATGATTAGGATGAACTTATCATTGATTTAGGGCTACTTAAGAGGGGGGAGACATTATAACATTTTTACATTACTTATTGTGTATTTAAATAATGGAAAAAATGAGGGAAATATATTAAACCATTAAATGTTTAGGTAAAAACCCTGAGTGATTTGGTTACTACAATTAGAAGGTGTGTGTCATATAGTAAGGATACTAGGGGAGGAGAAACCTCTTGGGCTAGTACCGATGTCTAGAGGAATAGGAGTTGAAGCAAGATCCATAAACACTTGGTATCATGGGGGTCTCATAGGTGAGGAAGTGTGTTTCCATGAAAATATATATTGGGGGGGGCTCCCATAGAGGGTAGTTATTAGCTTCTAAATTACCTACCTAAATGCTAGTAGTATTATATTTTCCTATTTTTTGAGATTTTGACCACACTTGCCTTCTTAGTGTGATGGCCTTATACTAAAAGTTTATTTATTAGCTTCAACTCCTATTCCTCTAGACATTGGTACTAGTGTTAGGTTGTGGAGCTAAAAGCTTCACTGACGCAGACATTGGAGGAGGTTGTTGAGTGTCATAATCACCAGCATCGGTCAGGCCAACCGATGTTGGTCAGGGGTGGACAAGAAGCTATTGACATCGGTCAGATATCGGCCGACATTGGTCATCTCCAGGCAGACAGGGACCGATGTCGATCGCTTGTGCATTCCAAAACTGTTTGTTGCATGAACAGTTAGTTGTTGAATGGCTAGTTTGCATGTTAAAGGCTAATTATAGTCTTGAGTTGCGTGTCTAATTATTGTAATTAAGAAAGTCTAATTATTGTTTGAATGAGGTCTATTTAAGAGACTCATGGGCTGTATTGTAAGTAAGGCAAGGACAAGGAAGAGATCCTTCCAATTGTAAGGTCAGGTTGATCTGTAGGTTGTGCAAGATCAGGTAAAAGATCTACATGGTAAGTAAGATCAGGTTAATTTTCAAGTTTTTTCAAGATTAAGGAGATCTACTTGAAGTACTTTTGAGTGCTTGGTACTAGTAGTATTGTTACTGACTAGTTGGAGGTGAACAACAGCTCTGTGCTTGAGTTGTTTGTTGTGACCGTAATTGAGAGAGTGAGCTCTTGAGGGAGAATATATGTACACCCTAGGTGTGTGGGAAGCCTTTGAGGTGTGGGAAGAAGGCTGTGGCACTTATTTATTGTATTTCCTTTTGAAGAGTATTGAATACAAGATTGTGTATTGTCTCTCAAATTCTGTGTTGTTTCTAGTTTCTAGTTACTTATTACTTCTATTTTAATTCCATGGTTATTTGCTTATATATGGTAATTAGTTGTGCTTCCTAGGTCCTAACAAGTGGTATCAAAGCTAAGGTTGCAGGGAGTAGGTGTTTGTGTTTGATTATAGGTCACTCTCAGGGGTTTCTGATTGAGTGGGAGTTTAGCAATGGCAGAAGAAAGTAAGCTAAGAATGGAGAAATTCAATGGCACAAATTATCAATTATGGAGGATGTAGATAGAAGATTATCTGTATCAGAAAGATCTATACTTATTTTTGGGTGGGGTTGCATGCAAGCCCCTGGATATAAAATATGAGGAATGGAATGTTCTTGATCGGAAGGCTCTGGGAACTATAAAGTTGAGTCTTACATTGTCTGTGATTTCCAACTTATCACAAGCTAAGACAACGGTAGAGTTGATGGAATCTTTGGAAAATTTATATGAAAAACCCTCAGCTTCAAATAAGGTATTTCTTATGAAGCGATTATTTAATTTGCAAATGCAAGAAGGTGGATCGGTACATAGTCATCTTAGTGATTTCCATGTTTTGGTAAACCAGTTAGTTTCAGTCAATATTGTTTTTGATGATGAAATTAAGGCTCTCTTAATCTTATGCTCATTACCTAAAAGTTGGGATAGTTTGGTAATGGCAGTTAGTAATACTGTGTCTGCTTCAAATATATTGAAAGTGGATGATGCTGTTAGTGTAATCTTGAATGAAGAAATTCGCAGGAAAAGCACAGGTGAATCATCAGGGAATGCTTTGAGTGTTGAAAGCAAAGGAAGGCAAAGAAAAAAGATTGAGCAAGGGAAATCAAGGTCAAAGATAGGCAGGAGATCTAGATCTAGGCCTGGCAAGAAAATCTGCTAGAATTGTGGAAATAAAGGGCATGTAAAGAAAGATTATTGGTTGGTTGAAGATCAACATGAAGGAACTGAAGAAGCAGGTGATGCAGGTATTGTTGCACAAGATGCTCTGATATGTTCCTTGGATAAAGTAGAATCTTGGGTTTTAGATTTTGGTGCCTCTTTCCATGCATCCCCAAATAGGGAATTTTTTCATGAGTATGTCTAGGGAGACTTTGGATAAATTTATTTAGGGGATGGTAAGCCTTGTCAAATGGTTGGCAAAGGGAAAGTGAAGCTAAAATTTTAGATGGGCAACACATGGGTGTTGAAGGAGGTCATGCATATCCTAGATTTTTGTAAGAAGTTTGGGTGATGAGGGATGCACAATAAATCTCACAGTGGACTCTTGGAAGGTTACCAAGGGTGCACTTGTTTTAGCAAGAGGTAAGAAAGTAAGTACTCTTTATCTATCTACTTGTATTACTGATTCTCCTTCTGGTTTATCTACTTCAGTTGTAGATTCAAAGATGTGGCTTCGTAGGCTTGGTCACATGAATAAGAAGGGGATGCATGTTCTTGAGTTAAAAAGTAAGAGTTCAGATCTAGGAAGCACATATCAAGATTTTTGTAAGCAACAGAAGAAAGTGAGGCTTATTGAACCTCATGCTACAAGAAAGGATCGGGTCTATTGCACAAAGAGGAAATCTAATGTTTTTGACAAGAACAGGAAAGCCTTGGTGTTTAAGGAGGAGATGATGGATAGAAATCAGTCACAGGGGCTGAAGAATTCTGAGAAGGGCCGTTTGAACAAGGGAATGATTCAAAGTAAGCTCACAGGTAAAAAGTCATCACTCACAGGTAAACACAGGTACTAACATTGGTCAAGGGGAACCAACGACATGTGTCAATGCCGGTCATGTGTAGACTAGATTCAGTGGTGTCGGGCAGGTTAAGACCGACATCAGTTAGGGAATCGACATCGACAGTCAAGTCAGTTGTGAGGAATTGACATCAGTTGGATGCAGACTGAGAAGTGATCGACATCGGTCACTATTAAAATAGATTATGGGTAGACAGCAAGCTATTAAGGAGTCTCAAATGCCCATATGGAGGATTGAAAGCGTAAGTAAGCCTCAAATTCATTATTCACCTTCTTTACACTACTTGTTGCTCACTGATGGTCAAGAACTAAGAAGTTTTAAAGAAGCAGAACAGGTAGAATCCAGAAAATAATGGGAGCATGGCATGGATGAGGAAGTTGATTCCTTGGGAGAGAACCAAATGGGAGGTTTGGTAGAGTTTCCAGCCAGGTTAAATAAGAGAGAGAATGGACACGTGAGATGAAAGGCTAGGGTATATGGTCTTGAGCAGGCTGCAGGACAATGGAGGTTTGATAGGTGGATGACAAAGCAAGGCTTTAGTCAATGTCATGGTAACCATTATGTTTTCTTTACCAGGTTGGATAATATTAGCTACATTATCATGTTATTGTATGTAGTGTGTATGCTTGTTGTAAGGTCACACATGCAGGGAGTTTCTGAGCTAAAGGTAAAGTTAGTTTAGAGGTATGTCATGAAGAATCTAGGAGTAGCAAGATTCTTTGGCATGAGTATTCCTAGAGACAAGGAAGATCACATGTTGATGTTGTCTTAGGATGATTGTGTGAATAAGGTAGTGGCAAGGTTTAAGATGCAGGATGCAAAACTGGTTAGCACACCTATGGATGGATGGTTAACAGAGCAGTGTCCCCAATCACATGAAGAGGTTAAGTACATGTGTACTAGACTTGAGTTTTCCCAAGCAGTGGGAGTTGTCAATGAGTTTGTGGTCAATCTGGGAAAGAAGCACTAGAAAGTGGTTCAGTGGATTCTCAGGTATCTGAGAGGGACTATCAGCAGGTATACATGCAATGCAGGGTTAAGCACTTCTCTACATGGATATGTAGAATTGGATATGGCAGGTTACTTGGTTGATAGGTGTTGCACCACAGAATGTGTGGTGGTTGGTCTTCAAGACTAAACTTGAAGAGGAATACAAGCCAGGAAACAAATTAGATAGTATATAGGTATAGGTGTAGTTGTTTATCTCCAAGTGGGAGATTGTTAGGTTGTGGAGCTAAAAGCTTCACTGATGCAGACATTGGAGGAGGTTGCTGAGTGTCATAGTCACCGAAATCAATCAGGCCAACCGACATCGGTCAGGGGTGGACAGGAAGCTACCAACATTGGTCAGATATCGGCTGACATCAGTCATCTCCAGGCAGATAGGGACTGACGTTGATTGCCTGTGCATTCCAGAACTGTTTGTTGCACGAACAGTTAGTTGTTGAATGACCAATTTACATGTTAAAGGCTAATTATAGTCTTGAGTTGTGTGTCTAATTATTGTAATTAAAAAAGTCTAATTATTGTTTGCATGAGATCTATTTAAGAGACTCATGGGCTGTATTGTAAGTAAGGCAAGGACAAGGAAGAGATCCTTCCAATTGTAAGGTTAGGTTGATCTATAGGTTGTGCAAGATCAGGTAGAAGATCTACATGGTAAGTAAGATTAGGTTGATTTGTAGGTTGTTACAAGATTAAGGAGATCTACTTGAATTACTTTTGAGTGCTTGGTACTGGCAATATTGTTATTGACTGGTTGGAGGTGAACAATAGCTCTGTGCTTGAGTTCTTGAGGGAGAATATCTGTATGCCTTAGGTGTGTGGGAAGTCTTTGAGGTGTGGGAAGAAGGCTATGGCACTTCTTTATTATATTTACTTCTGAAGAGTATTGAATACAAGATTGTGTATTGTCTCTCAAATTCTGTGTTATTTCTGGTTTCTAGTTACTTATTGCTTCTAGTTTAATTCAATGGTTAGTTGCTTGTATATGGTAATCAGTTGTGCTTCCTAGGTCCTAACAACTAGCCCAAGAGGTTTCTCCTCCCCTAGTATCCTTACTATATGACACACACCTTTTAATTGTAGTAACCATATCACTTAGGGTTATTATATATATATATATATATATATATATATATCAATAATAAATAAAGTTTTAGTATAAGGCCATCACACTAAGAAGGCAAGTGTGGTCAAAATCTCAAAAAAATAGGAAAATATAATACTGCTAGCATTTAGGTAGGTAATTTAGAAGCTAATAACTACCCTCTATGGGAGCCCCCCGATATATATTTTCATGGGAACATACTCCCTCACCTATGAGACCCCCATGATACCAAGTGTTTATGGATCTTGCTTCAACTCCTATTCCTCTAGACATTGGTACTAGCCGAAGAGGTTTCTCCTCCCCTAGTAATATATATATATATATATATATATATATATATATATATATATATATATATATATATATAACCCATTCAATTTTTGTTCTTTATATCATTTAGTTAACTGTCATAATATTTTTATATTTAGTGTATGCACTATAGATGGCTAGGAATACATGAAATTTTACATATATGATATATTTAATGTTATGGAAATGCTTATATTTATGATGCTTAACATAATGCATGAAAATATAAGAATGAAATGGTTTAAAAACATGGTTGTGATAAATTTTATTTTGCAATAATGATTGATCTAGTTTTTCACATGGAATGAAACACTCATTTTGAAATAAGGATTAAAAGAGGAGAGTATGACTCATGGAATGATGAAAGTAGAAATAAACTCATTAAAACATCACAATGGGAATGATAAAAATCTTAGTACTTATAGACTATAGGATTATTATATTTCCTTTTAGGCTTAAAATCAATAGTTTTATAGGCTTTGTACATACTTAGATCAATAGATGGCTAACCATGGTAGAATTTATAAAATGAATTGTTCTCTTTTTGGCATGGATTTATAGGAAAGATATTTAAGATTTATAATTTGGACATTTTTACATTATTTTACTTTTCTTATTAGTATGACTCCATATGTTTAACACACAACTAGGAGGAAACAAGGGTTCATCACCAAAGGTTAAAATTAGGTGAGTAATGACATATCCTCTAAATGCTAACCTCACACAACTAGTAATATGTCAGGGCTCATCATGAAGGTTAGTAAATAAGAAAAGGTGTATAATTTTTTCTCGTAATTCTTGGCTTGGATTAGCTTGGATTTGCATTATTTCTTTTTTTTTTTTTTAAAAGTTCTTATTTCCAAGCCTTATCCCCATGAAACTATAAAAATGTAAGGGTTCATCACCAAAGGCAAATGTGGGAGAATAAGATAACCTGGTGAAGTGTTTTTTTCAAAATTTGGAATTATAAGGAAATAGTTTACCTAATATGATAATTTTTTATGTAAAATCAAACTATGTATGTATGTATATATGTCTATATGTATGTATGTATATGTATGTATGTATATATACATACACATATATATTTATGTATATATACATATATATATATATATATATATATATATATATATATATACATATATATATATATATATATATATATATATATACATATATATATATGTATATATATATATGTATATATACATACATATATATATATATATACATATACACATGTCTGTGTGTAATAAATGCTAAAAATTGATTTACAACTTACTAAATTTTTAAATATACTAAATATGGAAATATAAAAGATAAATATAAACTTAACTAGAAAAATGAGATGTGCACTATTTATAAATCATAGGCTGACTAACCAACTATGTTGATTGAGTGTGGACTTGGAACAAGAGCTGGCAAGGTCCTTGGATAATAACATTATAATTGGATAGTATTGGGGGTGATATTATCTCAATAAGGTGGCATTTTTTGATAGACAATATGGCTCTAAGATTTTTAGGCTATGTTCACCTTCACCTGTTTATTCTTTGAACTATGTGGGATCTCACAATATGATGTGAGGACCACTATATAAATATTTTGATACTTAAATCCCTATCTCAATAAGAAATAATATAAAATGTAATCATGAATTAAAAATGGGTTAGCATTTAAAGTTGTGCTTGACTTCAACAACCTTTTTATTGAGCATTGCCTATATACTAGTACTCTAAAGAGGGATCAAACTCCATGTAGTTAACCCATTATAATGTTATGTGTATGAAACTAGCATAAAATTCTAGATGCTAATGCAATATTATTGTGATTAAGTTATTCAATTGTGTCTTATGACCTTGGAGGTGTGTTTAGACTTTAGCTCAGGGATACTAGGGTTTTATGTAATAAGAATTAGTATAAATAGATAATTTACTCTTAATATGCAACTATAATTAGGTTATTTATATTGTGGAATCATCTTATGTGAAAAATTGTTTGAAAATGTGATTTATAGTGGCATTTTTTTAATTCCTTCAGATGGTGCTTACTAAACTTACAAGCTGGCCATTAGGTGACTTTTGAAATTTCAAATTTTGACATTAATTGGTGAGATGATGGTGCTACCAATGTGTATAATATCATGGGTCACTATGGTTCCAAGGGAAATATTTGATAAGTTATAGATATGGTTTAATATTATACTTAGCTTGAGCTACTAAGTTATCTAGATAGAAAAAGTCTGAAGTTATTTTGGTTTCTTGAAGGAATGTGTATGTAATGCGATATGATTTACCAAAAACTTATCTTAAATAAGATATTCATACTCAAAAAAGGTAAATCAAATATATCACTTTAATATATAATTTATTAAGATATGACCAAATGGATCTACTAAACCTAACAAAAGGAGCACCTATGACACAACATCAATAGAGAGGGTTTTAAGGCCTCTATAAAACTAATTTAATGAAATAACCATAACTATGTCTCCAATTTTGGAATTAATTTAATCTATTATTTCTAATATAACAACAAAAATAAGGGGGGTGGTCAAAAATAAACTAAAAAGGGTAAGGAACCATGGTAGGCAAATAAGGGCCTAGGTCACCTAAGGTGAGAAATGGCAAGTTTGGAAACAAATATAACCACACTAAGTATAAGTGTAGATGAGGTTCAAATAAGTATTTATACATTCATTCAAACCATGAATCATGAAAGTTATATCTATCAAATGAAATATCTAGGATTAGAATATACTTACATTTAAAAAAACCTCTCAAGCCTCAATCTGCCCCTTGGACAATGGTGATTTTAATATATTGTTGGGGTTTTAATGATAATAAAGTTTGAATCAATATATAAGATAAAATTACTCCTCTTATTTCATCAAATATTCCATAAGATAATATTTTTCCCTCCAAGACAAAATCCAAGCAATGGCTTCTCCAAATGTAGACTTAAGTATAATTATAAGTAATTAAAATGTGAAAATGAATGTTCCTCTCTATTGGATTAAAATGGTAAATTAAATTTTTAGTGGTGAGTGATCCTAACCATTTCTAAAGTTTTATGTGACACCATTATCTATCCTTAATGTAGTTAAAAATATGACAATTTAGCCTCAAACTAGGTCAGCCAGGGTTGAATTAGTTACAAAGCGTCTGTTTTAAGTTTTGGACTACATCGATCTAGGTCAACTTAGTTTGAAAATTAGTAAGAATTAATAAATACTAAATAAATTTATGATGATATAGTAAAAAAATTATGGGTCTTGGTATATTTAGGGGTTATAAGGAGGAATATTACTTAGGGGATCAATTATGAGGGTACTATAGTAGATATGGAAATGATAGATTAACAATAATATCTCTCATGACATACCATCAATCTACCCACCCATTTCTAGTTTCACCCCTTACCCCACTTAAATCTCATCATGTATCATGAGAGTGTAACATAGGATGGTACTTTGGAAAGAGAACATATCTATATAATAATGGAGCTATCTCAAATATAAATATTAAAAGTAATGATAGAAGTGAAATAAATTAAAGTATCATTTAATACCTTGACTTTAATTTATTAATGGTCACATGTTGTATTTATATTTTTGATCATGGAGGGTGAAATAACTACGTTAGACTAATCCTAGGGATATAAGGCTAGAGAGCAAAACAAACAATCACAAGAAAATCAAAATAAATAAAAACATTCATGACAAATTTAAGTACTTATAAAATTAATAAGCTAGGATGATAAAGGATAAGGTTGGACCAAAATACCAAGATAAATGGCACAAAAGAGGGAAATTTTGATAATAAAAAATCTAAGCCTACTAATGATATAGATACCCAAAATTGTATTTAAAGTAAGAAAAGTAACAATCTATATCAAACCAAGGAATCATGAAATAAAATAATGTAATCAATATCAATTTAATATAGGTAAAAATCTATACTCAAACAAATATAAAAATATAAAATGATTAAATGTAAACAACATCAATGAAAGAGAAGTAGCTATCCACACTCAATCAAAGATGGAAAAAGGTGAAAATGGGAGAAAGAAACAAGACTAAATGGCTTTCAAAAAGGTAATAGAAACATAAAGTCCCAAAAATAAATGATATAGATCCTAAAAATATAATTAATAACCAAGATATCATCTCACAACAAATCAAAATGTATCTTATATTCTAGTGATAGATAGAATAACAACTATCATATTCTGAACATGTCAAAAAATAAATGGAGAATAGTAAATGTATAATTTTAGAAAATATTTAGAAACAAATATGCCTATCATGGGGGGAATTAAATTGGTGATGGGGGGAATAGGGCCATTCTAATTTGAAAACATAGTCTTTACTAAAAAATAGACACTCACATCAATTTGGGGAAACTAAGATACTTTTGACATTAATGATATTTATATAACTTGACCGAGTTGTGTAATTTTTAGCTAACTAGTGAAGTATAAGTATCATCCCATCAAGGCTAGTATGCATGAAAATTAAAATGGAATTACTTTTCTATAATGTTTTTCCCATTCCTTAGGCCCCCTTATAAATCCCTTAATCTATTGTGAATATTGGGTACTTTCATGATAAATTAGGTGGCACTATGAATATTTATGATAATGAGACATCATGTCCCAGTCTATTAGCCTAATAAACCCCAAAGGACCTAGGATATATTATGAGTACAATTATGGATTTTGAGCTTCAATTAGGATAGGATAAGTGGTAAATAAAGATCATGTCTTTTGGTGTGATCTAACTTCAAATATTATATTTGAATTTTAAGAATTACCTTTTGTTGTATGATATAAATTTTAACTCTTTTTTATTTTACTATTCCTCCTCCATATGGTTTCAAAAAACAAAACATGGGTGCTAAAAATTAATATCACAAGAGAGCTTACACTTGGTGGTTATTGAATAGAACTTAAATACCATGGTGTCTAAGACTCCTATTCATTCATGATAAAAAAGAGTGTGATATCGAAACTGACCTTGGTGTGCCCAAAATGATGTGGAAAAAGGGGAATGATGATCATAGAATGATTAGTTTTCCCCAAATCATTAAAAAAAATGTATAAATCAAGATTGTACAATGATGGTAAAGCATGAATCACTATCATTTAAAATGGTATTAATGATTAAAGACATGAAGATAGACTGTTAAAATTTTACCATATGAGAATATAACTGATTCAAAATGTAGGAAAATAATACTCTCAATCATTGCCTTATTTTTCAAGGAAGAAACATATCTAAGGTAGTAAGCAAAATGAATATGTAAAGAGATTTAAATGAGGTGTGTTTGTAATGAGGGCCTTAACTGAGGTCTTACTATATAACTCACAAAGTGAAGATTCAAGAGGCACAAGTAATAAAAATGAACTAAAGGGTATATAAAGTGATAAAAAAAGAAATAGAGACTTGAAAAGAGTTTAAGGTTGATTAAATAATAAAATAGGTGCTTATGAGTAATAGCCAAGTCATATCCATGGTATTATGATGTAAAATCACAAACTAAGTACCAAGTGGTGTTAAAAATATAAACAAACCAAAGGACTAAAGTTATGAACTAAGAATAAATTATAAAAAGATAATCGTGGATGCTACTCCCATAACCTTTGGTGTGTCTATGGATATGTGTGGATGACTTGTGGGTTACATACCTCTTTCATATTCTTGTTAAATTTCTCTATGTTCTTAGTTAGGTTAGACTATGGAATAACCATGGATAAATACACTATATATAAGAGGTAGTGTTTAGTATTTGATCATCATTTAAGTATTCTACTCTTATTACATTATTGTGGAGGTTACCCCCTCGAACTGGCTCTACTTTATTATCTAATATTCTTCTCTACTATCAATTATTATTGTGTGATCTCTTATCTTTGATTATTTTGTGTGATATATAATTATTCTATGTGAACATCTAAGTAATTTCATTCCAAGTGGTATCAAAGCTTTGATTTTGGCAAGCTTCTTGTGGCATTTTTTTTTAGATTTGGTGAGGCATGACTTCTACAAGTAGAAGGAATGAAAAAACATAACTTGCAATTTGAAAAGAATTATTTTTTCTATCAATGCAATATTATTCAAAATGATTTTTTGAAATATCAGCAAGTAAACTATCAAAGATAAGTTTTCTGTTCTTGTCATTGATGATTTTATAGATGAATTAAATGGTGCTCTTTATTTTACCAAGTTAGATTTGCATTCTGGGTATCATCAAATCTTGATATGTGATGAATACATACCCAAAATAGCTTTCATAACTCATGAAGGCCACTGAGTTTATGGTTATGCCTTTTGGTTGAACAAATACACCATCCACCTTTTAGAGTTTGATGAATATTATTTTTAGGCCTTTTTTTAGGAAATTTATTCTAGTGTTTTTTTATGATATCCTCATTTATATTAAAAATTAGGAAGATAATTTACATGTGAAATAGGTACTCACAATCTTGAATAACATCATTTATATGCCAAAACATCCGAATAAAAATTTGGAGCTTGTGAAGTTGAGTATTTGAGTCATATGTTTTCACATGGAGTGAAAGTGGATCCTTAAAAAATCTAAGAAATGGTGTACTAACTGGTTCCTAAGACACTCAAGCAACTCAAGTTATTTTTGGGGTTAACTGGTTATTATTGTAAGTTTGTCAAATGTTATAGTAGCATTACAGCCCCACTCACCTCTTTATTAAAGAAATAATCCTTATATTGGACTAATACAACTACTAAGGCATTTGAACAATTAAAACTGGATATGTGCACCACTCACTATTGGCCACTCTTGATTTTTCTAAGACTTTTTATGGTTGAATGTGATGCATCTAGATATGGTATGGGTGTTGTGTTCATGCCAAAATACATACCACTTGTACTTGAAAGTTGCCAACTAAAGGGTAAAAATTAACTCAAACCCATCTATGAGAAGGAAATGATGGCCATTCTACATGTAGCCAAACAATGGAGACCTTATTTGATGGGTCATCATCCTCAAGTAAAGACTGATCATGATAGTCTCACATATTTTTTATAACAATGGTTTTCATCAGAAGAATAATATAAATGGGTAACTAAGTTTTTACGCTGTGATTTTGAAATAGTCTTCAATAAAGGCAAGGAAAATGTGGTGGAAAATGCACTATCCAAGAGGGATGAATTATTTGAGGTATTTATATGTGTCATGATCATTTAGAAGGTAGATTGGCTAGAAGAAGCAATATTAGAATGGGAAAATGATAGTGCTACCCATGATTTGATTCAGAATCTTTAGTAAGGTTTGGGTGTATTTGAAAATTTCACATGGAAGGGTAATGCATTATGGTATAAATATAAATTATACCTATGTAAAAATTCTCTTCTCAAACCAAAAATCCTTCAGGAACTTCATGAAAATCCATTTGCGGGTCATTCAAGATTTTTGAAAACCTATCATAGAATCAAGAAAGATTTTTTTTGGAATGGACTCAAGGGGGATGTCCAAAAGTATGTGGATAAATGTATGATATTTCAACAAAATAAAGGTGAAACTATAAAAAACCCAGGTCTTTTGCAGCCTCTATCCACATGCCTAGCTAGCATTAGGAAGAGATGTCTATGGATTTCATTATAGGGTTACCAAGATCTAATGGTTAAAATGTTATCATGGTTGTTGTGGATCATCTCAGTAACTATGCTCATTTTTGTTCTTTATCATAGCCATTTTTTACTAGTATAGTAGCTTCTAATTTTATCAATATAGTTTAGAAACTGCATGGTACTCCTAAGATCATTATCAGTGATAGAGATCCCATTTTCACTAGTAATTTTTGGACTAAATTATTTGCATGTTTGAGCACCAAGTTGGCTCATAGTTCATCCTATCATCCTCAATCAAATGGAAAAATTGGGGTAGTCAACAAATGTTTGGAAGGGTATCTCTATTGTTTTGTTTTTGATAAATAGGATAAATGGATTCATTGGTTTCCACTTATAGAATGGTGGTATAATACTTCTATTCATAGCTCTTCCAAAATGTCCCCCTTTGTGGCCTTGTATGGATACCACCTTCCATCCATCACTTAAACTTTGAAGGTCTATCCTAAGTTTAATGTAGTTGAATAACATATTCACCATCAACAGGAGGTTCTTTCAAGTTTGTGTGAAAATTTAGCCATGGCCCATAATCACATGAAGCAACAGGTAGATCAACACAAGAGTGAGAGGCATTTTAACATTAGTGATTGGGTTTTTGTTCACTTGCATCCATATAAGTAAATGTCCTTAAAGTAATATAAAAAGGATAACAATTTGTCCCCTAAGTATTATGGGCCTTATCAGATCTTGCAAAAAAAATTTAGTGTGTCCTACAATTTAGATTTTCCTTCATCCACTCATAAACATCTATTATTTCATGTATCATGCCTAAATAAAGTCATTAAACACTGAGCTACTAATCAATTTGAGTTACAAAAATTAGATGAGGAAGGGAGAGTTATTATTGATCCTGAGGTGATCCTTGAATGTGTACTAGAAAACTATACTATAGAGTGATTAAAGAGTACCTGATCAAATGGAAGAATCTACCATGTGAATATGCTACCTAGGAGGATGAATTTTTTCTACAATAACATCCAGATTTTATTCAACATTAAGAAACATGTTGTTTTGAAGGGGAGGGGCATGTTATTCCCTTAGCCTTTGGTGTGTCTAGGGATATGTGTGGCCAACTTATGGCTTACATACATCTTTTATATTCTTGTTACATTTCTCTATGTTATTAGTTAGATCGGCCTATGATAACTTAGTAGACTATATATAGGAGGTAATGGTTAGTCGTTCATCATTATTTAAGTATTTTGATCTACTATCAATTATTTTTATGTGATCTCTTATCTTTTCTTATTCTATGTGAACATCTAAGTAATTTTATTCCATTAGAGGTGTGTAAATAAATTAAGTTTGATGTTATGATGCTTTGTGGAAAGTCTAAGTAAGACTTGAAAGAAAATTTAGCTCTAGAGTATATATAATACTAAGTATAAACTTGAAAGTCAATCATAATAGGAGAGAAATACATAGATAACAAGTAATTAAGCAAAGTATTTCTTCAAAAACTGAGCATTGATTAGTTCTTTGAAGATATCTCCTTCATAAGTTTTAAATTTTTAAGTACTAGATCGAAGAATGTCTTTGACTATGTAAGGAATCCACCACTTTTGGGTGTACTTGACTTCTTTATCATGGGTTTAATATAACTTAAGCACTAATAATCAAACATTGAAAGTATGCACTTTTAATTTTTTTATGTTGTTTAGCAATGCAAGCTTTCTATTGGTGATTATGTTGTAATGCACCCATATGTCACTCATCAAGGAATTTAAAGGAATGAATTTGGGATTCACAAAGATATTCATCAAGAATGATGCCATGAAGATAAATTTATAATGAATTTAGCTCAAATTTAATTAGTAAGACAAATTCCAAACCATATACTAATGAGAATGGAGTTGTCCCAATACTAGTATAAATGTTAATATAATAAGCCCAAACTATAGGATAAAACTTGAGATGCCAATTAGAAAGATAATCCCTAATAGTATTTTAAAATATCTTGTTAAGGATTTTTTTTAGTGGCTCTAGTTTAACCATTACATTGAGGATGATATGGTGTGTAAAATTTATGTGTGATTTTAAATTTTACACATAGTTGTTTCATATCTTTGTTTTTTAAATTCCTGCCATCGTAAAAAATTATGGTGTGAGGAATTCCAAAATGACATATTATTTGATTAAGAATGGATTTTGAAATATTAATTTTAGTAACATTTACAAGATGCATAGCTTTAACCCACTTGGTAAAATATTCAACTGTAGTAATGATGAAGACATGGCCATCATGTAATCTAGGTAATTTTCTAATGAGATCTAATCCTAACATAGAAAATAACCAAGGAGACTCCAAGGTTTGAAGTTCAGTCAAAACATAATGAATGAGATCATCATGAATTTATCAATGATTACAATTTTTAAAGAATGTAATGGAATATTTTTCAAGAGTACGCAAAAAATATCCCACGTGTAAGAATTTTTAGGTTGTATGTTTCTACCAGAGTGACCACCAGATATGTCCTCATGTGATTTATCAAGAAGGTTATATGTTATGACCTTAACCATTGGTGTGTCTAAGAATATGTGTGGCTAACTTATGGCTTACATACCTCTTTTATTTACTTATTACTTTTCTCTATGTTCTTAGATAGGTCATCCTATGGAATAACCTTGGCTTAGTAGACTATATATAGGAGGTAGTGGTTAGTCTTTAATCATCATGTGAAGTATTATGCTATTAGTGAATTATTGTGTAGGTTTCCTACTCAAAGCGGTTTTTTTATATTATCCAGTATTCTATTTTGTTGCCAATTATTGCTATGTAATCTCTCATATTTTCTTATTCTATGCAATATAAAATCATTTTGTGTAATTATCTAAGTAATTTCATTACAAGTGGTATTAGAGCTTCGATTTGGGCAAGTTTAATATAACATTTTTTTTTGGATTTGGTGAGGCATGGCTTCTAGGAGCAATGAAAGTGAAAAAACATAACTTATAATTCAGGAAGAATTATTTTTTCTATTAGTATAGTATTGCTCAAATCGTTTTTTCAAAAATATATATTTAAAAAAAAAGTGTAGAATTTGTTTTCCCCCTTGCACACTTGTAGTCATTAGATTCATCTCAGTGAGATGATTTCAATGGTATACTCTATCGGTACACTTTTTTGGTACTAAAATTTTTCCTCTAGTACATAAAGATAATCATTAGATTCATCTTGACAAAGGTAATCATAATGGTACCATTTCTTGGTACACTTTTTTTTAGGGTCAAAACCCTCTTAGGGTTTGTTTATGATAGGTCCTTTGAGGAATAAAAATTTCACCAAAAACTCCTAAGAATTCTTCTACCAATGACATAGAATCTGGAACTTCAGGTCTAATGATTTCTTAGCTTCAAGAGGACATAAAAACCTTGGTGAGGCATGCTAACTTTGTTGCAGTATAAGCTGATATTTTAGGGATGTGCAAAGAGATTAATAGAGTTTAAAATAAATTTTATTATATCAATACACAATCGGCTGCCCTCACATCTTAGTTTCAACTTAACAGCCCTACACTTCAGCATTTAAATCCTCCTCAACAACTCCCATACTAGTATGAAATTAATGTTTCCAAAAGTGGACATGCATAAGTTTAGTGGTAAGGATCCTCTCACTTGGATTAACCAAATTGAGAATTTATTTGAGTTGCATCAAACCCCTTATTATTAGAGGGTGATGGTGGCATCCCTATATATTGAACCTAAGTAATTCATTTGATATCATTAGTTATGTGCTCAAAATAAAAATAATGGTTCTCTTATTACATGGAATATTTTTATTGAGGAGTTGATAGCTCATTATTATAATAATGTATCTAAGAACTATTTCACCTAATTATCCAAGATATGGCAAACATGATCTATGAAGGATTATATTCAATAATTTTAGAATCTCTCTTTACAAGTGGAAAATATCACTGAGATAAATTTGATGGATCTATTTTTGGGTGGCCTCAAAGATAGCATCCAATACGAGTTTTAAATGTTTTTCCCAACATCTATATCAAAAGGTATCCCTAAGGCATGCATGATAAAAGAAAAAAAGATGGTCAAATGGAAAACTATCACTACTAGTCATGATCGTAACTTTCCAACACCATCATTTCCATAACCCACTAGATTAACACAATGAAAAATTTAGGAGAAACGAGCCAAAGGGTTGTGCTATGGTTGTGATAGAAAATGGAGTAAATACCATCATTTTGATGAAAATAAGCTATTTACATTAAAGGTGCCAATGATGATGAAGATGATGTAAAAGTACATGATGCATAGGCAAAAGTTCCTAAGGAGGAATCTAAAGAATCTCAGCTTACTATTTCATGCCATGCCCTATCACGTATTAGTACTCCCCAAACTCTTAAGGTGATGGGTTTCCTTAAGAAATAGGTCACTATCTTGATTGATTCGAGAGCACACACAACTTCATCCACAATAAATTGGTTACTCATTTGAACTATTTAATTTATCCAGCTCCAAAATTTTAGGTTATGATTACATATGGTGGTACTGTCAACTGTTCAGGAAAATTTCATAGTATTATGTTGGCCATGGGAAACTACTTATTGGATTCTCCTATGTTTGTTATTATAATGGGTGGAGCTGATATTGTTCTAGGAGTCTAGTGGATCACCACTTTAGGCACTATTGAGATGAATTTTCAAGAATTATTCATGCATTTTCATTCTAAAGAGAGGACATTTGAGTTAAGAGGATTAAAGCCTAACTCTCCTAAACTTGTTAGCTCCCATCAAATGACAAAGATTCTCTGTAAGGGTTCTAAGGGATTTGTAGCTCACTTGTTTTCTATGGAAGTACAACCAACTCAACCATCTCCACCTCTTGATCTATAACAAATAAATTATGCTAATTCCATTGTTTTTAGAGACATACCAAAAGGACTTCCACCTAGCTACATGCATGATCATGCTATCACACTTATTCCTGGTAGTACACCACCCAACATCAGGCCATAAGTATCCCTATACCCAAAAAAGTGAAATTGAAAAGATGGTACAAGAAATATTGGATGCAGGTTTCATTCACCATATCCAAATAAAATACTCTTCACCAATTACCATGGTGAGAAATAAAGATGACACTTGGAGGATGTGCCCTAACTAGAAATAATTCAACAAGTACACTATCAAAGATAAGTTTTCAATTCCTATCATTGATGATTTACTTGATGAATTGAATGGTGCTCTTTATTTTACCAAGTTAGATCTACATTTTGGTTATCATCAAATCAAGATCCATGATGAAGACATACCCAAAACTACTTTTAGGATTCATGAGGTCCATTATGATTTTTTGGTTATGCCTTTTGGCCTAACAAATACACCATATAATTTTTAGGGTTTGATGAATACTATTTTTAATCTATTTTTGAGGAAATTTGTTTTGGTATTCTTTTATGTTATCCTTATTTATAGTAAAAATTGGGTAGACCATTTGCAATATGTGAAACAGGTACTCTCTATTTTGAAGCAAAATCAATTGTATGCCAAATCTTCTAAATGTACTTTTGGGGATAGTAAGGTTGAATATTTGGGTCATTTGGTGTCTTATGAAGGATTTAAAGTGGATCCTAGAAAAATCCAAGCAATGGTATACTGGTAAACTCCTAAGACACTCTAGAAACTTCAACTATTTTTGGGGCTTACTAGTTACTATTGCAGATTTGTCAAAAATTATGGTAGTATTATAACCCCACTTACCTCTTTGTTAAATGACTCTTTTTAGTGGACTGATGTAGCTACCAAAGCATTTGAACAATTGAATTTGGCTATGTGCACTACTCCAGTATTAGCCACTCCTAATTTTTATAAGACTTTTATGGTTGAATGTGATGCATCTAGGTATGGTATGGGTGTTGTACTTATGCAAGAAGTTAGACCACTGGTATTTGAAAGTCATCAACTCAAGGGTAAAAATCAACACAAACCCATTTATGAGAAGGAAATGATGGACATTTTGCTTGCAGTCAAAAAATGGAGACCTTATTTGATGGGTCATCACTTTCAAGTAAAAACTAATCATGATAGTCTTAAATATTTTTTAGAACAAAGGTTGTCATTTGAAGAACAACAAAATGGGTAACTAAGATTCTAGGCTATTATTTTGAAATAGTCTACAAAAAGGCAAGGAAAATGTGGTGGTAGATGCACTATCCAAAAAATATGAATCAGTTGATTCATTTCTATGTGTTGTAACCATTTTTTAGGAAGATTAGCTAGAGGAAGCACAATCAGAATAGGAACATGATATTACTACTCATGATTTGATTCAAAATCTTCAACAAGGTTTAGATGGATTTGAAAAATTCACATGGAAATATAATGCATTATGGTACAAAAATATATTGTACCTATGTAAGAATTCTCTTCTTAAACAAAAAATCCTTTAAGAACTTCATGCAACTCCAATTGGGGGTTAGTTAAGATTTTTGAAAACTTATCATAGGATCAAGCAAGATTTTTTTTTGGGAAGGTCTCAATGGGGATATCCAAAAATATATGGCTAAATGTATGATATTTTAATAAAATAAAGGTGAAACCATCAAAACTCTAGGTCTTTTATAGCCTTTATCTATCCCTAGCTAGTGCTAGGAAGAGGTATTTATGGATTTCATTACAGGGTTACCAAGATCTAATGGTCAAAATGTTATCATGGTTGTTGTAGACCATCTTATTAAGTATGCTCATTTTTTTTCATTATCCCATCCATTTTTTGCTAGTACAATATCTTTTTCTTTTCTCAATACAATTCAAAAACTACATGAGACTCCTAAGATCATTGTCAGTGATAAAGATCGTATTTTTACTAGTAATTTTTGGATTGAGTTATTTACATGTTTAGGCACTTAAGTAGCTCATATTTCATCTTATAATACTCAATTTGATGGAAAAACTAAGGTATTCAACAAATATCTAAAAGGATATCTTTGTTGTTTTGTTTTTGATAAATAAGATAAATGGGTTCATTGGTTGCCACTTGTTGTATGGTGGCATAATACTTTTGTTCATAGTTCTTCCAAAATGTCTCCTTTTGTGGCACTATCTATATACCACCTTCCATACATCACTTCAACCTTGAAGGTCCATTCTAATGTTTGTGTAGTTAAATAACATATTCACCATCAATAGGATGCCCTTGCAAATTTGCGTGAAAATTTAACTATGGCCCAGAATTGCATAAAGAAACAAGAAGATCAACATAGAAGTGAGAGGCATTTTGAAATTGGTGATTGGGTATTTGTTTTCTTAAAAACATATAAATAGATGTCATTAAAGCAACAAAAAAAGGATAACAAGTTGTCCCCTAAGTATTATGGGCCTTATCAAATCTTGCAAAAAATTGGCACTGTGGCCTACAAGTTAAATTTTACTTCATCTACTCAGATACATCCAGTATTTCATGTATCATGCCTGAAGAAAGTCATTGGACATAGAGTTACCATTCAAACAAAATTAATAGAATTAGATGAGGAAGGTAGAGTTCTTATTTATCCTGAGGTGATCCTTCAACGATACACCAAACAACTACATTCTAGAGCAATTATAGAATACCTGATCAAATGGAAGAATTTTCCATGTGAAGATGCCAGTTGGGAGGATGAAGCATTTGTGCAGCAACCTCCAGAGTTACCACAACACTGAGAAAAATGTTATTTTAAAGGGTAAGGGCTTGTGATACCCTTAACCATTGGTATGTCTATGGATATGTGTGACTGACTTATGGCTTAAATACCTCTTTTATTTACTTATTACTTTTCTCTATGTTCTTAGATAGGTCGGCCTATGGAATAACCTTGGCTTAATAGACTATATATAGGAGGTAGTGGTTAGTATTTAATCATATGAAGTATTCTACTATTAGTTCATTATTGTGGAGGTTTCCCCCTCAAAGTGACTTTGTTATATTATCTAGTATTCTATTATGTTGTCAATTATCATTGTGTAATCTCTCATATTTTATTATTCTATGCAATATAAAATCATTCTGTGAAAATGTCTAAGTAATTTCATTACATTATAACAAATAGATTATTTTTTATAACACTGAGATAAACAACTAAGGTACCAATACTTAATCATGTTTTAGCATAGAAACATGAAATGAGATCCATAACTGTGTAATAGCCAACACAAGAACTAGACCAAGTACATAACTTATCAATGACTTCATTATGAAGTGTTTAAACCACTTAGTATTAAGATAGAAGTGGGATAGTGTACAAAAACTCATGCATGCGTATCTACATACTTTAATGTGGCCTTCTTATTAAAGCCATCACTAACTTATACACCTACCCAAGTACCTGCACAAGTTGTAAAACAATCGATACCTTAGTGGGTAAATCAGAAAAGTTTAGCAAACAAATATAAGAAGTAAGATAGACTCAACAAAAGAATAATGATACTAAGCTTACATAAGTAATATCTATAAAATTCGCAAGTAATGAGAAGTGATAATGGAAAATGACTATTTTCAAAAGCAATGTAAATATTTGAAACATATTATAAAGTTCCCAAAAAATCAAGGGATAAGATTTACATCTTATTGGTAGGTATCTTAAGGAGGTTAATCAACAATATAAGTGTACTGATTAAGCTTTTTGAGATGTTTCAACAACCATGCTTATATTCTTCTTAGGAACATCTTTCATTTTTACAAGACAGGGTTAGTCTCAAGGTATAGGTTAACACATGCATGTTTAATGATCTCATTAAGTTTAGTCGAGCCTAAAAGGTTACACAATCACTCATAAACATCACTTTTTTAATACTCATGAGTTCAAGGAACTCAATGTATGTAGACAAAGTTTAACACTTATCGTTAATAATTAAGTGAATCAAACTTACTCTTAGGTCAATGTTCTTTATACCAAATAAAACCTAATTGTTTAATATTATAAATTAGAATCTTTTCTCTCTCTTACCTTTCAAGGAAGACTTATAATTTCATAAATAATGATTATAACTCACATCATTATCTTTTAATAATTCTTTGTCATTAAATGTAAATATCAAACCTTGTTATCATTCCATAATCCAATTCGAAGTAAGAAGTAGATGTTCCTCAAACATATAATGCCATGTAGCCATTGGAATATAGGACTCTTAAAGACTTAACCGTTTGTAAATTTTTTTTCCAAATTATCTTTCTTAGAGTTAACACATGCATAAGTTTTTTAATATCATTAATTAAATCTTAGCTACAATTAAACAATCTAATAATTCCAATTGATTACTCAAAATTATCCCAAAGCAGTCCCATCACTTCAAACAGTGATATTATTGGTTCTATTTAAGATAATTTACTTCTAATAATCATTAGAATATATTGAATCTTAAAACACTTTTTAAGATATTTTAAGTTAATCCTCAACTAAAGTTTATTACTAATTACAACCCTTCATAGGTTAAGGTAAGTCTTATACTTTGAAGTAGTCCAATTAAGACACCATCTCATATTTGCCAATGATTTCATTCTTAACAATAAAAATTTAGATAGTTTGAGGTAATTTTAAATTCCTTATATAGGCTTAAGGTTATCATGCCAAAATTGTTTATGATGAGGAAAGAAGATTAATTATACATAAAGTAAATTATTACAATTTAGTCATACAAAGTATGACTTTCCAACTTATCATACACTTTAACATATATAAATCTCTCATAATAAATCATACTTATATCTTACAATTTTAATTCAAATATAACTAATTATTGTTTCCATTATCTAACTATCTCAATGCCATTGACTTGAGATAAGAAGACTAATAATGTTGAATAATCATATGAACTTTATCAATCTTCATGAACACATATTCATAATATAACATAACCCAATGAACTTGTAAAATTATGCAAAGAAATGTATCCTCCTTTCAAATTTAAGTGTAACCCTTAAGAACTTTTATGCATACATATACATATAACAATATTACAAATTGAACTTGTTTGATTTATTCAAGTTACACCAATATAATCCATTTAGGTATAAGAATATAAGGTTTAAATTAAATTTTGACTTCAAACAAATCCTAAATTCATACAAGCTTTGAAAATTAAATGTTCAACAACTATTAATAGTTTACAACATTGTAAGTCATTATTACTAAAACTTTAATAAATCGATGAATATTCTATTCAACTTACCCAATTGCATACATAAATGACAACACCAATGAATACTCTGATAAATAAAAGAGTAGCCTCTATTTTATATTTATCAAATAACATGGCTTATCTATGATTATCATTACATTGAATATCATATGAAACATAATTAAGGAATTTAATTAATACATTAATGAATCAGTTCCTTTTACAATCAACTTTCAAAATAACTAAACTAGAAGAAGTAAAATGAATAATCTTCTAGATGAAATCCAATGAATTGAATGTCCACATATCTAATCCAAATTATCCCAGCCATAAGTGTAATTAAACCACCTAGTCCATCATTTGGATGTGATTTTAGCCAGATGAGAGAAGTGAGTAAGGTATAATGTCAACTGAACTTGACTTAACAAAACTAAATGATGAAAACATTCAAATAAAACTATTTACATTAATGGTTAATAACAATAACACTTTTGTAGTTGTTCTAATTATTGAATCTCTTTTAGATCATTCCAAGATTTAAGATTAAGATTTCAATCCATGGCATTGCACCCACAAGTCCTAATCCAATATTAGGGCACAACACCCAAAATAAATACAATTGTATTACTACTAGTAACCTCGAATATAGAAAGTATTCCTTAAATATTTCCATCTAAGTAAAATTAATTTAAATTACCTAAATAATTTAAGAGAAAAAACTAAACAAAATACGCAAAACATCCTTATAAAACTTATAGAAGTCCAAAAAGACATCACAACTCAACTTAAATTTTCATGCAAAGCAACATATTTACATAGTGAAAATAAAGTCAACTAAACTAATCAAGAAAACAACATCAATGAACTTAAATTGATAGATCAATATCAACCAATAGGGTCAAATGAAAAACATGATAAAAAGATACCAATTCCATTATCACTAGCTGGTAATCATAATCATGATTGAAATCATTCATATGAATGTTTAAAGTCAAACCTGATTTAAAAATCATGATGTATGAAATCATTAACATAATCCATAACCTAAAGTCAAAAAATCATGTATATAATCAACACCAAGTGATTAAAACAAACTTTCATCATAATTCAAAATGGATAATGACCAAATCAAATACCCTGGCCATACAACTAATAATAAAACATATTAAAATAATATTTTAAGAAAATACCTAGATGGTACTCAAATCACACTTGTAGCTCAATATTCTATTACATTCTCATAATTATATGGCCTAAAATACACATGTTCATGTTTATTCAAATAAAATAACCCAAACAAAACTTAAAGTACCAAGCTAGGATTATGAAATAACAACCATGTTTCATCTATTCATAACCATGGTCTAGTGGCCTTTCAAAAATAACAAGAACCCATAATAAAATATGCACAACCATAACCCTAAATATATTTCAAAAATAGTAATGATCTTCCATAAACAAATGAAACATTCATAATATATGCACATAAAAAACCATTATCTATAAGCCACGAATGAGGTTACATGGCTCTAACAAAAAATCTTTTTGTTAAAATAACAACCCTAATTCAAGCTCAAACCCTTCAAGGTTTTAATCATGTAAATAAGCCACAATAATATAATGACTACATTCATTTTTAAATAAAAACCCAATCCATAATAACAAATTGAACTATAAAGTCACTCATAAATTTAAATTCATTACTTACTTGAAAAAATAGTCAACAAATGAAAATGATGATGATTTTTATTTCTTTTTCCTTGCCTTCATGAGCTTCCAAAATTTTTCCCTATTGAATAGAAAAAACCAATCTACCCATTAAATCTAACTCAAACCACCATAAAATCCATGAAAACTCCCACATGGATAATAAGACAAAAGACTCACTAGAATTCAAGATCTAATAAAAACCCATGCAACTAACTGTATTCATATTTCCCTTGGCTACCATTCAAAAATTCTAGCAAAGTTTCCCTACATGCAGAGCTTATAAATGACAAGTTGAATGAACATGCAAGAATCCTAAAAGGGTTATAAATCTCTTAATTCATTTGCATTGAATGGTGAGTCAATGGCATTAAAAAAAGTTAAACAATAAAATAAACACATCAACTAATACCGTGCCCATGGCGGTTCATGACCTTCATGCCCTAGCCAAAGCCAAGCTATGACTTGGTCACAATAACCTTTGAATGTAAAAATATTACTAAATAATAATGACCTCCAAATAATTAAACTTTAAGTTGAAGACAAGATCAAACATTTAAAATGCCTTTAAACCATAACAATAGTTAATATTATTCATATAAATAATACAAGACTGTAACAAGTCATCCATGTCACTAAAGAGTCCAACCACAAAATAAGACTCCAACTATGAGTAAGATAATATCTAAAAATTAGTGCAATGTCTTAAGCTAACAAGCCAATTAAGAAAGACAAAAATCATAGTGAACAAGAATCCAAAACAATCAAGTCAAAATCAACTAATAAATTAATGATCATACAAGAAGTTGAAACTAACTAATGATCATATTAATGATGAAATTGAATTCAGTAAATGAAAAGCATTCAAAAATATAAAACATGCAATTAAAACTGAGTTAAAGCATTCATAATAGTCAAAACTCAGTATTATAATTTTAAGTTCACTATTTATTTTTGTTCACTTTCTCAACCTCACCTAACTATTCTAAGTCACATCCAACCTAGCTCATATTTGGTACCTACAATCATAATAGACCATCAGTATTATCCATACTATATAAGATTAATAAATGTAATAACAACATTAAATGTAATAATATAATTGAATTGAATAATGAATTAGTAACTCATTAAGCATGAATATTCAATGTTGTAATGAAAAGAATATCAAATAACTATCTCAATAATAATAATAATAATAATAATAATAATAATAATAATAATAATAATAATGGATCAAACATAAATCATAGAATTGTTTCATAATAGTAATCCAAACAATTACGCCTTGAATAGTTCATAACTAAACCATAGCAGTAAGTAAAATAAATGTAGTCAAACAAGGTCATGACATCGTCCCCCACTTGGAAGAGAGTCATCCCGATGATCAAAATAACCAAGGATAATGTTGCTTAAAAAGACTCTCATCCTACCAAGTAACACTTATTTTTTACAAGAGATCCCATTGAACTAAAACTTGATAAATCCCATGATTTCCCAACTTAACACTATGATGGTATAAGATTTTCACTAGATCTAACTGCATCCTTTCCTCTTTAAAATTGTGAAGATGATTCAAATATAAAACATGATAAGGATTAGATATATACTTTCTCAATAATGTAACATAAAAAACATCAATCTAGGATAAAGGAGGAAGGGCTAGTCGATAGGCAATGGGATTAATCTTCTCCAAAATTTCAAAGGGTCCTAAAAACCAAGGAGCTAATTTGGAGGTTTTAACTAAAAATTTTATCACCAACTTTGAATTCATGTGGCGATCTCTTTAAATTAGTATAATTTTTTTGCCTATCAAATGCATAATTTATATTTTTCCTTATTATTTATATTTTCCTATAATTAAAACATTAATACCAACAAATCTAATTAGAGTCCTACATTTATGTCCATACAAATATTTGAAAGGAACCATTTTAATAATATAATGGTATATGTTATTGTAAGTAAACTTAATTAAGTGTAAATAATCTTCCCATTTATCCTTTTCATCCATCTCATACATTATTAGCATGTCTTCCATAACTTGATTTATTATTTCTATCTAACCATCCATTTTTGGGTGATAAGAAGAACTAAAATTCAATCTTGTACAAAAAGTAATAGTCAAAATTTTCCAAAACCTAAAAGTAAAATTTTTATCTCTATTATGAATAATAACTTTGAGCATGCCATTCAGTCGTACTATTTATTTCACAAACCATTCAATAAATATAAATGGATCATCAGTTAAATTTTTAGTAATGAAATGACCAACTTTAGTAAACTTATCTATTATAACCAAAATAGTATCATTCTTGCTTCAAGATTTTGATAAACTACCTATAAAATTTAAATAAATCAAAACCCACTTACCTCGTGGAACATTATAGGGGTGTAATAGTACTTCTAGATGACAATATTTAGTTTTCACATGCTGACATTCTAAACATTTTGACACAAAGCTAGCAACTTCATGTTTCAAACCAGGGTAATAATACATCCTTTTCATCTCATGTGTCATCTTTGTGACATCAAGATTAGGAAAATGAAGTGATTCATGCACTTCTTTCAGTAAAATGTTCCTTAAGTCACCAGACTCAGGCACATATATTTTGTCTTTATGTTTCATTAAACAATTAGATTTAATAGAAAAGTTAGAAAATCTCTTTTCTAAAGGCTCATCAGCTAAATTTGCACTTACATCTTGGCAAAACTTATCAGAATGTTATTGTTCTAAAATTTTAGTTATGAAATTGTTATACATAATAGACAAGAAAAAAAGATACGTACATCAACTCAGTATATCAACAACATGATTCTCCTTACCTTTAACATAAGAAATATTCATATCAAAATTAATCAGAAATTCTAGACATTTATGCAAGTGAACATTTAGATGATCATAGGAAAACAAATATTCTAGGTTACAATGATCAGACTTTACTTCAAAATGCTTACCCAATAAGAATTATTTCCATTGCTTTAAAGCATGAATAATGGAAGCAAGTTCTAAGTCGTGTGGTGTAATTATTCTCATGATATTTTAGTTTTCATGACTCATAAGCCATAAATGAACCATATTGGGTTAGCACACCACCCAAGCCTTCTTTGCATACATCAGCTCAACATTTAAAATTATCATTAGGATTTAGTAAGATTAGTATATGGGTTGTAGTTAAAAAATCTTTAAGCTTTTGAAAAGATTGTTCATAATCAGAATTCTAAAAAAACTTCTTACTCTTGTGCTACAAGGAATTTATTATGTTAGCCAACTTAGAAAAAAATTCAACAAACCTTCTATAAAAACTAATTGTATATACATAACATTTTCAAACTTTATCAATTATTAATGATTTCTATCTTGCAGGAACCCATCGAGTCTTAATATCTCTAAGTGTATGCCTTAAGGGGTGTACTAGAAAAGGGGTGGAAAGAACATTGGTGTTTTGTAGGATTGTTGTCTCATACTACTACTTATTATCAATCCAACTATCTCCTAAAAACATTCCCCTAAGTTTTTCCTCCTATTTTTCACCCTCCTCTAGTCATTTTCCACCTTCATTAGTCATTCGCTAGCCTAAAATCTATTTGGATGGTTTACGATACATTTTCAGCCCCATCAACCTTATACTTTAATTGAAAAAACTCATTTAGGGTCTAGGTCAGCCCCTGGTTGACCTAGACCAAGATCTAACTTTTTTTTGTCAATAACAATATACAGACAATTGGGCCACCATTTTGGTTAAACTATCAAAAAGGACTAGGGTTAGATTCATCTATATAAACACATTCATTTCTCCATTCTTAGAGAGACAAAAAGAGTTAATTATTCATTTATGCTTATTTACAGTCTGATCTTCTACCATTCTACTTGAGGAGTCCTAGCTTAGGGTTTTTACTTGGAGAAGAATCTTGTCTTTTGGAAATTTCTTGGATGCTTTAGCCTTTCTTATTGATCCTTACAAACTACAAAAAACTCTTACGAAGCACCTTTCACCAAGGGAGATATTGAGTCTCAATGGGTTTATATTCAAGGTAAGTATATCTAAATTTTCTCCTCTCTTTTATTAGATAGAAGTAGCATAAGTAGTGACTTTTGAATATATTGCTCTCTCAACGGATTATGGTCTTACCTATACTTAGCTTAAATAGGATTCTCTTATTCATGTTTAATTTTATGTTTAATAACTCCTATTTTGTGCCATAAGATTTAGTGATCACTAGATTAGAATTTTACTTTACTTTTCATGTTTACACTTGTAAACATGAAAACATAAGACCTAGTTAAGGTTATTGCATAGTTTTTCTTAACTAGAGGATTTGGAACCCTCACTAGTGAATTTATTATGGTAAGAGATCCTTTGTCTTGGTCTAGTAGATCCATCTTGGTCATCACCCCAAATATCTAATGTATCAACAATTAGAAGTGTAAGTAGGATTTATCTTCTCTGAGCTAGGATTGATTTATAGATCAGTTACATCTCCCTTTGCATACATTCTAGTGAACCCCACATGAATCTAACCCTTTCAAGTTTTATTTCACACCATCATTTTTGTCTTCATATTATATTTTTATATATTTTTAATACTATATCAAACCAATCAATATAGTTCTAGCTTTATATGTGTAGGTTTAACACACATTCAATTCAAAATGACTTTGTTCTATTTGTGTAGTTCTTAATTAACTACATGTTACTAGATTGATTAGTTCAACACAGCATTATTATTTAGTTATATATTAGCATCCTCTATCAAATATGTTGACTTTGTCTATTAATATATTCTACCAATATACATGTTAATAAACACTATCAAATAGGTTGAATCTATTTAGTATTCTTCCTTTAGCACACAAGGTTTTGCAGGACTTGGTCAAACCAGTCAATCCACTTTACATAGTTTGAAGGTAGAAATTAAGCATTATAACATAAAATTTGTAATATAAATAATATTTAAGCCCACCAAGGTTCCTTTCTAATCTCTCTCTATCATTTCAATTCTTCCTTTTGTTTTGTTTTTCATAAGTTGGTAGTCTTCAAAATTGTAACCTTACAGCTAACTAGGTCAACCTTATTAACTTAGTTCTGTAGTTTGTTTTATATCTGAGATACATAGTCAACCTATTCAACTCTATTTTTAAAAACCTTACTTTTATATAATATTAACAGCCCAATCAACTTTGTTCTTTACTATTTTCATATAATGTCATCTAAAATAACTCTATACTATTATTAATCAAGGAATTAACATCTATTTGCTAGTAATTAATTCAAATTTTCTTTTCAATTATTTGCATGCTTAGAATAACTCACATAGTATAAATAGGTGGTTTTTGAAATTACCATTTTATTTACACTATTTTAATCTTTTGCACACACTATCAAACCACTTTATATTCAAAAATCACTAAACATTTATCTTCCTAAGGCTTAACTAAATGGATTTCATCACCAAGGGAGAAGCTAACTTGGTTTTCTAGTCAAGTATAAACATGTGGTTAATGGTATATATTATAAAATCACAAAACACCCTTATCATTATATAATTATAAATTGAGGGGTCAGGCCCCAATACCAAGACAATACCATTGCCAATATAAATACCTTTTAGCCTAAATGTCATGAAACTAACCCTAGATTGTTTTCTAGTTACTTATTTAAACTAAATATCCTATCAAATTAAAATCAAAGTTTATAATACTCTAATAACACTTAGAGTGACTGATAGCATTTACTTTTCATTTGATTAATTTCTCTTTGATCATTGTGTGTTGTATTGTAAAAATTTTATTGGCTAGCATTGGTGCAAGGTTTATGTTGTGTGCCCCAATTGGATCAATCACATTGATCCAATTATTGGTGTGTTTTCTTTCATTCTTGTTTCATACTATATTTTAACATTTCCCCATGTTTTAAAGCACTATCATCTTCATCGATATATTTTCTTATAAGCTAATCTTCACCTTCTTGTCTAAAGTACACAATTGACCTAAATGATTGTGTATTCATATCTCTCTATTATGTCCCTATCCAATAATACACATTCAACCCATATGATTATGTATTATTTTTAGCTTGTATCTTAGCAGTACCCAATCAACTTAGTATATTTTGTATCTGTTGGCTGACCCTATTCTTTATCTAGCTAACTTTGTTCTTTATTTGGTCGACTTTGTCCCTGATTTTCTTTTTTCCTTATAAAAACTTTATTTATTTCATCAAGCATCATGAAATCCCTTATCATAATCTTCTTGGATAACCTAAATACATTTAAACACTATATGGGGTGCTCTTTTCTTCCTTTCTTTACCTCCTAAGAGAATTCTCACTCTTTGATTATTTCCTCCCCTCCCTCATCTTTGGATTGCAACATGGTTCAAATCATACAATGAAGTGAGATAAGTGGATCAGATCCTTTTCACACCTATCAAGACAATTCCATTCTTTAATCATCTCATCAAAATGTGTGGAAAATTGATACAAGTCTATCTAATAACCCCATAGGTAATCCACCACCTAATAACCCTCCCCATAATACTAATTCAAGGGATCTTTGTATAACCACCAACCCACCAATTGATTCCACTCAAATCATTTCACAAATAGTGAAACAAATTAACATAATGAAAATATATAACACCTCCCAGATGATACAACTATAACATCATTTGATCAACATGGATAATCAACCTCCCGTTCTCCTCCCTCAAAATAATCAAAATTTTATTCCTCCTCTTAGAGATGTCACAAGGAATGTCATCCCACAATCTATAATGAACAAAAAAATACTTCAAAACATTCAAAATGAGCCTTTATCCCCTTTCATTATTTATACTGATATTGGTAATATATATCCAACTATTAAATATGATGAGACTAAAGACCCTACATCTTTCTTTAAGGCATTTGGTAATCTTTATAAGGAATGGATCCAAACCAATACTTTTACCACAACTAAAACTCTTAGTTAAAACCTTCACTGAAGATGTACTAGAATGTTACAACCAAATTCCCCAATAATCTATATGGTAAATAGAGGATTTATTCAATCCTCTAGTTAAAGAATTTTAACATAATGATCTTCTCAAAAATTACCTTAGCCATTTCATAAATGTTAAGAAATCTCCCACCAACTCAGTTCATGATTTTATCAAGCACTAAGATTGTGTGTCCCATAAGACTAATCATAACATGATTGATGGTAATCTATATAAACTCTTTATCACTACATTAACTCCTTCTCTTTAGTATAAGGCTTGAAATTTTACTCCTCAAATGCTCAATGAAGCTCTTGACCAATCCAAGCATCAAGAATACTTAATGAAACTATTTGAACGTAATACCAAATTTATTAAAGGGTCTTTTCAAAACTCTAATAATGCCATAACCAAAAATACTCCTCAAACCAATTTAGGAATTGTCAAAGCCGACAATCCCCCATCTTCTCACACACCTTTAACTATGCTGCAAATGAAATAATTTCTAGCTCCCTCCAAACCATTTACTTATCCCAATAATCCTCCCAAATGGTATGACCATAATCAATTTTTTTGGTTCCATGTTGACATCGATCACTCCCATGAAACTTGTAGAAGGCTTATCAAATTTTTTATCTCCTATATGCTTGGTGATTCATTCAATCATGAAGCCATGATTCAAATCCATCCTCAAGATTACAACACCATTTCTCAAAAATGACAAGCTCCCAAAGCTTATTCTCCTAACAACCGAAATTTGTTTTACACATCTAACACTCAACAAGATAACAAGGATGTTTATGCCATTAATGTCTACTATGACCAATATTACAATAATTATCAATATGTCAATGTTTTTAAGGTTAATTATCATCATAAATTGGCTCATAAATATCCCATTACCAAACCTAAGAAACCATATCTGGAAGAGAAACTCCTCAAAGATACTAAAACCACTCACCTAGCTTCGAAAATTAATGAGGAACCATCTAATGGGGGTCATCAATTAACTTTTATTTAATAATGTCAAATTGGGGTTGGTATTTGTATGCAATATGCAATAGGAAAAATAGATCTATTGCAAATGTTCCCTTCTACACACTCCACACTTGAAAAAATTGAAAAACACTCTTACAAAAATTAAATCACACTTACACGAAAGTAAATAATTGAATTGAAAAGAAATGGTAAACAAATAAAACACATGTAGCTCATAATAAACTATAAAAAATAATAGTTACAAACACAAAAAAATATAATAATAATCTATAATAAAATGATAATTAAAAAGAAATAAACAAAAATGCATTGATCCGTATTCCTTAGAATGAGTGTCTAGATCATTCCTTGAAAGAGGATCTATTTAGAACACAACTTTCAAAATAGATTACTCATAATGATGGAGAGAAAAGTGTAATGAAAATAAATAGATATTTGTATAGAATGATTTTATATTTCATATAATAAGAAAATATGAGATATTACACAATGATAATTGATAGTAAAATAGAATAATGGATAATATAGCAAAGCCACTTAGAGGGGGCAACCTCTACAACAATGTATTAATAACAGAATACTTCACACATGATGCTTAAAGACTAACCACTACCTCCTATATATAGTATACTTAGCCAAGGTTATTCCATAGGCTAACCTATCTAAGAACATAGAGAAATGTAACAAGTAAATAAAAGAGGTATGTAAGCCACAAGTCAATCACACATATCCCTAGACACACCAATGGTTAAGGGCATAACAAGCCTTTCCCTTTCAGAACAACATTGTCCTCAACATTTTGGAAACTCTAGATGTTGTTGCACAAATGCTTCATCCTCCCAAGTGGTATCTTCACATGGTAGATTCTTCCATTTGATCAGGTATTTTGTAATTGCTCTAGAATGCAGTTACTTGGTGCATCATTAAAGGATTGCCTCAGGATCAAGAATAACTTTACCTTCCTCATCCAATTCTGGTAATTCTATTTGAATGTTAACTCTATGTCTAATGACTTTTTTTATGCATGATACATGAAATACTAGATGTATGCGAGTGGATGAAGGAAAATCTAACTTGTAGGCCACACTGTGAATTTTTTACAAGATCTGATAGGGCCTGTAATACTTAGGGGACATATTGTTATCCTTTTTTTGTTACTTCAATGACATCTATTATTATGGCTATAAGTGAATAAAGACCCAATCACCAATGTTAAAATTCCTCTCACTTTTATGTTGATCTACTTCTTTCTTCATGTGATTTTGGGCCATAGCTAAATTTTCATGCAAACTTGCAAGGACCTCCTGTTGATGGTGAATATGTTCTTCAACTGCATGAACCTTAGGATGGACCTTCAAGGTGGAAATGATGGATGGAGGGTGGTATCCATATAGTTCCATAAAAGGATACATTTTGGAAGAACTATGAATATAATTAGTATACCACCATTCAACAAGTGGCAGCCAACTAACCCTTATATCCTATTTATCAGAAGCAAAATAATAGAGATATCCTTCTAGACATTTGTTGACTACCTTAGTTTTTCCATCAGATTGAGGATGATAGGATGAAATATGAGCCAATTGAGTGCCTAAACATGTAAATAACTTAATCCAAAATTTACTAGTAAAAATGGGATCTCTATCACTGACAATGATCTTATGAGTCCCATGTAGTTTTTGAACTCTATTGAGAAAAGTCAAAGCTACTATACTAGTAACAAATTGCTAGGATAATGAACAAAAATGAGCATAATTAATGAGATGATATACAAAAACAATGATAACATTTTGACCATCAGATCTTGGTAACCTTGTAATGAAATCCATAGAGACCTCTTCCCAACGTTGGCTATGGATAGATAAAGGCTGTAAAAGACCTAGAGTTTTGATGGTTTCACCTTTGTTTTGTTAATAGATCATACAATCAGCCACATATTTCTAGACATCCCCTATGAGACCTTCCCAAAAAAAATATTGCTTGATCCTGTGATAGGTTTTCAAAAATCTTGAATGACCCCCAATTGGAGTTGCATGAAGTTCTTAAAGGATTATTTATTTAAAAAGAGAATTCTTACATAGGTACAATCTATTTTTTTACCATAATGCATTACATTTCCATGTGAATTTTTCAAATCCATCTAAACCTTACTGAATATTTTGAATCAAATCATGAGCATTACTATCATGTTTCCATTCTAATCATACTTCCTCTAGCCAATCTACCTACAAAATGTTTATGGCACATAGTAATGCCTCAACTAATTCATATTTTCTAGATAGTGCATCTGCCACCACATTGTCCTTGCCTTTTTTGTATACTATTTAAAAATCATAGTCTAGCATCTTAGTTACCCATTTCTATTATTCTTCAAATGACAACCTTTATTCTAAAAAATATTTAAGACTATCATGATCAATTTTTACCTGAAAGTGATGACCTATCAAATAAGGTCTCCATTGTTTGACTGCATGAAAAATGGCCATCATTTCCTTCTCATAGATGGGCTTGAGCTTATTTTTACCCTTGAGTTGATGAATTTAAAATTCTAGTGGTCTACCTTCTTGCATGAGTACAACGCACATACCATACCTAGATGCATCACATTCAACCACAAAAGTCTTAGAAAAATTAGGAGTGGCCAATACTAGAGTAGTGCACATAGCCAATTTCAATTATTCAAATACTTAGGTAGCTGCATCAGTCCACTAAAAGGAGTCTTTATTTAACAAATAGGTAAGTGGGGCTGCAATACTACCATAATTTTTGACAAATCTACAGTAATAACTAGTAAGTCCCAAAAATCCATGAAGTTGCTTAAGTGTCATAGGAATTGGCCAGTCCACTATTGCTTGGATTTTTTTAGGATCCAATTTCACTCCTTCATAAGATATCAAATGACCCAAATATTCACCCTCACCAGCCTTAAAAGTACATTTGGAAGGTTTGGCATATAATTGATTTTTGTCCAAAATGGAGAGTACCTATATCACATGTTGCAAATGGTCTACCCAATTTTTACTATAAATGAGGATATCATCAAAGAATACAAAAAAAAAAAAAATCAAAAATGGCTTAAAAATAGTATTCATCAAACTCTAAAAAGTATATGGTGTATTTTTTAGGCCAAAAGGCATAACCAAAAACTCATAATGGCCCTCATGAGTCTTAAAAGTATTTTTGAGTATGTCTTTACCATAGGTCCTGATTTGATGATACTCAAAACGTAGATATAACTTGTTAAAATAAAGAGAACCATTCAATTCATCTATAAAATCATCAATGATAGGAATTGGAAACTTATCTTTGATAGTGTACTTGTTGAGTTCTCTATAGTCAGGGTACATCCTCCAAGTGTCATCTTTATTTCTCACCATGACAAATGGTGATGAGTATTCACTTTGGTTATGACAAATGATTCATACATCCAACATCTCGTGTACCATCTTTTTAATTTCACTTTTTTGGGCATAGGGATACTTATATGGCCTAATGTTGGGTAGTGTACTACTAGGAATAAGTGTGATAACATGATCATGTATGTGGCTAGGTGGAAGTCCTTTTGGCATGTCTCCAAAAACAATAGAATGAACATCAATTATTTGTTGTAGATCAAGAGATGGAGATGGCTAAGTTGGTTGTACTTCCATAGAAAATAGGCAGGGTACAAATCCCTCATCACCCTTATGGAGAATCTTTGTCATTTGATGGGATATAACAAGCTGAGGAGATTTAGATTTTAATCTTATTAACTCAAATTTCCTTTATTCAAAATGAAAATACATGAATAGTTCTTGAAAATTCATCTCAATAGTGCCCAAAGTGGTGACCCATTAGTCTCCCAAAACAATATAAGCTCCACCCATCAGAACAACAACATAGGAGAATTCAATAAGTAGTCTCTCATGGCCAACTTAATACTATGGCATTTTCCTGAGTAGCTGATAGTACCACTATCTGCAATCATAACCTAAAATTTTGGAGCTAAATAAATGAAATAGTTCAAATGAGCAATCAACTTACTATGGATAAATTTGTGTGTGCTCCTATAATCAATCAAGATAGTGACATTTTATTTCTTAAGTAAACCCATCACCTTAAGATTTTGGGGAGTACTAATACTTGACAAGGCATGGCATGAAATAATAGGCTGAGAGTCTTCATATTCTTCCTCAAGAACTTTTGCATCCACATCATGTACTTCTACATCCTTTTCATCATCATTGACACCTTCACTATAAAATAGCTTCTTTTCAATGCAATGATGGTCTTTGCTCCCTTTTTTATCACAACCATAACACAACCCTTTGGCTCACTTCTCCTCAATTTATCATTGTGTTAATCTGGTGGTCTATGGAAATGATGGTACTAGGAAATTGTAAACATGACCAGTAGTGAAAGTTTTACTTTTGACCATCTCTTTTTCTTCTATCATATGTGCCTTAAGGATAGCTTCTGATATAGATTGTGGGAATAAATTCAAACTTTGTATTGGATGTTATATTTAAGGCCACCCAAAAATAGATCTATCAAATTTCTCTTAGTGGTATTTTCCACCCGTAAAGAGAGATTCTAAAATTGATGAATATAATCCTTCACAGGTCTTATTTATCATAGCTTGGCTAATTGGTTGAAATAGTTCTCAGAGACATTATTCTAATAATGATTTGTCAACTCCTTAGTAAAAATAGTCCATGTAATTGGAGCACCATTATTTTTATTTTGAGCACATAACCAGTGATACCAAATGAATTACTCAGGTTTCATATACAAGGATGTCGCCATCACCCTCTAAGAATTAGGGGTTTGATGCAGCTCAAATAAACTCTCAATTTGGTTAATCTAAGTGAGAGGATCCTTACCATTTAACTTACGTATGTCCACTTTTTGGCAACATCAGTTTCATATCAGTATAAGAGTTGTCGAGAGGAGGATTTGAATTCTAAAGTAGAGGATTGTTAGGCTAAAACTAAGATGTGAGGGAAGTAAATTATGTAATGATATGTTGTAATTCACTATGAACTCTATTAGTCTTTCCATGCATACCTAAAACATTATCTTGTACTATAAAAAATTCATCATGCCTCACCAAGTTTTTTATGTCCTCTTGAAGCTAAAAAATCATCAAATCTAAAATTATAGATTCCATGTCATCAATAGAAGGAGTCTTAATATTTTATGGTGCCCCTTTTATTCCTCGAGTTGAAGGACCTACCATAAACAAACCCTATGAGGGTTTTGACCCCAAAAAAAAGGTACCAAGAAATGGTACCATTGTAATCACCTTGTCAAGATGAATCCAATGATTACCTTTCCATACTAGAGTAAAATTTTTGGCACCAAAAAATTGTACCAATAGAATACACCATTGTAATCATCTTATCGAGATGAATCCAACAACTGAAAGTGTGCATGGGAAAAAAAATTCTAGACAAAACAAAAATTAATTCTTCTTGGATTGAAAGTTATGTTTTTTTGCTTTCACTACTCCCAAAAGCCATGCCTCACCAGATCTTAAAAAAAATGATGCAAGAAACTTTCCCAAATCGAAGCTCTGATACCACTTGTAATGAAATTACTTAGATATTCATATAGAATTATTTTATATTTCATAGAATAAGAAAATATGAGAGATTACATAGTGATAATTGACAACAAAATAGAATACTATATAATATAGAAAATCCACTTCAAGGGGACAACCTCCACAATAATGCACTAATAGCAGAATACTTCACACATGATGCTTAATGACTAACCACTACCTCCTATATATAGTCTACTTAGCCAAAGTTATTCCATAGGCTGACCTATCTAAGAATATAGATAAATGTAACAAGTAAATAAAAGAGGTATGTAAGCCATAAGTTGACCACACATATCCCTAGACACACCAATGGTTAAGGGCATAAAAAAAAAGTATATTGATTTATTACATTCAAATGTGTGAGGTTGCATTTATAATCTCATGCTTTCAACCAACATCTAATTTAGGAGTAACAATGTAGATATTATAACATATCTTAATCTCCATAAAATATGGAGAGAGATATTTATTATAAGAATATAACATAATCTCAATCTCCATAAAATATGGAGAGAGTTATTTATTAGAATGAAAGTGTACAAATATATATTTAGATACACTATCTAAATAGAAATTATATATGTAGAAAGAATCTAAATGGAAAACATTCTTGTGATAGCTATAAATGATCTTGGTCATCTTAGAATGGACAAAAAATAATTAGAATTCATTAAAATGCTTTCTAAATGAGTTTGTGACAGTTTTGTCATAGTCCGTAGTAGTCTTGTGAAATGTCATAGCTAGCCTCTCAATGTCCATAACAGTCTTGTGGAAGTCTGTAGCTCACCTATGAAATTATGTATATCACATGTGGAAGTTTATAGCTCACCTATGGAATTATGTAGCTCACTTATGGAAGTCCATAGCTTTAGACTGGGTGAGTTGATAGCTACTGGTCAAGGTTGTAGCTTGGCAAAAATTCTAGATCTTACTTAGGAGATACTGTAGAAGAATATAAAACTACTCCAACATTGTCCTTGAAATGGTTACTCTTCATACTTAATCTTTTCTAGCTTAGTATGGACTACATATGCACATATTGACATATTTTTCCTAATAATCATTAAAAATAGCTAAAAAAGAGATAATCATGAATTATTAATAAATAACCATGATATATACTTTATATTTTATTCTAAATAAACTATAAGTTCAAAAACTACATTTAGATCTACTTATTATATAAGAAAAAAGGATGTTATTTCATGGATATAATGAGCCATTTTTGGGGCTCATCACCATCTCCTTCTTCCAAATCACCAACCACTTTTATTCATCCAAAATCTCATTTACCTTCTAAACCTTACATTGGTTCTTCTTCCAAAACCCATTTAAACTTCTTAGAAGAGTTCAAATCCATGCCTTGAAATATTCTTCTTATAGAGTTAGTTCATACCTCCCCTTATCATTATAAGTCTTGTTGGACTATTTTATGATCCAAACTATTTTTATTTAGTTTGGTTATGTTTTTGTTGGTTGATGGGTTGGTTACCCATGAGTTGATTTTATTTAGCCAACTTCTCGTAATATTTTTAAATTGTTACATTGTAAAACAGTAAATAGCTTTTCACATTGAATTTTTTGATTTTGTGATATTTCTTTATCCTAGTCAACAATGGTATCAGAGCCAATAAAATGGAAGAGGATAAATTAATAAATTTGTAGATCCATTTTGAAGGGTATAATTAGAGGGAAATTTAGTTGTGTGTGCTTTCATTTCAATCCTCCTTTGGCAAGGAATCATTATCAAAAGTCCCAAAAATAACATCAAGTTTCTCAAATCTAGACTTGGTCCATATGATAAATTGATGTGTTTTAGATAATATAGAAGCCAAATCTGATCAACAAAAGATATATGTACAAAGTCTTATAGTGAACAATGGCATTCTAACAACATATGGAGTAATTAATCAAGTCTTGCACAACAAAAAAAATCAAATAAGGGATTTCATATCCTATAGAATAAAAACAAGAATGATACATAGTGAAAAGATTATCAATATACTTTCATTTTATATGTGAGGCCTCCACCACTAAAACCAAAAAAATACTTATTTTTACATGGAAAGTAAAAACACTTGGTAAAAGATTTATCATGCTTGATTTTTTTATTTTCAATTTTGAAAAGCAAGGACATATATAATATTTTGAAATTTTATTGTTACAATAATTGATGATAAAGTGGATAGAATCATTTTAGTAGTCACTTGTTCAAAGGTGATGGGTTCAAAACCCATGGGTATTATTTTTTGTCAAAATTAATTTTTGACAATATTTTTTCTGTAAAAGGAGTTATAAGGATATGATAATATTTTCAATGAAAATGGTGATATAAGGGTGTAATAGGAGTTACAAGGAGTTGAATTTTTTTTGACAGGTCTCAAAATATTTTTTATAATCAGAAGCTATTTTGAAGGTAAAGGCAAAACCTCAATGGCATTCTCTATTTTTTTGACTTCACACCATGGCAAAAATTATGAGTTTAATTTCAGAAAATGGAAAATTATCACCTAATAACTACAAGGAATGGAGTAGGAACATGGATAATACACTCATTTTTAATGACTTATGATAAATCACTAAGAAATTAACCACACCACCAATTAAATTTGTAAATTTGGTTTAATAGCAAAAAGGTGATAAATGTGCACTTGCACTTTTGAAATTGTCTTTCACTAAACAAGTAATCATTCATATTGAGGCAATTAAAACTAGTGCATGGAAAGCTTGGAAAGCATTAAAAGATCTATATGACAAACAACTTACATACAAGAAGATTGAATTCTTATGCAACTATTAAATAATAAAATGGTAGATAATGAAGATGTCTTTGAATATCTTTCTCACATGAAAACATCAAAACAAGAATATTGCACAACTAGTGGTAAAATTGATGATGATATGTTGATTTCCATCATATTGAATGGTCTTAATTCTGCATACACTATTTTTATTGAAATGGTATAGCTTAGTGATAAGCTTAATAGTGCCACATTTGAATTTATTTGTGAGTTATTAACTCAGCATGAAAGACAATTTTTAAGGAAGAAGAATACACCTACTAAAGAGGCTCACTATACAAAGAATAGGTCCCATCATAAAGATCATCATCATATAAAATGATAGTTTCATAAACACTCTTTGAAACACTATTAAATTCATTCTCTGAGGCATTCTCCACACTGTTATAGATGGCCTTCATAATATTTACATTGACACTCTCCAGGTTCTTCCAAACATAGGCATCACCACAAACACTCTTCTCATAGTTATTATAGTGATTCAGGCTCTTTTGGATCTCACAGACATAGGAAAGAACCCAAATATTTCAAATGTCATGGCATTAGACATCTTACAGATGTATGTCCTTGGTGACCCTGTTCTCCATAAAAAAGAAAGCTGAAGTAAATTATGTGAATCATTCTAGTGATAGATCTTCTAGTTACTCCAATTATTCAAGATATTTTGACACTTTATTTGATCAGGAGATGTCCCTTATGGCTGAGGTTTATGGTCTAGATGGACTTGATAGCATATTTTTAGTGATTAATGATTGGAGGTTGGAGGATCAGTTGGAGGTTGGAAGACTATTCCCTTCTCTAATTAGCTATTCACTCAGAGTTTGGGATCATGATTGAATAGTAATTTTGATATCAGTAGTTTGCTTCTTTCAATTTTTTCCAATTTTGGCTTTCTCTCATTTAGTCTTCATGGCATAGAGTAGGTAGTGTTAGTTGATTTTGATTCTCTTAGTGCATATCTTCTCACCTCTCACCTAATAGGGGGAGAAAATATTACATTTGTTTGTTTTTAATCAGTCATTAGTGATATTATGATTTGAGAGGGGTTTCTAGCACCTTCAATGTTGAGAAAAGGTCATCAACATTTGTTGGACATTAGGGATATGTGCCATATATAGTATGGGTTTATCACTTGGATGGGTTCTTGTGTGGGACCTTACGTAGATTGATGTAGTTGGACAGGCTTTAATCAGGTTATACTACAATATGGTACGATAATCATAGGGGATGAGAAAGCTTGGATCATGTTCACTATCCTTTTATGCCACAACTCATAGGGCAAGTTTCTATATAGAGTAAAATCAAATTTTTATCAGTACCAAGAGGTACATTACACCACTTATAGTTGCATTTGGGTTTCCTTTGATGACTTTAGATTCATTACTCTAGTTATTTCATCACCCCTTTGGATCAAGGGGGAGTTTGTTGGATTATTTTATGATACAGATTTTTTTTTTTTTTTAATGTTTTAGTTGGTTGACGGGTTGGTTACCCATGAGTTGGTTTTCTTTAACCAACTTCATGTAATCTTTTTAAATGCTTACATTGTATAAAAATAAATAACTTTTCACATTGAATTTTGTGATTCTATGATATTTCTTCATCCTGGCCAACAAGTTCCTCATGAAATAATTATAAGAAACTAAAGAACCATCTTCTTTATTAGAAGAACCACCCTCTCATAAGCCTCAACCATCTAAAGTACATAACATTTAATCCATTTATCCTTATTCAAAACCCTACATATAATTCCTCGAGGAAGATATGATTAATGATGAGATCTTATTTTGAGTCGATGATCCACATCTATTCATTAAAATAGCTATTAATACCACCCTCATTAATGAATTATTAATCAATGAAGGGTCTAGTATTAATGTGTCATCTTTGTGGCTCATCTAAAAACTTTTTTATAATAAAGATAAACTCAAGAAAGCTTACCTAACATGTTGTGGACTTGATAAGACTAATTATAATCCACTTGTTTGTATTTGGCTCCCTATTACAATTAGACCTAAGACTATTCTAGCTAATATTATGGTCTTCAATTTACCCTTATCTTAAAACATACTCATAGGACACCCATGGACTCATATAATGATGGATATCATCTCTTTTGGTAGCCAATGTATCAATTTACTTCATAATGGTAAAAGGTATAAACATGAGGTTGATCCTAACCTTTGGAGTATTCAACTTCCAAATCCCAAATCTCAATATCGTATTCCCACCATCCCAATGATCAATAGTGATTCCTTACCAAAATTTGTCAATATGAATTTATATTTACATTTTAATCTCATTGATTCTAATGATGATGAGCCTAATGATATACAAAATATATGCAACACTACCGAGCTACCTCCTTAATTATAGGATTGGCTTCCTCCTTTATTTCCTTGTGATCACACAATTCCTCTCATAGATGAGATCAATAATTTCTCCCCTCTATGCAATGCTCAAGAAACCTCTTACATAGAATATGCCTTCATATGCAATGATTATGGAGTGGCCAAATTATTCCAAGATCATTTAATCATGTTTCCACATGAAGTTAGTGATCTAGGAATCTCCCCTTCTAAAATTCCTCTTGAATCTCAAACATGTTCCTTTTATCCAACCTATGATGATAATTACATCATGGCCCAAGATAAATCATGATACTTGGAAGTTCAATATTACCAAAAAAAATTATCCCAAATACATGCTTTTAATCATGATGTTCATACCATTTCCACTGATTTTAAATTACCACATGAAGGTCATGTACCTCTTATTAATTTTCCACTTATTGATACTCCTTGGGTGGTAGAGAAAATATTATATTCCAAACCTATAAAAATTCCTTGTATCATTTATACTTCCTATCAAACTAATCTTTCCATCCAAATATCTCCCTAGAAATGATGTTAATGACGTATCAATCAAGTCCAATCAATCTTCTTCCCCTACTCTGCCTACTCCTGAGATTACATTAGACACCAAGGCCACAAATTTACATTAAATACACTATGAATATTATCTCCATGGTTAAAAATATATATTTTAAAGTAGATGTCGAGTATTATGGTCCTCTTCCCACCTTACCTAGTGATGAATCCATTATTGAATTACTTCATGCTTGAGAACCTCAACTCCCTTGAAAACATCACAAACTTGGGAATTTAAAAAAAAAACCCGATTTTAAAAACTTCATCATTAGCATTGATCCTAAATTAAATCCCATTTCTTCTTTACCTACACACCATATCATTTCTAAGATGGAAATGTTATGCTTATAGAGAAAACTACCAGAATTAAATATGGCACCCCATCATGCACTCAACCAATCATACTCAAGAACTTACACCAACTAAACATGACAATTTTGGCTTATTATTCAATAAATATCATGAAACTTTTGATTGGTCCTATGAGGACATGCCCGGTATTAACCTTAGCATCAAGGTGCACAATATTATCACCTATCCGAACACCAAACTTGTGCAACAAATGCAAAAAAAATTTACACTTGAATTTTCCAATTTATTCCACAAAGAAATCATTAAACTTATTGATGCTAAGTTTATCAATCCTGTGAACTATTCAGAATGGGTTTCAAACATTGTCCCTATTTGGAAGAAAGTCACCATGGTCATTCACATTTGCATTGATTTTTACAACCTCAATATTTCTTGTCCCAAAGACAACTTCCCTTTTACTCTATAAATTCCATCATTGATTCCACTATTGGTTATGAAATCTTATCCCTTATGGATAGTTTATTGGGTTATAATCAAATTCACATTGCCCCCAAAGACTAACATAATACAACTTTAATCACAAAATGGGGCACCTATTATTATGTTAAAATTCACTTTGGCCTCAAAAATGTTGGATATACCTATTATCATGTAATGAACCATATTTTCCATGATCTTATTCATAATATTGTGGAAACCTATTTGGATGACCTGATTACCAACTCTAAAATCTGTAAGACTCATCTTTCTACTCTTGTTATCATTTTTTATCACCTCATCAAATATAAAGTTAGACTAAATCCATATAAATATGTTTTTTATGTCACATCTAGAAAATTGTTGGTCTTATTAGTCTCTCTTTGGTGAATTGATGTCAATCCTTCCAAGACCAATGTTATTGTCAACATGCATATACTTTGTTCTATTATAGATATTTACACTTCCTTGGTAAACTTGGGAAAATTAGATGGTTTGTCCCTGAAATGGATTACCATATTTATTCTATTAATTCTCTTCAAAATAAAGGTAATGCCCTAGAATGGATAGATCCTTTTCAAAAAGCATTTGACAATATGAAAGAATATTTACTTTATGCACCCACTCTTCATCCACCTTCTAATTATCATCCTTTAATATAACATAATTCTTCCACACCTGTATTAGTTGGGTCAATGATTTCCCAATAAGATGATACTATATAGGAATATGCCATCTATTATATTAGTTGATGCCTCATCAACTATGAAAAATGTTATACAAAAGTAGAACATGATTACCTTTCCATATATTTTATAGCTAAAAATCTCTAGTACTATATACTTTATCAAACCACTTATGTTATAGCTCAAATCCACTTTGTCACTTTTTCTCCAAATCCATTCTTCTAGGAGATATAATTGACAAGTGGATGGTCCTCATGAAATTTGATCTCTACATTATTACATAAAAAGCTTTCAAAGGATAAATTATTTCTAATCAACTCATATCAGCTCTCATCCCAACTACTGACTACTTTCAAGATGGTCTTATTAATGATAATATTATCTATATTAAATGTATTAATCAAACCATCTCTTAGAGATTACTTTCATAATTTCACTATTGATCTTGAAGCAAGTAATATTGAAGAGTCCTCTATCCTCTTTGATATTACTAAACCAAAAGTTGTCATAAAAAAACATCCTAAAATCAATTTTGATTTACATGAAGATATTTGGACCCTTCATTTTGATGGTGATAAATGCATTTTAGGAGTTAGGCTAGGATATATCCTTACTATTCCAACTGGTAAAATTATCCCCTTGGAAATTTGCCTTGCATGCAATGTCACTAACAACATGGAAAAATATGAATCCTTAATCCTAAGCATGAAAGTAGCCCTTGATTTATATATTACATATCTACATTCTTTGGTTGATTCCTAACTCATCTAATACCATATTAATGGTGATTATCAATGAAAAAGTGAAAATATCATTGTTTATCATCAAATCACCACTACCCTTACCAAATAATTTGTTTATATTACCATCAATCCTATTCCTTGAGATCAAAATTCTATCGTTGATTCCCTTGTTTCTTTATCATCTCTTTTTCATCTACACCAAATTCTTACCAATTATAACTTTCTTATCCAAATAATAAGATCCCCATATTTCATTCAGCCATAAGATTCACTTATCTATCACATTGAGGTTGTCACCATTCAATAAATCCCATGGTACAAAGACATCATTCAATTTTATTGAACACCAAACCTATCCTCCAAACATCAATTCCTATAAAAAGACTTATGTTTGCAAACAAGCTTTCAAATATGTTTTTTGATATAATATACTTTATTATTGCAATGTTAAAGGTACTCTACTCTAATGTGTAATACAATAAGAAGTTCCTCCTCTTCTTGAATAAGTACATGGGGGCATTTATATTGGACACTATAGCAGACATGCTATAGCCTATACATACTTATGTATGGGATACTTCTAGCCCACTCTTGAAAAGGATGCCATCAATTCTTTTTAAAATGTAATCCTTGTCAACTTCATGATGATATAATACATTCACCACCAACTGAGATTTAAATTGTGAAATCTCCTTGGCCATTATCAATGTGGGGATTAGATCTTACAAGCAAGCTACCTAGATCCCAGGATGGGCATGTCTTCATTATCATAGCCATTGAGTATTTTACCAAATGGGTCGAGGCCATACCCCTCATCAATGTCACCATCACCACCATTTACAAATTTATCTTCAATCAAATCATTTTACAATTTGGTGTTCCTCATACTATCATTTCAGATAATGGAGGTAATTTTAAAAATAAAGACGTCAAATAAATCTGTGATAAATTCAAAACTAATCACAAATTTTCCATACCTTACCATCCCCAATACAATTGCCAACCCAAGGCCACCAATAAAATTCTCCAAAAGATAATATATAAAACTTGTATAGATTAGAATTTTCATCTATATCTTGCTCTTTGGGACTATCACACTATCATATGCACTACCACTAGATTAACACCATTTTCTCTAGTCTAAGGTTTTGAATTAGTCTTCTCATTAAAATTTGAGCTTCCCTCTCTTTGTATATCTCTTCATGGTATCATACCCAATGAATAATTACATGAATCTCACCTTAATTCTCTTAATATTCTTGATGAACACTATATTTCTACCCTATAACAAATTCACCAATATAAGGCCCACATTACCAAATAACATAATAAAAGGGTTAAAATTCACACTTTTAATGTTGGTGATCTTATCATTAAGTTAGAATACACACATTAAAAAGAAGGAAAAGACACCTGAAAATGGTGGGGACCTTATTCAGTCAAAGACATTCTTGGTCCTAGTACCTATCACCTTTAAACCAATGACAACCATGTATTCAAAGAACCCACCAATGCACAATTCTTAAAGAAGTATTTGCCAAAAAAATTCCTCTCTTATCATGTTTTCTATATGATATTTTTATAACAATTTTTGAAGTATATATACATAGGTCTCACCTTTTGTAGCAATCCCTATTTTCACAAACCTTAGTCCCTCCTTCTGGTCCTTTTGTTTCTCTTTTCTCATGAGTTGCATTGTAAAACTATGGATAGGACCTAATCTTCCTCATGATTTTCCTTTTGTTCTCATTATATCTTTATTTTTCACATTATTTATACACCCACTTGGGTTTTTATTTTATGAGTTACATTGTAATACCTTGGATAGGACCAATCCTTCCTCATAAAATCACCATCTTTAATTAATTATATGTTCCTTCTCTAGAATGTTTATCAATGGTTACATGTGTTTGATCCTTGTTCTTAACTTTATCATTTGCTTCTTTTGTAGATAAAATTTTGACAAAAATAAAATGTGAGCATGTTTTCATACACTTCCCCCATTCTTATGTTAAATAATCACACTTTACTATCATTATATCCCTTGTTCACCCTTTGTCACATTTTTTGTGAGTTGAAGTAATTTAAATTATTTCATTTTATCATTCCTCTTGATTTCATTTTCTTTCACTCCACATTGGATAAACCAAGGTTGAATTCAAGATAACACTCTTATCTCAAATGAATTTATGATATTATTATACACCATGCTCTCTAAGTTATTTTTCTTCGCAACCAAGTCCAAAGTCTTCAAATTATAGTCATCCTTAGCACCCATGTTTAGTTTTTTGATTATGTATGGAGAAATACAAAAATCCATCAACACATTTAAAATCCAATTAATTAAAAATAAAATTCAATGATAAAAAAGGCAAATACTAAGTCAAAAGTCAAAATCAAACCAAAATATGTGATTACAAGCACATCTCCTATTTCTAATCAAAGCTCAAACTCCACAGTTGGCCACATGATAAAGCCAAGGTCCATTGAGGTGAGGTAGGCTTGTATATCAGAATAGGAGAACTCAATAAAGTCTATGGTGCTACCTAATTTCTCATGTAAGTACTCAATCTTCACAGTAGGCTAATGGCTCTATAAGAGGTCCTGAGGAATGGGGAACACATTGTGAGAAGATAGATCTAGTTTAATTTTCATACATATATCCTTCATGGGATGATATACATACTTAATTTATTGATCCATTTTTTGTGTGGCTAGGAGAAGTTCTTTAGAGTCCTTAATATCAAAAGTCTTCTTGTTTTGAAAAACCTAATTTGAGTGTCTTGATTTTGATAAAGAGTTTCTCTACCTTGGTCTTTCCTTCATTTTTCCTTCCACCCATTTCATTTCCCTTAATAGGCTATTATGATTCTAAATATGTTTTCACATTTTTTTTATATCTCATTTTATTGACATCTTATAACATGCTAACACTAGTTTGTTTTAGTTTTATTTATCCTTATAACAAAATAACATGCTTAAGTAATCATAGATTACTTTCTTTACACCATGGCTATATATTTCTAACATTGTTTTAATTTCTTTTACCATTTATCATTATTGTACCTCCTTTTTTTAGACACCTGAGTTTGTTTCTACCTTCATGTACTTTTTCCATTAGTGATTGAGGTTACCATTATTTTTTTACCTTTCACACACTTTTTTCATTGCCGATTGAGTAAGGATTGTTATTTCTCACTCATCAATGTTGTTTTACCTCTTTGCTTGTCCATCTTTGTTTAATTAAATATTTTTTCTAATTTCACATTGATGTTTGATTGCCATTTTTGACATGTATCCTTGGTTTGAATTGGTAAGTTTTCCTTTCTTACTTAAGGTTTACTTGTTTGATTTTTTTGGTCTTTAGTAGCCTTATATTTTTGGTTACCCTATTTAATATAAAATTTGACTTGGTCAGACCGACATTTGTCACCCAAGCTTTCCAAATTTCCAAGTATATCCCATCCACATAATATTAGTTATCTTGGCTTTCTTGCATTTGTTTGTTTTTAATCTTTAGTTTTGTATCCTTAGGTTCATTCAAATTAGTCTCTAAACCCTCCATGATAAAAACTACAAACATAGTAGACAACCATCCAATTATAAAGGTAAGTCCAAGTACACATACATTTACTTTTTAATTTCTTTCCCTTTCATTCATTTACTTTCAATTATTTTATGCTTTAAAATACTCCATTATTTTAGCTTTAGCATTATGTGTTTCTATGTTCTTTTCTCAAATCACCGTACCCTGTTGCACCTAAGTGACACATGATGAAATTTTAGTGGGGCATATGTATACACAATATTTTCAAGATTTATCAATCACTAATGCTTTATATCTTGTAAAAACTCATCGAATCTCAATCTCTTTGAGTGCATTCCTTAAGAGGTGCATTAATAAATGGGTGGACAAACCATTGGTGCTTCATAGGATTATTGTCCCATACTACCACTTGTTATCAATCCAACCATATCTTAAAAACATTCCCCTAATATTTTCCTCCTATGTTTCACCCTCCTCTAGTCATTTTCCACCTTCATTAGTCCTTAACTATCCTAAAATCCTTTTGGATGGTTTATGATACACTGTTATCGCCATTGACCTTATACTCTAATTAAAAAAACTCATTTAGGGTCTAGGTCAGCCCCTAGATAACCTAGACTAAGAACTAATTTATTTTTATCAATAACAATATAGAGTCAATTGGGCTAACCCTATTGGCTAAACTTTTAGAAATGATTAGGGTTAGATTCAACTATATAAACACACTAATTTTGTCATTTTTAGAGAGATAACAAGAGTTAATTATTCATTTGTGTTTCTTTATAATTTTCTCTTCTACCATTATACTTGAGGAGTCTTAGTTTAGGGTTTCTACTTGGATAATAATCTTATCTTGTGGAAAAGTCTTGGATGCTTTGGCCTTTATTAGTGATCCTTACAAACCACAACAACCTATTTCGAAACATCTTTGGCCAAGGAGGAGATTTAGTCTCTATGGGTTCATATTTAAGATAGGTATATCTAACTTTGCTTCTCTCTTTTAGTAGATATAAGTAGAATAAGTAATAGAGTTTAAATATATTTATCTCTCCATGCATTAGGGTCTTACCTATATTTATTTTAAATAGGATTATCTTATGCATGTTTACTTTTATGTTACTAACCCCCATTTTGTGCCACAAGATTTGGTGAGCACTAGATTATAATTCTAATTTACTTGTCATTTAAATTTGTGAACATGAAAACATAGGACCTAGTTAGGGTTATTGTAAAAAAAATTTTGACTAGAGGTTTTAGAACCCTCCCTAGTGAATTTATTGTGTAACAGATCCCTTGGTTTGGTCTAGTGGATCCATCTTGGTCATGACCCTAAATATTTAATGTATCAATAATTATAAGTGTAATTGTGATTTATCTTCTCTTAACTAGCATTGATTTATGTATTAATTTCATTTCCCTTTGCATACACCATCCAGTCTCATAAAACTACATAATTCATGTACATTTTTAAGAGCAAGCCACTCTTGGATAGATTTAATCTTTTTTGGATCAACAATAATGCAAACCTTAGATTTATGTGACCAAAATAGTGGATCTTAGTTTTAAATAAATCACACGTGGATGGATTACCAAATACGCTATGTTTCCTTATCCTTCACAACACTAAACACAAATATTGTTCATGTTCAGTTTCATTCCTAGAATAGATCAATATGTCATCAAGGAAAACTAGAACAAACTTGTCCAAAAAATCCCTAAATATAATTTTTTATTAAATTCATAAATGTAGTAGGTGAATTATTCAAACCAAAAGGCATTACCATAAATGTGTGATGTCCATACCAAGTTATGAAAGTAGTCGTATAGATGTCCTCATACTTTATTCTCAAGTGATGATATCTTGATCTCAAGTTTATCATAGAAAAGATAGATGCATTCTTCATTTGATTAAATATATCATCTATCCTCAATAAAGACCAATGATTCTTGATACTAAACTTATTAAGCATGAAATATTCAACACACAATCATAAGGTTCCATCCTTTTTTTTCACAAAAACCAAAAGTACACCCTAAGGCAACATACTTGTTCTAATATTTCCATTTTCTAGTAGCTTTTGTAGTTGAGCTTTCAATTCTTATAAATATACTACATTCATATGTTAAGGTGTTTTAGATGTAGGGGATACCCCTAGCATTACATCAATAGAAAATTAAAACTCTCTTAGGAAGTAAACCAAGTAGTTTTTTTGTAAAAACATTAGAGAATTATTACAAAAATGGATATTTTTGGAACTCTATTTTTGTTATAGGTGTTGTTTCATGCATCTGTGCAACATTCAATTTACAACCTTTGCACACTATTTTCTCCAGATGTAAAGATGATAGTATCTTATGTATCTTAGGTTTTTATAAACCTTGAATTATTACTAATTTTACATGTTGTCACAACATTAAATTACTTTATTATAGCAATTTATATTGGCTTTATGTTGTTGAACCCAATCCATGCATATAATGACATCAAAAGAACTAAGAAGAGATAAAAATAGGTTAATTTTGGTTTGAAAATTACCTAAGTCTAAGCTTAATTTTTTAAGACACTTAGAAACCAATGCCCTATTGCCTAAGACAAACTCAACATCCCAACCATCCTTTAATGTCACAGGGTTTAGTTTATAGTTATTCATAAACTTTGAATTAATAATACTATTGTTCTTGAAACAAACAAAATAGAAATAGAAATATTAATTAATTTACCTTTGGATTTGATAGGGGTTACTTGAAAATATGAGTTTATATTATCCACATCTGCATAGACCCTATGGTTAGTTGATTGACTGATTTTCAGTTTGGGACAATCCTTATGATAGAGATTATCACCACATTCCCAGCATACTATAGTCCTTTGAGGGGACACATGAATGGTATTTTCCCCAATTGTAGGTATGTTTTAACTACCTTGGGTCTAGTTTCTATTAAAATTTTCATTCTTTAAAGAATTTTGATTATCAAATTTTTTATTTTACCCTTAAATTTTATTGAAACCACTCATACTCTTGGTAAATCTAAAGTTTTGATCAGATTTATTGAAATTATTAGGTGAAGGGGATATTTTTTTATTATTAGTCTACTATATATTTTATTTAAAATATTGTCTCACCTTTTGATGAGATTTCTCTTTGTCTTTTACCCAATGAATAGACTCAATAACATTAGTTAGAGACTTAGGATTAGTCATGTTGACATCATATATCAATATCTCTTTCAAACCAAGTTTGAACTTGGTAAATTTAGTCTCTTCATCATGTGTGTAGTTAAAATGATGTAATAGGTTTTAAAACTTGTTTTTATACTCAGTTATAGACATATTCTCTTATTTTAACAACTAGAAAATAGTTATTTTCTATTCCTTAAAGTTTGAGCTGAGATACCTTTTCCTAAACTACCTTTCAAAATTAAGCTAGGTAAGAGTCATTCATTGGTAACCCTCTAAAGCACAGGGATGGTTCCATAAAAGATTTATAGATCATACTAATTGATAATCAGTCACTCTTTCTTTCACATTAAAGCAATATATAAATTAAAAGACTTTTATAGGTGAAGCAACTATGCATCAGCTATATCACTTGATTCCTCACCTGAAAATTTTGGTAGTGGTGACTTTTTTAGTTCCTTTATTATAGAATCAACCACATTGACATGGTTAGCTTTAATACATTACAAAAAAAATTAACCTTCTTCTCCAAGAGGTAGTTTTTCAAGTGGAACACCCTCTAATTTGTTCAATCTTCATTATTGGGTGTCCAACTTGTTTTTTAAGGCATTCAATGTAGTAAGTATTCCATTAAAAACTAACTCATAGTTATCATTAGGTTTATTTTCATCATGGTTAGGGGATATAATATTTATTTCAACATTTTTGAGAGGATGTGCCTCTCTTTCAGGAATATAGGCCCTAAAACCACTACCTCTACCAAGTTAGAATTCCTTGGGTTGTTTGCCATTTCAAATCTTTTTTTGACCATCCTAAGATGAAACAAATAACAACTCAACAGAATAAATAGCAATACAAAAATTTCCTAAAGTTTCCTATAGAAATATAATTGTTCTTTAATAACAATATGTAGAAACTATATTTTTTTATAACACTAATATAAATAACTATGATACTAATACTTAATCAAAATTCATCATGGAAAGAAAAAGTGAGATCCATAATTGTGTCATAGCCAAAACAAGAACTAGACTAGATACATAACTTATCAATGAATTCATTAGGAAGTGATTTAACCACTTAGTATAAGGATATAAGTGGGTCAATTTAGAAACACTCATGTATGAAAATTTATGTACTTTAATGTGGCATTCCTAGTAAATCTATCACTAACTTATACACCAACTCAAGTACTTGTATAATCAGTACCTCAATGGGTAAATTAGAAAAGTTTCGCAACCATTTGTAAGAAGTAAGATAGATTCAATAGAAAAATCGTAATAATAATCCTTCATAATCAATATCTATCAAATTCACAAGCAACATGTAGTTATCATGGAAAATTATTATTTCCAAAAGTAATATAAAGCTTTGGAACACATTACAAAGTTTACAAGCAAGGGATGGGATTGACATATTTTTGGTAGGTAGATTAAGGAGGTTATTAAAGGGTATAGGTATACTAATTAATCTTCTCAATATGTTTAAAAATCCAATCTTATATTATGATTAGGAACATATTTTCTTTTTACAAAATAGGGTTAGTCTCAAGGTATAGGTCAACACATGCTTGCTTAATGATCTCATTAAGTTTAGCCAACCCTACAAGGTTACACAATCCCTCATAAACATCATTTTTTATATTAATTAATTCAAGGAACTCAATTTAATTATTCAAGGTTTAAAAATTATATTTAATAATTAAGTGAATCAAACTTCCTTTTGGGTTAATGTTCTTTAGACCAAATAAAACCAAATTATTTAATATTATAAGTGTTGACTTCTTTCTGCTCTTGGGATTAGAAAGGGTCAACCTATACCCAATGAAAATGTAAGCTTAGAATTGGTAACCTTATTATGTATTTTGAAGTGTCTTGACATCCAAGGAGGAGGTAATTTGTCCTTAGGAAGTGAGGTAGTATGTTCAAGTAATTAGTCATGTCAAAAGTGTTATAGTGACTCTATCTCATACTATTTAAGGATTGTGTCAAGACATAATTTTGTGCCAATTATGTATAGGATCCTATGGAAAGAATAAATGTGTTCTTTATGACCTAAATGGACTCATGGATGATGATATTACTAACTATAGCTTATAACCAATCATATGCTCAGTTGAAAATGCCAAGAACTTACATAAATGAGATGGAAATTCAAGAGAAGGATCCAATTTAAAGAAAGATGATGAATCTTGTGTAAGCCTTATCATGTTTTAAGTTATTTTATAAAATTTTAAGGTAACTTTAAATTTATTTTTCACTTTATATCATGCATAATTATCTTCAAAGGGTATTCATACCATGCGAATAGTATTATTGCAGCTCCTAGGACACCATATCAAAGATAAAATGCATTAAAAGGGGTCTCATTATCATCATAACTCCATTTTAGAGAGGTTTAATATGAAAAAGGGTCTTATTTTATAATTAAAATTATTTTATTCACCAAAATTTGGGCCCACATATGTGAAAAAATGACTTTTCACCTTCTCTCCACCTTACTCCCTATACCTGAGAAAATTCAATAAAATGATGTTTTGTAGGTTTTTTCAAGCTTGTACAGACCCGTACAATATGGTAAAGGTTAGGATAAGGTTACATGATTAATGGATGTATTTAAAAACACCTTAGATAAATTTTCATGCTTCGTATGTACAAGTAAAGGTAAAAGTGGTAGCAAGCTCTCCATCTAGCCATTAGTAATCTCATAAGAGCTAGTTTGAGATAGATGATACAATCTGTACAAGAGGAGTTATAGCCTAATATATTACCAAATTTAGGGTCCATAGATGGATTTAAATTAGTGTTATTGGTTTTAGATCATGGCCCTAATATTTATGAATGATCACTATGACCTTTAGGTGGTCTTAATCCCTTTTCCAACTCCATAAGCTCATCTACAACCAGATTCATCAAAATTTTGAGCTAGTTGTGATAATTTGAGCATAGAGGAAGGTATATAAAGGGGTTTTATATGTTTTGTACCCATTTAAACATGTTATAATAGTAATTTTAGGGTTATAATAACACATATTTCCTCTTGGTTGGTAGATTGCAGTGATGAGTAAGTTTCATGTGTTGAAATGAAAGAACAAGACATGGAAGTGATCAGTGTGAGTCTCCATATCTTCCGTAAGGTTCCTCACATGCCTCACCTAGTCACATTTTGTTCAAAACAAACCCTTTCAAGCTCTTAAATACTTACCATGTGAAGGAAGGAAATAAGGTTCCAAACATGATCTAGTTACTCTCATGGTAGTCCATCTTTAAGCTAAAAAACAAGTGAATGGTGTCTTCTTCAGATTACATACGTCTTGTAGGCATGTGGAGGATCCCTATCTCAAAATAAAAATCCTCATTATGGATCTCAAGGAAAAAAAACAAGAAATATCTCCCAATGATTTCATAGGGCTTTCAGTAAGGTTTAAGGGTTATTAGCATTTTTTAAGGTTTTTTTGGAATCCTACGTTTTAATTTCTTCCTCAAGATGCTTAATTATCCAGTTACAAATGCTTTATTTTTTTAATTATATATATAAGGGTGTATGAGTTCCCAATATATGGTCTATAATGAGGGATAATAGTCCACATGATCCCTGTCAATAGATATCCATTATGTAGTGACATTATCATACCATTTTTACCTCCTACCAAACTTTAGCTTTCAAACTCACAACTCTTATAGGATTGTGTATCACCACCTATAGTTTTTAGCCCTCATTCCCAAGATTAAAAAATAGGAGTAGGGTCAAAATTTTCATAATTCCATAATAATTCAATGGGACTATGAGAAGAAGGAACTCATTCAAGTTTAGACACATGGTTTGAATGTTAATAATAGAGCCTAGAAGGTCAAGTTTAGGCCCAACCTTTACAAAGCTTCCTCAAACCATCACCCACTATTGAACCTAAAAGATGAAAGGATGGTCCATATATGTATGAATATAAATACCTTAAGAGGGTAGTTAAGATTCAATAAATGTCAATTGGGTTCCTAACATGTTTTATAAACCCTTCTCTTGCTCATGGACCTATGAAAGGACTCTATTGGTAGTCAAACCCCTAGACCACCACCTATAAGACTACAAGTAGTCTACTTCCAACCATAAATGTGAAATCTCATATACACATGAGGGAAAGAAATAAAATAGATGGGTATAACATAGATTCTATGTTTTTTAAAGGCAAATAAAAATTGAAAGAATAACCAAAACAAGCTAACTCAAGCATATATAGTTAACCCAAAGCTCACAAACTAGTTTAGTCAGTTGGATTACCTAGTTGATTTGAATGAAAGTGGAAAAAAATATGTAAGGGTGACCCCATGGTAATATATGGATTTTTTACAATCCTTAGGACCTATAAAATAGGATTAATTTTGAGAAGGTTGCCTGCATCTGATTGAGCATCCATAACACATAGGCTTGTGTGTATGACTGTAGAATGAGTTTGAGAGTAGATTTGAGGGAAAACCAATTTAGGAAATGTTTTTAGGATATGAATTAATCCTAAATGAGACCCAAAATATATTAAAAATAAGGAAATAGAGACACATACCACTCAAGCCTCTAGCACCAATTGATCCAAACACTTAGACTGGCTAAGGATGGTCATGATAGACCAAGAAGAGAGAAGGATAGAGGTGGGAGTCTAAGAAAATAATGCCAAATTAAAAAGGTTAAAATTATATTTAAAATGGTTATAATATGACCTTGAAGTCACCAATGCATCTACATGTGTTTAAGTTCTTAAGGCTCAGTTTAGATCTATAAGGCCTAAAATCGTCCTTAAGCCTCATAACCCCAACTTCCTCCTTGTGACCTTTTAAAATTACCAAGTAGAATTAAGGTCAAAAAGATACATATATGATGATACAAGTCCTAAGGAAGGTGTTTTAGGTATATGAAGGTAAGGAAATGGTCAATTTGGCCTAATTACTCCTCTTGAGCTCCATCACCCCAGTTTTCCATTTCAAGATGCTAGTTCAAATGCTCATATCTTACATGAAAAGATGCATGGGTCACAATGCTATTAAGGTAATTTGGGTAAACATATTAAAAAACTATCTAGGGTATAGATATTTGCATTCAATAGATTAACTTTATGAATGATCCTTAACACTGTCATCACACCCAGAATGTTTGGTGAAGACTCGAAGGTTCCCAACTTTTACTCAGAGCTCATCTTACAAGATACATGGGATCAAGAGTTGTTAGGGATTTTTAAGGGGTTTTATAGGCTCAAAATCCATGGTATTAAGTTTTAAATCTAAGGTATGTACTCTATGAACCATTATTAAGATGGCAGGCCACTAAAACCTTTTCTAAACCTTGATAATAATCCAATGAATTTTTTTTCCCTTAAATGCCTTAAAATGAGATATTTGAGTCTTGAAATGGTTATTATGGTCTTATTAGGTCTCATGGGGGACCTAAATGATCCATTAGTTGGCACATAAAGAGTGTATGGTGTATGGTTTAGGCCTAGAGAGAACTACTATAGGCCTAAAAAATGTTTCTACAAGCATATGTGCAAGAAATTAGAGAAATTTTGAATGTTTTACATGAGTATAAAGAGTGAAAGATATTGAGAGTAAGAGGACTACATAATGACCACCATAATGGGTCTCCACATTTGATGGCCATCTATAACCATGCCTAAATGTCTAATCAGATGACTATGTATATTATGAAGAAGGAAGCAAGTGGCTTAACCAAACCAACATAATTGATCTAAGAGACCTAGGGAGTAGGTTTAATATGCTTAGAGGTGATCAAGTGATCAGACAACTCCTTTTAAGGGAAAAACACATAAACACTATCATTAGGTCTACTAGCCTAATACCTTTCTCAAGGCATTAATAATTGGAGACTAAAATTAGAAGATAATAAAGGGTTAAATAGGAACTAAAACAAATATGGAAGTGTATATAAGGGAGTTACAAATGTGAAAGAAGCATTGCTTTACATAGGAGATCTCAAAATTGGCCATTTTGGCCTAAAATTGCCTTGAGAGTGCATAGAATGAAAAAAAATCACCCAATGGGAACTTTCTTGTGATCAAAACTATACATAGGATTTACATGGAGTCTTAATCACATAGGGAAGGTTAAGGGCCCTTGTCTACTATAAGTTAGTGTCATTAGTTTATAGGTTAAAGGCCCAACCTTTATGAACTATTGTTAAGAGTCTAAACCTCCCTAAACCTATCTAAAACCCTAATAAAATATTGATGGGAAAGATATTGAGAAATTTGAACTCAAATAAATTCAATTTGTCTTAGATACAATTGAAACACATTGTGCACTCTAAGAAGGTCCTAGTCTTGGCATTGGTTTGTATGAATGCATCAAAACCTTAATTTTTGCAAGAGTTAATGATGAATTCAAGGTATAGAGATAGATGAATAGTTATAGATCATTAAAAATGATGATTTTATGTGTATTACACCCTATAAATCCAAAAATTACCCTCAATTACACCTATAAATTCTTCTATAGGCCTAAACTAAAGAGGCATTCTAGAAGTGCTAGTGAGAGGTGACCTAGTTACCTAAATGAACAAGAGTTGTAAGTTGAAATATTTTTAAGGAATTTATCATGGTGTGATATTATTTTTTAGACCTTAAAATCATCACTAACCCATTCTTATGGTCATATGTAAGTCTCATGTCCATCCAAGCAACTAACACCAAGTAACTAGGCCTAGTTGCCTAGTAGGTTTATTTGGTCAACTAAAGGAGATGTCTATTGGTGTAGAGGGATGATAAGGGAGTAAATTTAAGGTAATAAACATATTTTAACTAATTCATTATGGTGATCAGACACATTTCATGTCCATTATGGATGATGGGGTAGTTTCTTAAACCTTATTGGCATGTAAAAAAGAGGTAAGCTACTTAATACTTCATAGAGGCCAATTAAACCATAATGCCACCATTATAGCTACCTAGAGAGGAAGTGGTTGACTAGGTTGGGATGATAATTCTTTTAATTAGGTCAACTAAGACTGAAAGATCCTCACTAGATGATTTCCTATGCCATACTCTCATTCAAGGCCATTATGTAACCAAGGCATCACATTGGATAGGTCAAGGAGCTATTACTGATCTTTATGCATGATTATAACTAATTTTTGAGTAAATTAGGATCATCATGTAATCTCCTCCACACTTACACACCAAATTCACTTATCTTCCCTTCTCTTGTTCTATAAATTAAGGTTAAAATGCCATTATATGCATCATTCAACTGGGTATGAAGAAACTCTACCCAAATTATACCTTGTAAACCTTTAAATAAATATAAGGATTTTTTTAATTCTCTATGATATCTTAGTTTGTTTCATACTTGTTAATTTGAAATAGTATTGAGTTTCATATCCCTTTGAAAGTCTTTTTTCTCACCTAGTTATTAGAAGATTATCCTAAATAGGTCATATGATGTATGGAAGTGTTAGTGGCTATGTTTGAAGTGCAATCTAATTTATAGTGTCTTGAAGTATACCTCCCATTCATAACCCTCAATTTAAATCCATCTACCATAACCTTCATGTGAATTAATAATGCTTAGGAGTCTCTTAGAGAGAGTGGTTTAGTTACTAGTCTTTGTCTAATTCACAAATGTTGTTTAAAGGTTAGTTAGAGTGGACAAAATATGTTGGTTCATCACCTCCCTTAGATTAGTTTTTTTTTTCATGCATATATTTATCCCTTATCATCAGAAATTCAATATACTTATGAATTGAGCCAATAGATGATCCATCAAGGGAGCTAGCCCCAAAAATAGAGTTTCACCTCACTAACTAGGCTATCCACACCTAGAGGTGATCCCATTGTATCAGTTGGATGAGGCAATTCTAAAACACCACTACCTTAAGGGTGTAATATATAATGATAATAATTTTTTACATGATATATGGGACCAAGATTCAATCAATTAGATCAACTAATTACAAAATTTGATGAGCTCAGGGAGCTTCAAATACTCTAGTGGTAGATTTGCAGTCAAATTTCATGCCAAAAGTTCTCACAAGGTCTTCATCAAAAGGTAATGAAGCTAATTTTTTTTAATTATCTTTAGATTTTTTTAGGATAAATAGGTACCCTAGGTTTAATCCTAATCCTACCCCCTACTTCTCATAATCCTACTCAACAAAGTATTGTTACAACCCCTACACCTCTAATGCCTAGGCCTAAAAACCAAGATTTTGTAACCTTCAATGGTAGAATTCTTATGAACCTAAGCCAATTTTATGATATCCACATTTATAAACTTAATAAACTTCCATAATTCATAGGAAAAAACTCTACCACTATTTTTGAACACATTATAGACATATCCAACCTCTGCTCGATACACAATGTGACTCAATAAAATGTAGCAATAAGGATATTAAGTACTTCATTGAGAGTAAAGGTAATTTAATGGTATATAGGTTTATAAACTACATCTATCAACACTTGGGATGAGTTTGGGAACACCTATGAAAGCATTTTGAGGATAGAAGTGACCACTTGTCTCTAGTGGAATAGTTGACCACAATCAAAAGGGATCCTTAAGAGTTTATGGTGGAATTTAACTATAGGTTTTAGAAAAATTGGGACAGGATCCAAATTATAGTAAAACCCACTCCTAAATATGTATTTTTATACTATTTGAGATCCTTTAATTCTGATGTAATAGTCATGATACAGTCTATGGGAGGGAACACACTACCTGATGCCTATGAAGTGGAAATAAGAGAAGAAAACTATCTAATACAAGTAGGCAAGCTCACCCTAAGGCTCCTCTTTAATTTTTACCTATTGATACAACCTTTTATTCCTATCATTTCTCCCATACCAATTCCAACTAATCATGATTAGGAAAATGCTCATTAGGCAAATAGATAGGGTAAAATTGAAGGACTAATAAAGGCCCAAAGCATCAAAATAGTGGCCTTGAAGAGTTAATAACTTCCACATCACAGACCATATTTTTTGAGGTTATAAGTTTCACCCTAGATGAAATTAAAAAATTTGATGTCTTACTCTCAAACCTAGTCTAACATGGGAATTACCCTAGGTTGTGGGTTACCTAGACTTGGGTCAAACCTCTAGGATTTTTTATGAAGCTAGCTCTTCAGATATGAAAATTTGAATCTCTCTTCTTAAAATTTATTCTATTAGTATGAAAATGGGAGAAAATACATGACTTAAAACCTACTTAAGTGTGGTGATGCACCAAATTTTCACTGATCCACTCTCAACTTGGACACTTTCATGACTACTAATGAATTTAATGGAGACAAGGATTGATCAGATTCTATGAGAAAGTTCCAAATATGAGTATTTTGTGTGGAGGTTAAAAGAGACCTAAAAATTTAAGGATATAAATAAATAGGTCAAAGTAAGACACTATGAACTTAGGACACTTCAAGAGAAACCCCACTAGATAACACTTCACACAACCTACAAGAAACTAATAATCTTAAATCAAGGTGCATGACGGACTTATAGATGATGAATAGATAGCATACATCTTGTAAATCAAACTTAAATAAATCACACTTAACATTAAACTAGATTATAAAATTGTCTTATATTGTTTCAAAGAGTTTATAAAGTGATTTTAGTATAGGTTTACTATACCTAGCTGAGGGATGCAAATTAAGAGAATAAAGCTAGTATTTATATCCAAAAGGAAGGTAAGAGAGATAAAATTTTGTGATGAAGGTTTCATTAATGATCCCAATTCCACTTGGATAAACCACCACTATAATCCTTATCAAGTTTTCCCCTGTTGTAATGTCATTTTATCCTTTTTTGGTGTGATGGAGAATGTGAATATCCAGACTAGTTATAGGAAGCAATCCCCATCACCACAATCATTCTTGATATCCTCAACATTAATGACATTCACTATCTTATTCAATCATACTTGATGTTCTTCATGTTATTAGGCAGTTACTTGAGCTCACTTATTGACATTCCTTCTGACATTTCTTATGCAATCACCGTTATACCATTACTTCTAAATCTTGAATATATATCTATTATGGATGAAAACCAATATTCTTTATTGGTTTTCATATGGTCATGATTTCAAATGGCTATGTACTCTTGATTATAAATGATATGTAAAACCTACATCTAGAATCTCTCAAAAAGCTTTATAGGGCTTTAATGGTGTTTGATGTCTTTATAGGATCTACTCTTAGTTATCCAGATCATGTTTGATCTTAAATTTATGTATTTTACCTTCTTGGGTTGGAGAAATCCTATGTAAAATGTGTCTACCTTCATGGAATCCTCTGGTTCAACCTTATTCAAATTTTCTCTACATTAAAATCCTTTAACTTTTGACTTTTAATGTTGACCATTGATCTTGATCTAGGCTTCCCAAACTGTGCCAACTTTCAGCTCTTCATTTATTCTAAAAGATCCTATTGTCAATCCTTTTACTCCTTAAACTCATGTGCATAATATATATACTTATATATGAATGAAAATAATCCATTTATCTTCTACTAGTTTAATGCACTTGAGACACTTGGTAGCTTCTCATTTGTCTTTAAGATCCTCTTACTTGTTAACTCATTATTCATTGTTAGATCCCTATGTATGATTACATGTGTACCATTGATCTACCTAGACCCACTAACCTTTATCAAATCACTATGCACTATTATATCTTTTCTCAAGAACCCAAGAACTTAACACTGGTCATTGATGTGTTCACACTGACTTCTTAACTTGATGCTCATCGTTGATCTCTTTCGTATGATTAAATGCTCACCATTGGATCTTTGAGACCCACTGACATCTTTTACATCACTATTCAACATTATATATATAATTAAACTCCCAAGATCTTGACACTTGTCACTTTCACATTCATTTTTGGAATATTTAAATTTAAACATCTATTTATCAAAGCTTAAACTTGACATCCACACACCAGTTTCACTTTGCAATTTTAACTTTGAATCTTTATATATTAAGATATCAAGCTCATAAAGACACAAAATTTATATAGGATGACCTTGGCATGAATAAATTCCTATCCATACAACTTTTCATCTCTGGGAGGCTTCCGAAGCATACTTATAAAATGCAAAATCGAGCTAACCAATTTATTTCTACATGACGTGTTGATGACGGTCTAGATCTTATATGCTTGTGAAAGAAATTTCAAGGCTCAAAATGATTTTTTGATAATTTTTAAACCTAATTTTTTTCCATGAAGTTCATGATCACCATGAGAACCTATTGATTCTTCTTCCCTTACAACTCTAGACTTGTTCTAAGACTTGTTTCTTAAATATCAACAAATTATATTTTAATCTTACTTAACATGTTTCAAAAGATTTTTAAGAAACATGTGATATTTGGATCACTCATTCCATCTAGAAATCTTATTCAATTCTTTTATTTAATTTTTGGGAAGATCATTGTGTTGAAACTCTTTAACCAAAGGATTAACCAAATATTCAAGTTGCCAATTATAATGTTGGGTAAGTTGATTATACCATTCTAATACATCACCAATGAATTTTTTAACTAATATTTTAGTAGTGGTGAAGGTATTAATTTGGATCCACTCTTTGTAAAGGTTATCAAAAGATTTAATAAATGAGATAGGGTCTTTAATCCCATCATATTTGATAGTTAGAGATATGTTACCCATATCAATGTAAATAATAAAGGGGGATAAAGGCTCATTTTTAATGGTTTGGATCATATATTTATTCATTATTGGTTGAGAAATAACATTACCTAAGGCATCCCAAAGAGGTGGAGGAATATAATTAGGATTAGCTTGAGGATGAATAGTTGGAGGTTGATTAGCCACATTGATTAAGTGTTGTTGGAGTTGCATCATTTTCTTGGTATTAGAATTTTTCATAATGTTCATTTGTTGAATGACTTGGGCTAAAAGTTGAGTTGTATCAAGATGTGTGTTGGTGTTTGTTAAAGCACTCCCCAAATTGGTGTTAGGGGGAGGATTACTAGAAGAAGGATTACTTGTGGGATTGTTAAGTAAACTTGTATCAATCACTCCCACATTAGTTTAATTATTTTGAAGATGAATAGTTTCTTGATAAGTAAGGAAGGGATAAAATCCATTAACTTCATATTGAGGTGTTATTTACACCATATTATAGGTCATGGATGAAGGAGGAGAAGAGGTGCCCCAAGAGTGATGGTGTTTTTAGGAAGAAAAGAGAGGAAGAAATGAACATCCTATATAGTATCTAAATAGATTTAAGATATCCAAGAAGATTTTGATAAGAGACTTCATTTTAACTAAAGAGAGATGAATATAATGCAAAATTATCGAAATAATAAATTAGAGTGACAAATAGGGAAAGCAAAAAATAGTATAGGGTCGACTAAGTTGACCAAGTATAAAAAACAAGACCTACAAACTATACAAGGTCGACAGGGTTGATCTAGTACAGTAAACAAAGGTAGGAAAAAGACGTAAAAGGACTAACAAAATATATAGGGTCAATTGGATCAATCTAGTATAGTGAATAAGGGTTAAAAAAGGTATAGGGTTGACTGGGTTAACCTAGTATAATAGATAAGCAAAAAGAGAAGGATGATAACAAGTTATGAGATAAAACAAGATAATTTTTGTAGCTAATCTAGGAAATTAAGAGATAAAGGGAAAAAAATAGTCAATTAGATCAATGCTAGCCAATTTAGTTGAGACACACATAAAAAACCTTGCACTAACATTGGATAATGCAAGTTTTTGCATACATAATTAAGAAAAGAGCAAGCAGTCAACTTGAAAAGTGAAGATATAAATAATTGGTCAACCTAAAATGTTTATTAGATTATTAAGAAATGATTTTAAATGTGATTAGAAGTTGGATATAAAAAAGAAATTAAATAGCAATCTAAGGATGGTTTCAGGTAGTTTTGATTGGAAGGGACCATAGTATCAATGATATAGGCTTGGTATTGGGGCCTAACCCCTCACTTCACACACCACAGTAATAGGGGTGTTGGTTGATAGCCATAATATACCATTAACCACACTTTATACTTGAATAGAGCACCAATTTAACTTCCCCTTTTGTGATGAAATCCAATCAGGTTGGTCTTGGGTAGACAAAATGTTAAAGTTCTTGTTTATTTTTTTGTGATTTAGTAATTAGTGCATAAAATAGAAATATTTAAACTAATAAATTAATAAAAAAATCCCCTAATTAAACTATGTGATCTATTCTAAACATGAAAGCCACAAGAAAAGAAACGTGTGAACTAATTACTAGTAGATATGAGTTTAATTCCAACTTGAAACAAGTTATAATGTTGACACTATATGCATAAAATAAATAATATGGTTGGTAGGGTCAAACTTGTGATATAGAAGCAAGGTCTTAAAATGTAGAGGGTCAGCCAGGGTCACCCTAGTTATTTTAGACAACACACAAAACATAGAACTAGGTTGGTAGTGTCAATCCAGTTGACTATGCAAGGGAAGTTTTAAAGACTGCAAACTATGAAAGGCAAGATAAAAAAGAAATAAATAGAGAGGTAAAAAGTAACCTTGGTGGATAAAATATTTAATGAAGGAATATTACTAATGAATAACATTGAATTATGTTGGCAAAACTTGTAAACTAGGTTGACAAGATCTATCAAGCTGTACATGAGCCTATTGTAAAGTGTTGAAAATGTATAGGGTTAACTAGGTTGACCTAGTAGGTTGAAATAGATGTCTGAAAGCTTGAAAAATTGTACTGGATTGATTGGGTTCTTCTATCTGCCTATTCTTAGAAACTTATGCACAAAAGTTTAAAAACTAGGTTGACAGATTCGATCTAGTATGATAAAAATAATGACTAAAAGGATGAAAATAAGTGAAATAAATCTTGAAAGGGTTACTTTCACATTGGTTTCACCAGAATGTATTATGAAGGTGAAGCCAAAATGAATATAATGCTAATAATAAAATGGAAATGTGAATATAATCTAATTATTGGTGGGATAGGATTCATGTTGGGTTCACCATAATGTATACAATCGAAAATGTGTCATGTCTATAAATCAATCCTATCTCAAAGAAGATAGAGAATACCTACACTTATGATTGAGAATACACTTGTTAAGAGAGAATATGACCAATAGGGGGATCTGTTAAACTTGATTAGGGTATCAATTGTCACAACATATCAGGCTAGGAAGGGTTATAAAACCTACAATCTAACATAATCACACAACAAACCTAATGGAATCCTAAGGTTTAACACATTCATCTATTATAATAACAAGAAAGTAAATCTAATCTAGTGAATACCAAATCTTGTGGCACAAAGTGGGGGTTAGAAATAATATAACAAATATGTATAGAGAACGTCAATTAAATTATGTATGAGTAACACCCTAATACATGAAATATGAAAGATAATATTGTTTGAGCCAACACTTATGTTACTTATATCTACTAAAAGAGAGGAGAACAAAGTTAGAATATACTTACCTGAATGTGAAACCATTGAGACTCAATCTTTCCCTTGGCTCATGGATATTTGAGAAAGGTTGTTGTGGTTTATAAGGATAACTAAGAAAGGCCAAAGCATCCAAGACTTATCCACAAGACTAGATTCTCCAAATAAGAAACCTAAGCTAACTATCCTCAAGTAGAATGGTGGAAGAGTAGATTGTGAAGAAGTGTGATCGAATAATAACTTGATTACACATATGAAATAATAACCAAAATGATCATGTATATATAGGTGTATCTTGCCCTAAATCCTCCTAGAAACATCAATTGTATAGGGTCAACCTAGTTTACCTAGTGTGTTTTCAGGGATAATTCATTAGGTTTGAGCTAGGTTGGTCGAAAGGATAACAAGATAAGAAAGTGAAAAATACCCTTAAATTGTACTGGGTCAAACTAGTCATCCTAGTACAACTAACTAACCAAAAGGGGTTTAATACAAGAAAAGAAAGGATGGAAAGAGGAAAAGACTAGAGGAATATTCAAGGGAGGATAAATATCTTAAGGAATGGTTTTAAGAGTTGGTTGGATTGGTAATAATATGGTAAAAAGGGACAACAATCCTATAAAGCACCAATAGTCTATCCACCCCTTTCCTGGTGCAACCCTCAAGTTGTGCACTCATAAATATTGAGTCTCAATGGGTTCCTACAAGATGTAAAGTGTCATTATTTGATAAAAGGTTGAAAATATTTGTGTATATAACCTCTTTGATAAAAAATATAGACATCTTGTAAGGTTGCTATAAATGGATGCTAAATTTCTCACTTGATTTCCCATGGAGGATTTACATTATTTCATTAAAACTCCTAAAGAGACACCCCTTACATTAATAGATAATTAATAAACATCTATTCAAACTAAAACTATTGTACCAACTTTTTGTCAAACCCTTATAACATATAGCAAAGGAAAGGGTCAACTTGTTGACTTACTTTCCCAAAGCCAATTCATTGCTTCTCAAATATAGTAGGCCAATCAGGTCTTGGATACTTTATCTAACTCCCTAACTACTCTCAATATTTGAAATCTTCCACTTATAGATCTAAGTCCACCAACTTAAACTTAACCAAAGTTTATAGTCCATCCAAAACATAATATTGATTTGTTACCTAGTAACACCTTAGTCACTAATTTATTTAACACACATATATACAAAATTAATTCATTGGCAAATATTGATTCCAATGCCTTAATGGATTCTTCCTAGTAGGTGGTTGGTAATTCTCAACCAATATATCCAAATCCACATCAAGTTCCTACAAAACAACAAATCATTCCTCCAACTCACCATCAAATCCTTTCTTCCAATGTTCCTAACACTTTGTAAAAACTAGTTTCAAATATGCGTGAGTCACAACATCAAGTGACCAATCCTCCACGTCAATGGGTGGTGACCAATATTCCACCTCAATAGGTGGTAACCAATCCTCTAACTCAATAGGTAGAAACTAATCCTCCACCCCTATAGGTGGTGACTAATACTCCACCTCAATAAGTGACAACCAATCCTCCACCCCAATAGGTGGTTATCAATCCTCCACCTTAACATGTGGTAACAAATCCTCCACTCCAATAGGTGGTAACCAATACTCTATCCCAACAAGTGGTAACTAATCCTCAGCTAACATTGTCCAACCAACAATGTGTTCTTGAAAGCCAAACCTATACCACTCGTAGTTAATAATATACTTCTTTTATTAAACAAATAATTCTATGTAACCAACAATTTCCTTTCATACAAAAAACCTATATGATCCAACAATAGGTTCCTTTATGTACCCAAAAAATACCATTTAATCCATAGTAAAACATTCCTCTATTCAGGCCACAATTCCCTCCAAAGTAGCATCATAGTCAACAACGTCTTACTAATAATAAACTACCTTATCAATAATATAACCCTAATCATCAAGGAAACATTATTGGTAAAACCAATTGGGTAAAAATTCTTCAATAAACCATACCACCACTATATCCAAGATAAGGTAATCCACCCCTAAATACCCAATAATATATGCAGAATCCCTCTCAATCCATACCTACTTTTTAGGACTTATAAGAGGCAATAGATGTAGTTTATGCCATCTATGTTAGAAAATGGAATAAAAAGTTCAAATTTAATGATATATGATCTTATCCCTTTTATATTATTTATCCTTATATCCCATTCCTACATCATTTTTAGATTCCCAAATTCAACAAATGCAAAGTAAATAGTGATCCCAAGGAATACCTAAAAGAGTTATTCATTATTTGCCAAGAAGTTGTATATAATAATGTGTACTTACTTCATCTATTTACCCTTAGTTTGTTTGGGTAGGCTTTAGAGTGGTTTCTTCATCTACCTGAAAATTATGTGAATAACTTTGATGACTTATCTAAAAAATTTTACATCACTTTTCCTACAATGTATAAATGATTTGATTATGGTTGACTTGTGCCAAGCGAAAAAAAGATAATGAGAGATTTTATAGTTATTTACAATAATGGCACACCTTGTCCAACTGATTCCCACACAATATTCCTAACAAATAGTTGGATACAATCTTTACTTCTAATCTACAACTCAACATCGCTTACAATCTTGGACTTCATTATGAAATAACTTTTGAATATATTATTGTAAAAGGATTGTAAATTTAGAAATACCTCATTGATAAATGGGTGATCAAAGTCTATTCTCAAAACCAAATTCAAAACAAGGTAAAAATTCCAACTTTAGCATAGGATCAAGAAAGTACATCTAAAAATCCCAAATAGTTTAACATGAACAAAAATATTGTAGGTGATGGAGTCATTGAATCTAGGCAGGTAAAAATTATGCAATCACCACCCATTATAGAAACCACACAAGCTCAAATCATTACCTTGCAACAACCACCTTGAAGAATATGTCAGTACCAAAATAGAGTTTTCAATGATCTTGAGGAACCTATTGAGGTTGTATTCTAAAATTTGGTTGTAGCTAATATGATTATTTAGCTAGTTCTAAAACCATTTATGTGTTCTAGGAAATTAACTAAAGAGAGGATGGTTAGTATGGTGTTAGTTCCAAAATGAAAACAAAATGAAATAAACACACTAATAGCATAACATCTCTAGGCCTATACACTAGGGAGAGCTTACTTAATAAAAGAAAATGATAAACACAACTAAAAAGAAAGGAATGAAAACACAATAATTCCTTCACCTTCTTTGGATGCTCTAAATGCCTTTGTAGTGGTGACTTACTTGGCTTGTGCTCATGAAGTCCTTGGCAATGGAAGCTTGGATACCTCCATCTCTCCTTGGCACCTTTGGCTTGTGGCTTGGATTGGCTTAGAATAAATTTAGAATTATAACTTTGCATAATCAATTACTTGAAGATATTTGAGCATAATAACTTTTCACCAAAATAGCTTAGAAATGATGTTTTTTGCCTCTCTATTTATAGTTTTTTGGATTTAATCTTAATTAACCTCAATCATCCATCTCAAGATTGAGATGTGTGGTTGAGGATTAATTCAATTTTTGGAATTAAGTTTATAATTATCCTCATCATGACATTGGAAGAAGGGGAAATTAATAGGCATGGACGGCATCATGGAAGGCATTGATGAGGCATGGAGGGCATGAATCTTGATATTTGTGGCATTTATGGCCTAGGGATGTCTTCCCAATAAATGAGGTCACTTGATGATGTAGATATTCAATATTCATTTCCAAAAATAAGTATTCAACAAGTTTCCATGGAATTTTTCATTAGGCTTTGATTTGGGTTAATTATCTCTTAAGCATAATTAAGCACTTTGTGTACAAATTACTCAAATTGATCAGAATGCCTTGTTATTGGTTCTAAATTTGACTGGATTATAACTGGAAGTCCATGTTAGATATATTTGATCTATATTCACATTTAGGATGTTACCAATAATAAAGGCACATGTCTTGTGTAGAAGATTTGATAAGAAAGAGCAATCCAAAGCACCTAGGTGCAAATTTGGCATTTTGACTTGAAATGATCTGATCAAAGTTAGCTAGACCATAAATTGAATTACCCCATTTAGGGATACCCTAGCCAAAATTAACACTTGAATATGTCATTTTCATATCATTTAAAATGTTTTAATGTTTTTAGGCTAAATTATGCATTTTGGGTGGAAATTGGCTAACAACCTGATTGGGGGTTATTAGTGGCTAGATCTAGGTGTCTACAATTTGCCCCTATTTGGGAAGGCATTGAAAGATATAAGCATAGTAAAATCTTCTCAAAGAATTAAAAGGTCTTGTATGCCTATATTTTCAATGATGATAAAATAATTGTATTATTCCCCCTTGAGGGGATGGTTGGCACAAGCAGGTCAACAAACTGTGCCTCAAAAAGAAAGAAGCAAAATGAGGGGACCAAAGAAAGGAAGGATGATGGGGTGAAAACACAATGATACTAAAAATGTAGTCAAAATCATTGATAATGTAAGTGATATGGTGTGCAATTATTTTCCCAAAGGTGGTTCTAATCATTGAGAAGATGGAGTTGCCCTAGTTAAGATAGACAAACAAGATAATAACATGCCCTTGTATAGGCAAAAAAAGTAAAGTGGTGATAACATAATGATTTTTCCAAAGGAAGTTATAATCATTGAGAAAGGTGGGATGGTATGCAATGATTTACCCATAGGCGATTATAATCATTGGACATTGATTATGTAAAACATGATAAACCTGGCCAAGGATGATGATAACTTAAGACAAAGGGTAATGATGAATTGGAATAACCTACTAGTAGGGAGATGCTCGTCTGAACTATTAAAAGTTAAAATTCTTTTATAGTTAATTACTTTATTTGGGATATGATTGGAATGGAATCAAGATGTCAGTGCTGAAGAGATGCCACCATTACTGAATATACTTCTTAAAGCTAAGGTTTATTGTATCATGTGTCAGTAGGCATCATGATATAACATCATGAGGACTTGGTCAAAATATGCATGAGGAATGACTCCCATAATCCAATACTTGATAGAAAATAATGCACCAATGATAGAAACCATGATGATAATGTAAACATATGAATATGGATGGATTCAAGGATAAGTGTGGGCAAGGAATCACCCAATGACCACACATTAATTGAATCAAGGAAACCATACTGAAAGCAAACAAATAAATAGACAAACAAACAAAATTAGTATAAATAGATAAACAAACAACACAATAAAAACCCTATGAATATTTCCCCTAGAAAATAGGCAAAAACTTAGCAAATAAACAAAATGGGGAATAGAATAAAGGGAAGGGAGTGGATGAGCTATCTCCATATGCACTAGGCAAGTGGATGTTACCTGCATAGTTCCATGGATGTAATATCTAATAAAATATTTAGGCCAAATGTAGTTCTCCTAGGAAATGGGAAGAAAATGATAACTAATGAAAATAAATAGAATGGATGTGATAGAAGAATAGGTATGGTCTTGCAAAATGGCAAGTGTGTGAGAAAAAAAGGATAAAAAGGATGGGGAAACTAAATGATAAGTGATTTTCTTGTAACTTAGTAAGGGTTCCCAAAATCCTTAATGTAAAGAAGTGGTCAATGTTTTTGTTCTTTTCTAACAATTTTTCAAATGTTTTTGGAATTATTTTGGGGTATCTCAACTCAATTGAGAATGACAAGACACTAAATGGTTCAAGCTCATAAAATGGCAAGAGCATGGCTTAGGTTTCTCATAAAATAGTGAGAGTGTGGTTTAGGTTTTTCTCTGAAAATGGTGAGAGAATTTGGAAAAGGGTGACTGAGTTGACCTTAATAAGTATTGAGAGATGCCTACATAGTCCCAGAGTAAGACCTCAAGTCACTGTATTTCCAACCTTATAGTGGAGGAATTTGACTAGTGTAGTAGCCAATTCAAACAAAATAGGCACAGTTGGTAAAAAGGCACAACATGGCATAGGAAGTGGCAAGTTGGTATGTGAAGGCTTAATGTTACCCCTAGTTTTCTCATAGGCAATTATAACCAACATAATGGCATAGATCAATGGTACTAATTTTCCCAAAGGTGGTTATAATTAGTATAAAGACTAGTGGTAAGAAAGGAATAACAAATGAAGGATGCAACTGCCAAAAATTTGATCACACTATCCCAAAATATACTCTCTATCTGAAGTATTTGAACTAACTGATGAACTGATTAGATACCTCAATGTTGAAATTATGTAACAAATAGAAAAAACCAAGGTCAAATAGGCTAGGCTTTAAAACATAATGGGATGATAGGTCAATAGCAGAAAGTGGATACGGTGAAGAGGATGGATAAAGATGGTATTGAAATAAATAATAATATTGATAAAATGGTATAACTAAAATGGTCCTTACAGACAATACACCTTAGCACTCAAGCATAGTATCACTTGAGATGAATAATATTTATTGGCTCCAAAATTTCATCTTTGTTTGGTGTGGCAAGCCTGTATGATCTTAATCTATAATATATGATAATGATGAAAGGCCCTATCCAATTTGGTTTGAATTTCCCTTTGTGCTTCTTCTCAGCCATGGTATTCTTTTGGTTTTCTTTAAGAACATAATCATAAATTTCAAATTTTCTATACTTAATATGCTGATTATAGTGGCCTTTGAGTCAGTTTTGATATGCTTGAAGATTGTTGAGTGTAGCCATGTGTTTCTCATCAAGTAGGTCTAGATATTGAAGGTGAGTTACTCAATAGTCATGATCATCTATGATATGCTTGAAAGAGATGTGTAGGGAAGGTAATTCAACCTCAATGGGAAGGATGGATTCAGTACCATACACAAGTGATTATGAAGTGGCTCTTTTGAGGGTATGATGATTGGTATAGTATGCCCAAAGGGTAGGAAATATATGGAGGTGCAAATCATGACTGACATCATTGATAATATGTTTGAGGATGTTATTATTGGATGCCTCATCTTGGCCATTACCTTGAGGGTAATATGCTATAGAAAAATGTTGTGTGATGTTATATTTAGTACATAGATGATCTACATATTTGCTCTTGAATGGTCCTCCATTATTAGATATAATTTTAGAAGGTATACCATAGCATCAAATGAGATGGTTAAAGATGAATTTAGAAATTTTCTTTCCAGTCATGTAAGTGAGGGGTATAGCTTCAACTCACTTAGTGAAATACTTGGTGGTGGTAAGGATATGTTTATGGCCATCAAATGAAGTGGGATTGATCTTCCCAATGAGGTCAAGTGCCCATGTAGAAAATGTCCATGATGTCAACATCAGTTTCAAAGTTTTTGCTAGGACATGAATCAGATTAACATGCCATTGACATTTGTCACACTTTTTTATGTAGGTAGTGGCATCTATGTCCATTGTGGGCTAATAATTACTAGTACACAAGAGCTTTTTGGATAGGACTACCCTACTAGAATGAGCAACACATACTCCTTCATGAACTTCTCTTAATGCCAGTGTAGACTCTATCAAATTTATATAATGAAGCAGAGTTCTATAAAAAATATGATGGTAAAGGATGGATCCAAGTAGAGTATAATGAGTCGAATGATAAATGAAGGATTTAATTTACTTGTGAGATAGGTTAGGTGGAAGAACTTGGTCATGAAGGTAGTTTTAAAGGTTAGATTATGAGATAGAATTAGGACCAACAATATCATAAATCATGGTAACGATTGAAGGTTCATGAGTTAGTGCTAACAAATTATTGATAAGGAACTGATACTCTCTAACTTTATCTATTTATCGAATCAGAGAGCCAATAGTAGCCATGGTATCTGCATTTCTATTACTAGCCCTTGGTATGAGCTCAAACTAAATATTGACAATTTATTATTTAAGAGTGTTGACCATGGCTTTATATGGAACTAGCTTGTCGTCTTTAGTCTAAAAATGATCTATGACCTAATTGATGATTAACTAAGAATCACCATAAACTGGAGATGAGATATATTCCAATGCACTACTTCTCAAAGTCCTATAATAAGTGCTTCATACTTGGCCATGTTGTTTGTACAAAAAAACTGATTCAAAATCATTTAGGGATTAAATCCCCATATAGTGTAATAAACAATAGGCCTATCCCTAATCCATGTGCAATAAATGAACCATCAAAATATAATTTTCAAGGTTTTTCCTCAAGAAGTGTGTTAATGATGGTCATTATGGATTCATCAAGAAATGGAAATGTGAGTGGTTGTGTGTCTATGAGAGGCACTTCAATAAGTTGATCCGTAAGAACTTATCCCTTGATTGCCTTTTGATTTACATACTCTATGTCAAATTCATTGAGAAGCATGATCCATTTAGCCATTCTTCCTTGAAAAGATATTTTAGATAGTAGATACTTGAGTGGATCTACTTTTGAAATGACCATGGTCTTTTTATTTAACATGTAATGGTGCATATTTTGAGCTGTGAAGACCATGGCTAGACAAGCTTTTTTAACAGGTGCATAGTTATGTTCATATGTAACCAAGGTATGACTTAGGTATTATATAATGTGCTCCTTTCCTTTGTCATCATGTTGAGCTAATAATTCCCCTAGATCATGATCAGTAGCTGATAGGTATAACAAAAATGGCTTTCCTGACATAGGAGGTAATAAAATAGGTAGATTAACAAGATAGTATTTGAGTTGTTGAAAAGTTGTTTGGTAGTGATCATCCCAGTGAAATGTAACTCCCTTTTTCAAAATGTGTGTAAATGGATGACACTTATTTGCTAACTGAGAGATGAAGCATTGAATTGACTGGATCTTACCTTGCAAACTATGGAGTTGCTTTAAATTGGTTAGTGGTGGCATCTTGATTATAGCATGAACTTTAGTTGAATCAAATTCAATTCCCCTATGAAACACAATGAAGCCAAGTAATTTTACTGAAGTTATACTAAATACACATTTCTTTGGATTTAGTTTGACTTTGTACTCTCATAATCTTTCAAATATCTTACATAACATAACTAGATGGTCGGCTCTAGTTTTGGATTTTCCTAATATGTCATCGACATAGTCTTCAACAATATCATGCATCATATTATGGAATATGATAGTCATGACCCTTTGATATGTATCTCCAACATTCTTAAGGCCAAATGACATTACTTGATAATAAAATATTCCCCATGGAATGGTGAATGTTATTTTATGTTAGTTTTTTGGTGTTATTCTAATATGGTTGTATCCTAAAAATCCATCCATGAGTGAAATCATTTCATAACCAGCCATTGATTCGATGATCATGTCAATATTAGGCAAGGAAAAATCATCTTTAGGACAAGATTTGTTGATGTCTCAAAAATCAGTATAGATTCTGATCCCTTTAGGTTTTTTACTAACAGGTACTACATTAGAGATCCATTCTGAGTAGTCAATGGATCGGATACATATTGCTTATAAGAGTTTTTCCAACTCTTTCTTTACTAATACAGTAATGTGAGGATGCATCTTATGTAACTTTTATTTTATCAATTTGGCATCAGGATTAACCATAAGGTGGTATAGAACCAAGGCAAGGTTTAAACTTGGCATATTAGAATAGGCCCATGCAAAGATATCTACAAACTCTCTCAACACAAATGCAAAGACATCATGTTCCTCCTCAGTGAGGGATGTAACTAATTTTATCCATTTTAGGTTTGATGAAGTATCGATATTTACCTGTATGGTATCTTCAACTAGAAGGGTCAAACCATCTTCTAGGATAGTAGGTAATGACTTGAACTATTAGATTATGTCAGGGTCCTCTGTTAGGACTTGCTCTTCAACTTCTCCTAGGCATGATGAATCTGAGTCTCTTAATGGGAGATTTGGCCATGTAATAAAAAAAGTCAAAAATTCTTCGATAATTTGATCAAATACTTATTTTTTCTCAAAGCTGAACTCAGATCCATAGGCAAGTTCATCGTTGGTAGTCTCCTAATCTAAATTTGAAGAAGAATAAACACCCTCATCTAATGGCACTTGAAATAGGTTTTCACCACTAGATTGGAATTTATATTTACTTTTTCCTTGGTAAAAAATCACTTTAAAGAGGTTTTCACTTTGGGACCTCAATGTTTTAATTATTTGTTTTTGGCTAAGGGTGTGCACTCACTCTCCAAAATAGGCTATAGGATCTAATGTGATTAAGAATCCTAATTTGTGATCTCCCAATGGAACATTGTCTCTAAGGCCTAAGAAATCATCAAATCCCTCATCATTATAGAACTCATCAATTGGTAGACTAGATTCTTATTGGTCCTAATCTATTAGTTTAGGATAATATAATGGCAAATGGTTGTAATGAATGGCCAAGGTAAGGGTATAAATGGAATTGTTATCAAATAGGTTAGTTTCAGCTAGGTTATCAAAGGTGAGGCTATGATCAAACTCTACTTCATTATCAGCATCATCATCACTAGTTTTTGGTGGAGTTTGAATAAGATATGAGGGATCACCCCCAGGCAGTTTAAATCCAAGTCCATAAGGTATTTCATACTTAGTCATGGAAATTAGCTCGATGTTTCCTTACTAATTTGATCCAAGGCCTCTTCCTTCATAATTGTGATGCTCCATGATCCTATTGGGAATAGGATACCTTGCATTTTTATAATAATCAATTTGGTTGTCATTGTATAAGCATGATTCATCCCCTTCAAGAGGGTTAGGTCCTAGGCCAGATGCTAGTACAAATATGATAGTTCCCTTATCTTTGTTCTTTTGTTGCCAATGCATATGTGGGGTGAATTTAGGTCACCCAAAGGTTTTTAGATTATAAGGAAGATTGGAAATATGAAATGTATCATGTGTCACATACTCTCTTTATCTATTATCTAAAATAGTGAAATAATTAGAAGCTTCAGGAGGTGGCATGTGGGAAAGGGAATCCAAGTTAGTAAGATATATGCAATTATCTGGTGAAGGATCAATAATTATAACTTTTCCTTTATCCTACTTGGAACTTGGACTCAAACCATACTAATGATTACAGCTTTGAAATTAAACTTCAAGATGCTTACAATGTTTATATACGTGTAAATCTCCTAGAATATTTATTTTCATCCCTGAGTGGGAAAACTTAATACATTGGTGCAGTGTTGATGGGACTACATGAATCTCATGTAACCAAGGCCTACCTAGAAGAATATTATATGATAACTCAAGATCAAGCACATGGTAAAGTGTATCATGGGTTAAAGGATAGTTATTGCTTCTAGTTGGAGATCTACCATTGTGTACTCAAGAAGCTTGATGAGCTTTAGAGATACTATGTTGAGGCCTGATCCATTGTTGATAAGGACATGTTTCAATTTATGCCATCTTATATAAAACTCTATGTATAATGGATTATTATGGAGTGGTCCAAGGGAAAACATATTGCTTTGGTTGAATGTGACTTATCAAGCTAGATCTAGGTGTCCAAGTAAAGCTTGAAATTTACAAGGGGATATGTCACTAGCAATAATGGATTGGGTCAAAAACTCATTCAAGATGTTTTTGTGGATTATTGATGTTCAAAACAAATCTAAAATATAAATTTGTGCTAGTGTCTTCTGTAATTGTTTCACAATATCAAATTTCTTATCTTGGTCAGTAGTGAATGGTTTATTTCAAGGTTGAACAGTTGGTTGGATGATATGCAAAGTGGTAGATGTTTGTGGGCCTAAGATATTAATCTTTGACCTCTAAGTTGTGATTTCATAATTAAGATTAAATATTGGACCATTATTGCTAATCAATATTAGAAATGGTGTGGGACCAAATAGGATAAGTCTCAGTTGTTGGTGCACTTGCATGTGGTCACATGGCAAGAATGAGTTATCACTATAAGATCCAAAAGATGAAGTCCTAGTTTGTTGGTTTGCTTGTATGTAATCCTAGGTAAAAGAAGGATTATCCATGTGATTTGGTTGAATATTATTATTTATTAATGGTCTAGGTTGATTAGTACTTAGTCTAAGATCAATGGAGATGGTATTAATTCTACCCCTTGCAATATTACCTACAACCCTATTGTAGTCATGTGCAACTGCATGGTAGGTTTGTTAGTTGTTACCATTTTGACCTTGGTTTTGTTAATTATTCTATTATTGTGGGTTTTATTATTTATTTTGGTGATTCTACTTGTTTGGCCTTTGATTTTGATACTATTGATTTTACTGCTGCACTAGTTATTGTTGTTATTGTTGGTTATTTTGTTGTTGCTAATTGTTATGTCAGGGATAGGGGTTTTGATAAATATCAAGAGTTTGATTGGAAGTGGAAGCACCATTATCCAATGTTGTCTCCCCATTCTCCAACATATTCTCAATTAAATTCTTGATTTGGACACATCTTCATAGATTATGCCCGTTGATCTGATGATAGTTATAGGATTCATTTTCATGGTACCAATCAAGATAAGGAATACCTTATGGATAATGCTTTGGTATAGGATAACTAATCAGATTAGTAGTAACAAGATTATAAAATATAGACTCAATAGGTTTTCCTAGGTCACTAAAGACATGACATGTAGGCACAGTTCTTCTAGGAGGAGGGGTTTACAATGGTAATGACCACTGTATTTGTTGTGTAAGCTTTGGTTGTTGTGCTTATGGAAATAGTTGAAGATGTTTTTGGGTAGGAGTAAGTTGAAAAGGTGGTTTAGATGATGTTTTCACCATTTAGACATGATGGGACTTGTTTACTTCATTTCCCACAACATTTCTATTTTAGTTGAATTACCTCGATCTTTTATGGTTATTAGCCTATGCCAATTGTGTTACTTGCACTTGAATAGGGTGTTGATGTTGGTCACTTCCTTGATTGGTACCTTGATTTTGATTAGTTAAATTAAGCTTGATGACTCCTTTATTGATAAGTGCTCACTCAATCAACAAGCCTTTGTCAATGATTTCCTTGAAAGTATATGCACATTGTAGTTCCAAGTGATAAGTTATCTCAGTATGCAAATTTTTGGTAAACATAATGGCTAATTGTTTATCTAGTAAATTATGGGTGAAATAGTTTCCAAGGGCTCTTCATTGTTGTAAATAACTTGCAAAACTCTCTCCATCCTTTTGCTTTACTTGCATTAAGTCCACTAATGAAATCTCATGCTCGAGATTATAGGAAACATGCTACACAAACTTACCAAAAAGATCATCAAAATACATTACTAAATGTTTGGGAAACTTCAAAAACCACTCTAAGGCTTGTCCATCCAAGCTTGTTGGAAATAACAACAAAAGGTATATGTCTCTACATGCCACTAGTTGACATGCGATGAAGAATTCAGTCAAATGAGCCTTAGGGTCACCTTTCCCTTTGTATTTATCAAATTTTGATGGTTCATATCCTAGAGGAAATAGTATCTATAAATACTCCATGTTTAATGGATAGAAACATACATCATCTAATTTAAACTTTTTAGTTTGTTTACTATCTTGAATGGTAACAATTGCATCTTTCATCTATTGAAATTCTTGGGACAAAAAACTAGAAGGAATATTGGTTTGAGGGAGAACATTGGTTTAGATAAATGGTTGGGAGGTCACAAGTGGAACACTTTAACTATAGTATGATGGAGATACGTGTTGGGGTACATTGGTTTGGTTGGGGAATGGATCAAGAATACACATATGTGTATTAGGATGTACTTGAAATTTCATACTTGGTTATGCAATATTCTGGTTTTGGTTGGTGATAAAGGTTTGAATTAGAGGATTTTGTGGTTGGGATGGAGGGATATAACTATACTATTCCTGTTGTGGTTGAAAAGGGACATGCTACCGACTAATCGAACCTTGCTATTGAGTGGGAACTTGTGGACCAAGACCCTGTCTCTAAATTTGTGGCACATTTTGAACCAATGGTTGTCTAGTAGGTACTTGAGAAACATGGGGACCTCCTTTTTTCAAAAATCCCTATGAGGAAGTGAAAGTGGGTTGCAGATTTAACATCTGTCATTTACCAATATTTGCACGTTATTGACTAGTCATTGGTTGGTTTTGGATTGGCATATTAGTGTACGATTGAAGAGGTATGTTCATCATTACCTAGAGAGGTGGAACATTTACTGCCCTTGATTGAGGTGGCAATGTATTTTTCCTCTATTGCATTGATACATTAGATTATGCTTGTTATTATATAATACTACTTGTTGCTTATTAAGGAGTAGGATTCATCACATTATATCATTGAGGTGTGACATTAGCCATTGTTTGATTACCTAATCCCATAGGTTTCACACTTGAGGAAGCAACCAATTGAGGTTGGGGTGTAGAAAATCCTATTCCTTGGTATGATGACCTATTCATAGGATTAACTATAGGCACATGTTGTTGGCTAGTTGTTTGCACATTATCCACTATGTTTGGCTCACTATTCAGTGTAGAGGTTGAAGACACTTCTTCAATAATGAGCATATGCATCAAGTTATCTATTGAAGTAGTTTGTATGAATGGGTTGAAACTCATATTCTCTTATCTAGTTAACCCTATCAACACTCCTATTAAAGGTACTAGGTCAATAAGAGGCTTACTCACCATGTTTATCTGATTGAAATCATGTGCTAGATTTAGGTAGGTTTGATATGCTATCTATATTTGGTTAAAGTGATCTTCCATGATGTTTTTGCCTCAATCAAATATATTAGGATCTTGGTATGTTGTTTGGACTAGAGCCATAGGATTGCTAGAAGAAGCCTGTTGATCATAAATGATATTGTGGGGCACTCTTACTAGACTTGGTAAATTTTCATGGGGGAAGTCTATTGGAAACTTAGGCCCTACCTTTATGGCTCTAACCAAAATCTCATCTTTGTTCTCTAACAAATGTTGCTCAAATAAAAATGGATCATACGTGGAAGTAGTATTAGTATAATATGACTGTTGAAGTATTGGTTCATCCACTATAGGTATTGTGTGATTTTCTCTTGGTCTTGTTCTAAATAAGGTGGTGTGTTAACCAGATAGTTGGCTAATGGATCTTGGATTGTGCCCCCTAATTGAGTATTATAAGAGGGATAAGAATCCATCTCATAAGCAATATTATCTACATAGGTATCTTATACCATTTCTTCTTGTGTAACCATATTACTAATCCTTATATTGTACATGAGTCCACTATGAGTGTAGGAATACATGTTGGGATCCATAGTCAATGATTTTGTGATAAAATGTCAAATAGTTCTCAAAACTCTAAAAAGGATAATGTCTAAAATAGATGATGTCCCAACTTGGTATAGTTTTGTCAAAAATATCAAAAAGGTTTATGAAAAGATTTATGAGGAAATAAGTTAGCATGAAGTATCTAATTTTCACTATTCACATAAATATAAGCAAGTAAATGGACCTAAAATCAAAATGCAAACTCTAAAGTTGAAGTGTTTCAAATCAGTCTAATCTAGGAATTTAAAATTTGCTAGGTGTTTTGGTCAAATGTAGCATCAAAATCTAGGCTCAAACAATGCATGTGTTAGGACTCTTATCCAAATGGCATCAAAAGCTAGACTTTGAAAATATATGAAATTTTTAATTTAACATATTTGAAACACTTCAAACAAACACTACGCATTTGATTCTTGGACATGAACTTGATCAACTAGGTATAAGGTATGAAAGAAAAGGAACTTTAGCAATAGTTTATTTTCTCACAACAAATGGTATAAAATTGGGTTCTTTTTGATAAACAAGCTAGACAAAAGTGAATAGTATAACCATTTTAGATAAAAGATCACAAAATTACACTCGGAATGGTCTAAAAATGTAGGAACAATTTAAACCCTATACAAGAGGATCTATGAAACAATATTAAAAATGTTTTGGGTAACATAACGATGCTATACTACTAAAAAGGTGTGACAAAAAGGTTTATTTCAAAAACTCTCTAAGGCAAAGATATTTTCCTACAATTTTGACAACATAAAACTACTTTTCTTGACTCAAAACATGTTGTGGTGCATAGACTCAAAGTGCAAGCGTTTAGCACAAAATGGCTTAAGTATATCAAATGATGATAACAATTATGAGTCTTTAAATGACCTTCAACCTAAATTAGAAATTAAACCTAAGTTCCCTCAAGTTTACTACAAATGGCAAACCCACTTAACACATCAACCCTATGAACTTGTAAAGGTGTAATTCCAAATTTAGATTATAAGTGAAGGACTTTAAAAACTTTGGTAAAGGTCTAGACTCAATTGGGCAACATAACTATACCAAAGTGGATGATATGACTTTCAAGATTTTGATGAACTTTTGAACAAGGAAAATTTATGATCTCACATGGATAACAAAACACCTCTTTGTTCAAAGGAAAATTTGGAATATGTGTTTGGTTTGGATTGTTTTTTTACACCGAGTTTTGACTCCAAACAAGACTTTAAACTAGGACAAGACCAACTAATTAATCATTTTTAGATCCTAAACTAACAAGGTTGCTTGGTATTGTTGGAATCTGTCAATATACATCATTTGAGAGGATTTTAAGTGATCATCCAAAAGTAAATGCACATTATAGTAGGGTTTTTACACTACCCTTCTCTCAAATGATAGTACTATGATATGGACCTTGAGGTGCACCTTGTACCAAAAATACTTTCATGACAAGTGAGGATTTATCTAAGATATAACAAGTTTTTGAATGATCTATGGGAATCAATTATACAATGACTTTAATGCCAAATAATGCAAAAGAAAATCATGGATTTTGGGTCTATATCACTTGGATTTTTGTAAAAAGGTCTAGTCCTTTTTGTAACCACTACATCCTACTATTTACTAAGTGTAGTATGATGTCTAAAGTACCACTATGTCTCATGTGTAACTCTAAAGAAGCCAAATAAAGTCAATGCTAGGAGATGAAACCCTGGGTCAAAGCTTCCCTAAAGAACTTATGAGAGGTGATGAAGTCCCCCTCGCAAGCTAAGTTTGCATAAAAATAAAGTATGAAATAGAAAGACTTTAGCGTCATGTTTAAGGTCACCCAAACTTTGACAAGTTTTTGGGGAGTGCTTTAGATGACTTTCTTTCTAAGCCTTGGACTAGGCTATTTGCAATAATAATGGTGCTTTAGATTCCAAGGGTTCCTTATAGGGGACAAATGGAAGATCATATACACAACATTCCTCTTTTTGCTAAACAAAAATTTGATTAAACAACTATTACAAATAAGAATTGACAAGTGTGTTCAATTTTAAACCCAAAATGAAAGATTTGGTGGTGTTCATTTGACCCCTTGGTCTTAATTACAAACTTTTAAAACATTCACCAAAACATATAAATCCTTTGTTCAACACCAAAACAAGGTTCCTAATTGATTTTTAAGCATACAAAGGTGATTTAAACATGTTTTGAACAAATATAAACCTTGGTCCTACAACAAAATTGTTAGCATGTCTTTTAGATTTGAAGCTCTTTTTAGCATGAAACAATGAAATTTGAAAAAGTAGCTCTTGGTTCTATGTTTTTTGAAAAAACACAGTGACCAACATCTATTATTACCATCAACATCACTTACTTTAGCTAATTGAGATCTAACTGATGTCAGTTTTGTTAATCGACATCAGTTAAGCAGGTAACCAATGTCGGTATTACTTCCTGACATTTGTTAATATGTAAAACCGTGTTAAACAAAAATTGAAAAATAAAGTTAGAAAATTAATTTGAAAGAGTTTTAAAGGCTCAAATAAATATTTTAGAGTTACAAAATGATCTCCTTTAGGTGTGAGATACATTTAGTCCCACTGAACGTGCCATTATGTGATCTGGCAATTTGACTCAAGAGAGGATGGTTAGTATGGTGTTCATTCCAAAATGAAAACAAAATGAAATAAACACACTAATATCATAACATCTCTAGGCCTAGACACTAGGGAGAGCTTAGTTAAATAAATAAAATGACAAACATAACTAAAAGCAAGGAATGAAAACATAATAATTCCTTCACCTTATTTGGATAATCCAAATGCCTTTGTAGTGGTGGCTTTCTTAGCTTGTGCTCATGAAGTCCTTGGCAATGGAAGCTTGGCTACCTCCATCTATCCTTGGCACCTTTATCTTGTGGCTTGGCTTAGCTTGGAATTAATTTTTTATTATAATTTTGCATAATCAAGTCTTTGAAGATATTTAAGCATAATAACATTGCACCAAAATAGATTAGAAGTGATATTTTTGGCCTCTCTATTTATAGATTTTTGGATTTGATCATAATTAACCTCAACCATCCATCTCACGATTGAGATGTGTGGTTGAGGATTAATTCAATTTTGGAATTAAGATTATAATTATCCTCATCATGACATTAGAATAATGGGAAATTAAGAGTCATGGATGGCATGAATCCTGAAATTTGTGGCATTTATAGCCTAGGGATGTCTTCCCCAGAAATCAGGTCACTTGATGATGAAAATATTCAATATTCATTTCCAAAAATAAGTACTCAACAAGTTTCCATGGAATTTTTGATTAGGCCTTGATTTGGGTTAATTATCTCTTAAGCATGATTAAGCACTTTATGCACAAATTACTCAAATTGATCAGAATGCCTTGTTATTGGTCTTAAATTTGACTAGATTATAATTGGAAGTCCATGTTAGATTCATTAGATCCATATTCACATTTAGGATGTCACCAATAATAAATAACAAAATCACATGTCTTGTGTATAATATTTGATAGGAAAGAGCAATCCAGAGCACCCAAGTGAAAATTTAGCATTTTGACTCAAAATGATCTAATCAAAGTTAGCTGACCCATAAATTACATTTCCCCATTTAGGGCGTTGACAAAATCAGAACTTTAATATGTCAATTTCACATCATTTAACATGTTTTAATGTTTTTAGGCCAAATTGTGCATTTTGGGTGTAAATTGGCCAAAACACTGATTAGGGGTTATCGGTGGCTAGATTTAGGTGTCTACAATTTATAGGAGGCCAACATAAACCTAACTAGCATAGGGAACATGAGTTTTGTGACTATCATCAAGTTATCAGCCATTTTATTCATACATGTTTGTAGTTGTGCCACATAATTTAAGTTTGATATAAAATGGTGAAATAGAGTTAGAAAATGTTTCCCCAACATCTAATCAAAACCTAACAATCTACCAAAACCCTTTTTATAGCATAACTCTAGTCACCAAAATCATAATTAGTGTCATATAATAATCAAAATTATAACATTCCTCTCAACAATCAAAATTAATGATAACAACAAAAGAGGTAATCAAAATCAAGTTTAGGTGACCCATTTTAACCAATTCAATTATAAAAATACCCCCAATGACTATGACAATGTCGTAGGTTTCATTACTAGTAGGCACATTGCCACTATCAAAACCAACCCTAATCTAATCACCGACAATACCTGATGTTCATTACCATCCATTTTAGGACCTCCTCCCCCATATTCCAACAATCTTTCTTTGGTTCAACATTACATTAATACTTATCAACAACCAAGAGTTACTATTCCAGGCCCTTATTTTAATTATATTAATCAATTACCAACTTAGGATTATATAATCACAACTCAATGCTCCAAGGTTACCATCCAAGGTCCCACATTGACTCCCTCTAAAAATACCATGCAAGGTCCTCTACCTCAAAAACCTAAACTAGTTTTTTATACCAATGACAAGCCATCTGATATTATGGATTAATTACAAAAGACACTATCATAATTTTTTATCCTTGATATTTTGTGTATGTTAAGTGTCCAAAAAATATATAACGAGCTTCAAAGTGAATCCAAGGTCCCAAGTGACATTGCTATTAAAAAATTCCAAACCTTTGTGAATCATTTAGCCCAAGGCCAACAAATCACATTTGATCAAAGACATATGTCACCCCTTGGTCCTATTCATAATAACCCACTTTATATAGAAGCCTTCATCTATAGACATAAGGTCAAGTGTGTCCTCATAGACAATGGTTCAGGTTTGAATATTGTAACATTAAAGTTGGTTAACCATTTGGGCTATATAGTAATAGATCTATAACTAAATACCATTACCATTAAGAACTATGACAATGGGGAGAAGCAATCATAGGGCACCATTTACTTTCCTATCATCATTGGGACTTTAACCCATGATAGTCCTTGCCATCTCTTAGACCATGAATTATCATATAAACTACTCTTTTGGTGACCTTAGATACATAAGGTGTGTGTAGTACATTCTAATCTACATCTATGTATCAAATTCACTTACTATGTCTTATAAGTCACCATACGTGAATATTTCAGCCATACCAGTATTATAAACATCTTAAAATAGAATATGAAATCCATAATTATTGGTTTGGCCTAGAGCATGTCCCTAAAAAGGAAAAAGAGGTAGTTGTTCAACTTTTTAAGTCAAATTATGTGGATCCTAGTAGCCTTACATCTATTTCATCTAGACCACCTCCTCAAATGTCTAACCAATTTACCATTATAGACAAAGGCCATGGTGAATACCAGATTGGTAATACTTTTCACATTGCTAAATTACCTAGAACACCTAAATCACATGGTTAGCCCAAGGTGAAGAGCATTAGAATGTAATGGCATAAGAAAGATACTTCTCACCAAGAAGGACCTATTAACTTTATCAAGTCCACTATACAATAACAATATCAAAAGTGATGATGACCCATGGTTTATAATGATGACTTTGATACTTGATACAAAAGCAACAAGTGTTATATTCCAAATAGAATAATGGATGATCAAGATTATGAAAGCAAAGGCTTGGGGACAAAAAAAATGTTATATTGAGCTAGTATATATCACAAAACACAAATGAACTTGAGGTGTTGGATACAAACGACCTTGGGGTGACCCCTTAGATCTCAATAGTCATACCAACTTATTATCTAATGATGATGATGCCAATAATGATGTAGAGTCCTATTATAACATGTATGATGAGTTAGCCAATACCAACCTTTTCAATACCAATATCATTTGTACCATTACCCCTATCACCTATGATTACCCTATCTTCCTCCATCACCCAAAATTAATTAACTAAGAATAACAAGATGCATACATACCATTAGATGAATTCAAAAATTACAAGGTAATTGTTTAAATCATGGGCTTCAGAGATGGTTTTCCAATTAGTTATCATAAATAAGGATTTTTTATTACATTAGACCTTGTCACCTATTTCTATGAGCATGTGAACTTCCTTTGTCAAAAATAAAAAAATGAAAATAAAACATTGAGGTCCCAAAGTGAAAACCTCTTTGAGGCACTTTTAGACTAAGAAAATAGTAAATAAAAAGAGATTGCCCATGGTGAAAACCTATTCTGGGTACCATTAGATGGGGAATTTCATCCTCTTTTGAATGAATCCTAGGGTGCCTATAGTCCCAAAACCTCATACCAGTTAGAAATAAGTTTATAAGATCAGAGAGTATCCAAAAAAAAAATCAAGACTTCCCACATGACTTTGTTAAGTGTCTTTTACCACCTTCAATGATTTTTATTCATCATACATGGGGGATATTGACAAGCTAGTTGAGTCACAAGATGATGAATATGATCAATGAACCCCATTTCCAAATATTTTAGATGATGCCTCCACTTTTCTCATAGAAAATACAGAATAAGTAAACATTAGATCCCCAGATGAGCCCAAATGGAGCAAGATTGGAACGTCTCTTGCTAAAAAGGAACATGAGCTTCTTACTAACCTCCATGATATTATTAATATTTTTTCTTGGTCTTATACAAATATTCATGTCCGATACCCTTCACTAGTTTTACATTGCCTTTTTGTACATCTTGATGCCAATCTAATAAAATAAAAATTGACCAAAATGCATCCTCGCATTGCCATACTAGTAAAAAAAAATTAGGAAAATTATTAAAGGCAAGAAGTATCTATCCCATAGACTATTCATAATGGATATAAAACATAGTTTGAGTCAACAAGAACCCACAAATAATATGTATATGCATATAGTTTAGATATATCAATTAATTATGACTAAAGGATGATTTTTATTTTCTAAACTTTGATATGATCAAAGATTCCACAATAAGGTATGATATGTTATCTCTCATAGATGGATTCTTAATATATAATTAAATAAAAATAGCACCTAAAAACTAGCATAAAGCAACATTCAACACTCCACGGGGGATATTATTTTATCAAGTGATGACATTTGGCCTGAAAAATGCTAGTGTTACTTACCAATGTATAATGATTGTCATCTTCCATGACATGATGCATGATATTATAAAATACTATGAGGATAAAATTTTGGTAAAATCCAAGACCAGGGTTGATCATCTAGTATTATTACAAAGAATCTTTAAAAGGATTCATGAATACAAGGTGCATATTAATCCTAAGACATACATATTTGGAGTCACTTTTGACAAATTTATAAGTTTAATTATCTATTTTTGGGGAATTAAAGTTGAGCTGGCCAAGGTTAAGGCCATTATATAAATGCCATCTCCATCTAATCTGAAGTAGCTCTACATCTTGTAGGGTAAAATTAAATCAAATTAACACTTCATCTCATAATTGGTAGACATATGTCATGTTTTCACTCACCAATTGAAGAAGGGTATCACTTTTCATGGAATTTTGAATATCAACAATCATTTTATCATTTGAAGGAATATTTGGATAATCCACCTATTTTAGCTCCACTAACACCTAGGAAACCACTACTCTATATTTTAGCAACAAAATGTGTATTTGGGTCACTCCTTGCCCAACATGATGATCAAAGGAAAGAATAAATAGTGTATTATTTAAGTAAAACATTGGTTGCCTATGAACACAACTATACACTAATTAAAAAATACATATTATCAATGATATTTTTAGTGGAGAAGTTGAGACATTACATACTCAACAACAAAACCATTTATATTACGAAAGTGGACCCTCTCAAATATATACTTTTCAAGATATCTTTGATTGGTTACATGGCCAAGTGGGTCATGTTTTTGAGTGAGTTTGAGATTGAATATGTGTATCAAAAATAAATTAAGGGTAAATTACTTATAGATCAACTTGCTGAAGCACCCTTATTAGATACCAATCCACTCACTTTTAATTTCCATTATGAGTTCGATGTAATTCTATAAGAAACCTATTCTAAATCACAACATTTGACACTTTATTTTGATGGTTCCTACACATCTCATGGGTCAGGATCAAAAATTATTTTCATAATAACAAAGGGGGATCTTATTCCTAAATATTTACACATTAGATTCACTTGTACCAATAATATAGTAGAGCCTGAAGCACTCATTATAGGGCTTCACCTACTAGTAGAATGTAATATCAATCAATTCCATGTTCATGTGGATTATAATTTAATTATTAACTAGGTGACATAGTAATTATAGACTAAATATGATAAGCTTATATCATACAAAAACATGGTGGATAACATCAAATAGATTTTTGAACATATCTAGTTTAAGTAGATACCAAGGGCCAAAACTAGGACTACAAATGCAATGGAAACAATTAGTTCATTGATAGCAATGGTAGATCATGTTTTAGATTACCATTTCCTTATTGAACATCTTTTGAAAATTTCTCATGAATGTTCAACATATGAAATGGCATACGATATTATTAGTCCCAATTCACAGTGGTACCATGACTTATATGACTACCTCTCTGGACACATTATTCCTAATAACATTTCCCACAATAAACAAGAATACTTTATTCATAAAATCTCTTGTTATACATTACTTAGTGCTACACTCTATCATAGAGGATATGATGGGACTCAACTTAATTTTTTTAACTTCAACAAAATATAATGTAGTGCTTAAATAAGTACAAAAAGGGATTTGTGTGTCCACACCAAGGGAATGGTCATTACCAATAAAATCATGTGTACATGGTATTGTTGGCCCATTATGGAAGACAATTCATGTTCTTACCTAAAAATATTTTTGTGCCTTGTCAAAATCACACCAGTCTCATTCATGTTCTAGTTTGAGCACGACATCCAATTACTACGACTTGGTAATTTTCCACATGGGGACTTGATCTTGTAGGGATAATAAATCCTACTTCTTCATATGGACATAAACACATCCTCACCATGATTTATTATTTTACTAATTGGATCAAATCCATTCCCGTCACTTATGTAACCAATAAGCAAATTTTCAAATTCATTTTAAATCACCTTATCTGATGATTCGGCATTCCCTCTAACATCATTTTTTATAATGGTAGATCCTTTAAAATTAAGGATGTCAAATTTCTCTATTCCAAGTACCACATCTAACAATGGTTTTCCACGTGTTATTTCCCCCAAATCAATTGCCAAGTAAAGGCATATAACAAGACCTTGGTCTAAATCCTTAAAAATATTATTAATACCATTGGTCATGATTAACACTTGCAATTATTTCCCACCCTTTGGTCCTACCATACCAATAACCAAAATCCTACATGAGCCATACCATATTCCCTAGTTTATGGAACTGAATGTATTCTCCCTATCAAGATCAAATTACCTTCCTTACTCATTTTATTTTAGGATATCATTGATGATGAGGAATATAGAGTGATATTGATTACAAGAATTATAACTACTTGATGAAAAACTGGTGGTTTCTTTGAATAATATCCAAGCATATTGGAATAGGTTTTTTTGTAGCTATAACACATGTATAAAGCCTAGAGAATGTTCACTTAGTGATCTTGTGCTAAAAAAAACTAGAAAAATACCAATGTGACACATAAAATGGGTAAAATTTGAGCCTAATTGACTAGGATCATTTTTTATTATAACTAACTATGGATCTAGATAATATAGGTTGGCCACACTATATTGTGGAAGAGATGGATGAGCCCATGAATATTATGCATCCTAATCACGTTTATGCTTGATTTGATTGAACATTGTCTATGAGGACCCCTAATTAGGGGCAAGTATTGTCATCTCCCCTTCATACCATTTCCTAAAATTATGTTAGTCCCTCTCATTCCCCTATCCTATTACCATCCTAATCTTGATTCTATTTTATATAGGTAACAAACAAGATTCAAATGCTAGATTCAAAAAATTATTTTGTGGACACTTCAAATCTAACCATCACTAGCACATCCTTAAAAGTAGTATCTCAAAGAACTTTGACTTGGTCACTTCACATGATGATTCTTGAAATTTCATATTTTATATTTTTCCAAGATTTTTACCATTAATACCAATTTATCATTATTATACTTCAACATGTTGTTGATTAGTGGTATCTTTAATTTTAGGTTAAACTATAATGACCTAAGGTCCATTTGGGATATGTAGGTACTGATCAATTTTTGAGGTCAACTCAGCCACCCATTTTAGGCCATAATCTCACCATTTTATGATAATTTTAATCCATGATCTTTCTATTATCTATAATTTTAAGCCATTCTCTCACCATTTTATGAGTGCTTTCATCCACAGACTCACCATTTTATGAGTCAACCATTTGACCCCTGCTTAAGGTTAATTTTTCCTTTACTAGATGGTTCTCTTGTACATTTGTTTATATCCCATTGTACATCATACTTGTCAAATAATCTTGTAAATATCTTATTTTATAAAGTCTTAAGCATTTGGAAAAAACCCAAAAAACCTCAAAAACACTAAAAGACTTCCAAAAAGCCCTAAAAATAAAAAAAATCACTTAAAATATCCATGAGAGATATAAACCCAAAAAATTGTTTGTACATCTTGTCATCCTATTCACCAATGACCCTTAGTCCTATTCTAGATGGCACCTTTTGTAGCATCTACTAGGTGAGAACCTCTTATCCACTCATGATCAATTTCAATCATCATTTCAATTTCTTCATTATCCTCCCATCTCTAGGATAACTACATCATCCTAAGGTTCACATGGGCTATGTAGGAAACATTTATATGCATGGGGCATCTGAGCTTATCTCAGACACTCTTATCAATTTATGCTCTTACTATTTTATGAGATCCTTATTTGAACACTTTTTCCCTTTTATGAATTAATCCCCTTTTCTTCCATTAATTCTCTTAACATTCCTATTCTTCTTATCCCATTTCCTAGGAGAACTACATTTGGCCTAAAGTCCATTGAAATATGTAGGTATCACTTCGATAAATGGGTCATCTTAGGAAAATACAACCACTTCCTTCCCCTTCTTCCATTCCCCCCATCCCACCAGTATCAAAAAATTTATGTCTAACATGTATCCTACCCTTGGGGTAGTACCTCAGAGTAAAACATACACACACTAGTTAGTTGGATGTTTTATATTGTTTTTTTTTCGTGTGTTTATGTTTTTACTAGTTTATTAATTTTTGGTTATTGTTGGTGCATTTATTTTACATTTATTATACATCAATTTTAGTGCATTATACTTTAAAATTAAGTCTAGATCTATTATATCCTATTCTTAGGTTGTAGATATTTTTGTACTTGACCTAATATTAGTTTCTTGCATTATGCTTTACACTTAAATATTTATTCTCAATATATTAATCTTATTTTGTTTACATTTTCATTTGACCAAGTTATTATGCTTATGGAATTTGATTTTATCATGATTTATTTATAATTATGATGCATAATTTTGAATGCTGAATAAAAAATTAAGTGTTATAGGTCTAACAAGAAAATGTCACGATAATACATCTTTTTGGCTACTATCATACAAACAAGAACACTAAATGTCATGACTATTCTATATGCTACTAATGATACATATAAACAAATGAGCATATATAAAAATTCATAAAAAATTATCAAACATGATCAATTAATCCAAATTTCTAATGCCAAATTAACCACATATCACATTACAATGCATAACATCCAAATCATCTCTATGATAATATAAACACAAAACCATGATTAAAAAAATGGTACATCACATATCAACATGATTAACAAAAAGAAACTATGCTAATCTAATCATATTTTCTATTCTATTAGCATAAGATAATAACATAACATTGAATCACAAAGAAGCATCACACACACACACACACACACACACACACACACACACACACACACACACACACACACACACACACACACACACACACACACACACACACACACACACACACACACACACACACACACACACACACACACACACACACATGTGTGTGTGTGTGTGTGTGTGTGTGTGTGTGTGTGTGTGTGTGTCTGTACACACACACACACATACATATATGAGTTTGTGTACATCATTGGACTCATAAATATACAAAAATAATGTTATTTATCTTGAAATACCAATGTCATATACATCATGAATATATACAATTCATGATACAAAATGAAAAATAGCTATCAATCATCTCTGACTATGTGAATCCTCAATCCATGTTTGTTGTGGTGACCCCATAGTCCTTGGTGATGGCAAAGGTGGTGGATAATGAACTAACTATTTGGACCCTAAAGTATGATGTGTCTTACATCTCATGGACCTTGTGACTACTCTATAATCATGATATACATCAAAGGTTGGTACCCTATCCTCTATTGGGATGGCCCCTTCATATAAACTTATGCATTATACTACCTCATCCTTAGATTAGAGGTTTTTAAAGACAATTTAGGCTAGCCCTAGACCTATAGAACTTGAAATGTTATATCCCACTTCTTATGGAGCCTTTGTACATCTACTCTACCCTAATATCTCTCCACCTAAATTTCAATCTTGTGTGCCATCTCTACCTTCAATGAGGTAATATATGATTGTAAAACTATAATTTATGCATCTTTAAAAGTCACCCATTGTTATAACTAGATCACCCTAGCTTATAGGCCATCTATCTTAGCCACACTCATTATAATATCCTCCTCTATCCTTTTGGTATCTCTACCTGCTCTATCTATATTGGAAAGACCTACCTCACCTAGGTCCCTCATCCTCATCTGTATATCCTAGGTAGGCATACCCTATAAACCTACGATCTCAATATCTAGCTCTAGGTCTAGGCCACTACCCTCAATTTTGATATCCCCACCCTAAATCTTAGTGTCCACACCCTTAATATATATAGCCTTACCCTTCACTTATACATCCATCTATGCCTCTTGGCCCTACTCTTGTCCCTAGCCTCCTATCATAATTGTTTACATTAGTATCAAATTTCTAAGGGCACCATAGGGAAATGTAATCTACTAATCCTAAGTTGGGCCCACCATGATGTATAAGCCACTATCACATCTACATTTTTTGGACCACCTATGTATTCCTATATAAATTGTGGTACTAGGCCATAGATGGCTCTAGTTATATACCTATCTATCAGTGGCCCCCATCTACTAATCTATCTAGTAACATCAAAAAGACTTAGTGCCTTTAGTACATCCTACTAAATTCCAAATTAGAACTATACCTAATTATGTTTGTACTCCTTGATGACATATTTTTGTTTGCTTACAAGGAAACATCAAGTGGTCATAAATGTCATATACCACCCATTATTTGACCACTAAATCTGTAAGGGTAGATAAGGGCACTAGATAAAGTCTCCATCTACCATATCATCTATCACCCTATGATATAAGTGGATATCTCTTTTATATCCTTTATGGCATGCCTTTGTCTAGATCCATCCATATGCCACAAGATTCACTAGACCCCACAATCACCTTTCACCCACTGGTTGTTCTATAGATATGTGTTCCTAATCCTTGAACAAGAGAAATGTAGATGTACCAATTCTACATACACCTTGGTATGCCACCATATGGAAATCACTGTATAATTAAGCTAATAAAAGAGGCCCAGAAGAAAATATGGTAGTGTTATCCAAACTTTCTCTGACCATTCAACATAGACCCATTTGAAAGAATCAACCAATCTTATTTGGTAGTAGGATGTCACTAATAATGGCCATAAGTACCACCACCTATCTATCAATGTATACTATAGGATAAAGATCCTCTACTAGTAAGTCATGTAACCAAATATTTGTTTAGGTCTCAATAAGATCAATTTATATTACCACACTTTCCACGTGAAATTTGAAACCACTAACCAAGTCATCTAATAATATTTGTCACCCCATGAGGCTCATCTAGTATAGCATTCATCCTTTAATTGGTAAACTTAGAATATAACATAGATCCTTTAGTGTGATAATGGCCTCTCTATTAGGTAAATGAAAATTCATAGTATTTAAATGCAATATCTTATCTAGTATACTAAGGTATGCCCTATCTAATCTAATTGTAAGCATGCGAGTGATCTATAGTAAACTTGGTGCCTCTAGGACTGTGCACATCTCCTCAGGCTAGATCTGACTTGACTATAAGTAATGAGAATTCCACTCACATATAATCAATATATAAAGTGACTCCTACATGCATTAAATATTTAGCATAACTTTGATAAGTTTGTCAAATACTATACTCTATTCTACATATTAAATCTATCATTATTTGCCTAGGCAACTTAACCTCATTGTGATTTTGGATTAATATGATAGTTGTGTGGGGAAATTGAGTCAAATAATGATTTTTTATAAAATTTACATGTGATTTTGCAAATTCATTTCAATTTTAGTTTAGACATGAAAGTGGTTAAAATGAAGCTTTTACATTTTAGCCCTCATTGAGAAGGTGTTGTAAGACACAAGGCACAGTAATATATTTTCAAAGAATGAAAAATTCATTAAGAAAATAAAGTTTACAATGCCTAAAGAATGATTTTTTCACTCCAATTTAAAAAAACTATGGGCCAATGATCCTATATTTATGCCCCAAAGGGCACTTGATAAGCTTTGATACCCCCTTAAGGGCATAATTAGAAAATAATTTAAAATGGATGCACCCTTGAAATGAATAAAAAGCATTTTTGTAAGGAAAATAGGTAAAAAATGAATAATGTTGAATAAAATAGGATGGAAAATGGTCAAAGGAGCCAAAAACAAGCCGTTGAGGAAGAATAGAATGGTCTAGTAGTAATCTATGTACTAAAAATGTGATGCGTTTTGATTTGGAATTTGATATAGATATCTGGTCATGCTTGAAAAAAATTTATGGATTTTTATATATGCTCATTTGTTGATATGTATCTTGAGTAGCATGTATATTAGTCATAGGATTCAATGATCTTATTTTAGGATACTTGAAAATGATATTTATTACTGCAACATTGCTTGTGAGACCACTAACACTTGATTTTTATTTTGGATTTTATCATTATTTACCACAATTATAAATGAATCATGATAACATTGGATTCTATAAGTGTAATAACTTTATTAAAATTTATATATAAACAACTTAAGATTAAGATTTTAAGAATCAAGTCATAAGTGTAAAGCATAATGCAATAAACTAATATTAGATTAGGTACAAATATCTACAACTTAAGAACATGATATAACATATCCAAAATCAAGTGTAAAATATAATTCACTAAATATAAGGCAAAATAAAATAAATGCACCAACAATAATAAAAAATAAACAACATTGACAAAACACATTCAAAATTAAATAAGTAATTAGTTAACCATTTGTGCATGTATGTGAAAGTAAGGTGTTACTATTTTATATTTTGTCCATAAAATCTAGAGGACAACTGACACGATGAGAAAAAAAATTGGATAGAAAGCGGGGAACAAAAGAAAAAAAAGAAGGGTGGCTGAGTTCTTTCCAAATTTTGCATGTAAGTGGATGTTGCCTACATAGTCCAATGGACTTTAGGCTAAATGTAGTTCTCCCAGGGATATGGGAAAGAATAAAAATGAAGACACATAATATATTTGATTATAGAGGAAGAATAGGAAAGGTATAGTCATAAAATAATGAGAGTATTATATAAATTAGTAAAAATGAAATGGCAATAAGATTAGACAAGCTAACTCGGGATGCCCCATGCATTCAAGCATTACCTACATAGTTCATGTAGACCTTAGGCCGATGTAGTTCTCCCAAAAATGGGAGTGAAAATGAAGTAATGTCAATGGTAAATTGGAAATGATTATGACTAGATAAGAGGTTTCCACCTAAGATAAGTTTCAAACTAAAATATCCAAAATAAAACCAAAGGGCATTAGTGAATAGGATGATAGTATATAGAAATATGTTGTGAATTTATATCTCTTATGGAAATATCAAGTCCTTTTTCTTAATTTTTTTATTTTTAGGTGGTTTCAGGTTTTGAAAAATTTTAGGTTTTTTCACATTATTAAAATAAATTATTTATATGAATGGATTTAACCAATCAAAATTACCAAAGGACTCAAAAAATGGTGAGAGTGTGGCTTAGATTGTTCATAAAATAGTGATAGAATGGCTTTAATTACTCATAACATAGAGAGATTGTGGATTAAATTTATCACAATATAGTGATAACATGGCTTAAATTACTCATAAAATAGTGAGAGTATGTCTTAAATTGAATGTAAAATGGTGAGAGAAAGGGGAAAGGAGTGATTGAGATGACCTCAGAAATTGAGTGTTACATACATAGTCATATAGACACCAAGTCAATGTTGTTCCACCTTACAGTTAAATATTCTACTAAATTAAATCAATGTGGAAATAGAGATGGAATAGATTGGAACAAATGGTATAAGGCTTGGTAAGAGTGAAAAGATACAATTTTAGTGTTCACTATATAAATAAACAATGTGTAAGCCATTGTAAGATAATGCTTATTTTAAATGTGCTAATGGTAACCAAATATGAATTTGACTACTAAAACTTTCTCTAAAATATGACATCGAAATCTATTCATTGTATTTATAAACCAGAATCAAGATCAGAATGGTAATAGGATAGGGTAATGGGTTTAGGAGGGATTGACACATTGAAGGAAAATTAATAGGCCATAACCCTAAGTAGGGGTCCTCATAGATAATGTTTAAGTAAATTCAAGCATTAAAATGCTTGAGATGCATAATATTCATAGGATTATCTATCTCTTTCCCATCTAGTATGGCCAACCTATATGCTCCAAACCCATAGTTAGTTGTGATGAAAAATGGTCCTATCCAATTAGGCTCAATTTTTTTCTTATTTTCATGTGTTTAATTTGTATTTTTATAATTCTCTTTTATCACAAGGTCACCAAGATCAAATTATCTAGGTTTGATATGCTTATTATAGTTATGACATAACCTATTTTGATATGCTTGGAGATTATTTAAATCTGCTACCCATTTTTTCATTAAGTCCAATTCTTGTAGTCATGCCACTCTATAATCCTCATCATCAATGAGATCCTATAATGAAATTTTCAATGAAGGAAAATCAATCTCAATAGGGAGAATAAATTTAGTGCCATAAATTAGGGAATATAGTTTATCTCTCATTGGGGTTTAGGTATTGGTACAATAGTCCCAAAGGGTAGGGAATAATAACAAGTGCTAATCAAGGACAACAAATTAATATCCTTTTTAAGGATTTAAACAAGGGTTTTGTTATATTCTTTAACTTGGCCATTACTTTGGGGAAAATAGGCATTGTAAAATCATTTATTAATATGGTACTTAGCACAAAGGCCTTTGGCATCCTTATTTTTAAAGTAGTCATCATTGTCATAAATGAGTTTAGAATGGATGCCAAAATAGAAAATTAGGTGGTTCAAAATTAATGTGTAAATTTGATTACCAATTATCCAAGTGAGGAGAATGGGTTTAACATACTTAGTGAAAGACTCAGTTGCAGTGAGGATATATTTATGGCCATTTGGAGAAGTAACATTGATTTTCCCTACAAGATCAAGTCCCCATATGGAAAATAACCATGGCATAGTGACCAGATGAAGTGTTCAAGCTGGAGCATGAATGAGATTACCATATTTCTAACAAGGCACACACTTCTTAACATAGACACTATTGTCTACTACCATAGTGTGCTATTAATACCATATACATAGGAGTTTATTGTTAAGGACATTTCACTGATGTGGGACCCAAAAAATCCTTTGTCTACTTATTTAATCACTAATATAGACTATGTCAAATTTAAACAATAAATTAGAGTTCCATCATATCCTCTGTGATAGAGCATGGCACTAAGAAGGGTATAATAAGAGTTATTTTGAATAAAAGGTCTTTATTTATTATGGGAAAGATTGGCAAGGATAATGTGGTCATGGAGGTAGTTATATATATTAGAGTATCATGGTGATCTAGGACCAAAAATATCGCATATCATTTTAGATGGTGAACGTTCATGAGTTAGTTTTAGAAAATTTTCAATAAGAAATTGGTAATTTAAAACATAATCAGTGATTGCTATCAATGAGTCAATTATTTTCTTTATATTTGTAGTCTTGTTGCTGGCCCTTGGGATATATTCAAATTGGATGTGTTCAAAGTGTTGATTGAGAGCATCCACCATATTTTTTTAAGGAATGAACTTTTCATACTTATTATGGTATTGTTCTATCACCTGGTTAATGATCAAGTGGGAATACCCATGAATGTGTAGTTGTTTAATATTCCATTATACTTCCTAGTAAATCCTTGCAATGAGTGTTCATATTATGTTATGTTTTTGGTATAGGTGAAACCAATATGAAAGGCTTTGGGAATAAGATCCCCCTATGGTGTCATGATTATAATTTTGGATCTAGATCCATAAGATGTGTATAACCATCAAATTAAAGTGTTCAATGTTGTGATTTAGAGGAGGTTTCATCCATAGTCATTATTGACTCATCAAAAAAATTGAAAGTGAGTGGTTTGTCATCTAATAATGGTGATTTGGAAAGTTTATCTATAATTAATTTCCATTTAATCTCCTTGATATACTTATTTTATATTAAACACACTCAAGAGCACAACCCATTTATCTATACAACTAACCAAAGCTACCTTGGTAAGTAGATATTTGAGTGGATCCACTTTGGCAATAAAAATGATCTTATTATTGAGCATATAATTATCTTTGTCAACTAAGCTGTAATTATTTTCATAGGCAACCAATGTTCAACTTAAATAGTATATAGATATTTCTTTCCCCTGAGCATCATGTTGGAACAAGAGTGCCCCAAGGGCATATTTGATTATTAAAATATGTAGAATAAATGAATTTCCAAGTTTAGGTAGACCTAAGACTAGTGGATTTTCCAAATAATATTTCAAGCTCTCAAAGGCCTATTAATAATCAACATTCCAAAAAAAGGTGGTACCCTTGTTTATAATATGGGTGAAGGGATGACACTTGTCTTTCAATTATGAAATGAAACATAAAATTGATTGAATTTTTCCTTGAAAGCTATGGTAATAATTTATATTGTAAAGAGGAGGCATTTATTAAATGGCCTTAACCTTAGATAGATCAACCTTAATGCCTCTATGAGAGACAATGAAACCTAGTAATTTTATAGAAATGATGCAAAATACACACTTATTAGGGTTAATATGTACTTTATATTCATTAATCCTTTCAAATATTATTTGTAACATGTCTTGATGACCTATCTTGGTCTTTTATTTACCCAAAATATCATCTACATAGTCTTCCACAAAGTCATGCATCATGTCATACAAGATGATAGTCATTGCATGTCAGTATGTAGCATTGGAATTCTTAAGGCCAAATGACATCACTTGATAAAAAATGTGCCCCCTAGAGTGGTGAACATTTGGGTATACAACAATATGATGTATAACTAAATAAGGATCCAAGCCAAACACATATGAATAACACTAGGAAAAATAGCAATAAACTCCTAAAGGAGGATAATAAGAATTTCATTTTCTTCTTTAGTGAGGGATGTGTTTCACTAAATTTTGAATCTATTTGATGTTTAAGGAGAAACAAAGATGAAGGGTAGGGATTAGAGATTAGAGAGAACCTAGATTTTTTTTGCATCGTATCCAGATGATGTTGAGCACTCCTCTTTAGCTAAGAAGGACTACCTATGAATAAGAAAGTGCTATCACCAAAATATTTGTTAGTAGATATATGCGTGGGCTACCAAGCTATGTGCTTTTCTTGGAAGTGTCAAACTTCCTTAGGGATGATAGTCTACTTTTTAAAACAAAATGGTAATGAATAAAAAAATGAAAGAGAGAGTAAGAGAGAGATGTTTGTACCATTCTTGTAGTCTGAGTGCAATAGAGAGTGACACAGTGCAGGTAATGTGAGTTATTTGTGTTTTTAGAGGTTGTTTGGGTAGGCTTAACGAGGTTAGTAGAAATACATAGTCATCGATGTTAGTTAGGATACCAATGTTAATAAGGAAATATGATCAATGTTAGTTATATGACTGATGTCGATAGGGGTAGTAGGTTATCAATAGGTTAAAAGAGACTTTTTTGAGCTAGGAGGTGGATGTTGGTTAGGTTTATGAGGTTGGGAAGAGTTGTAAGGGAGTGGGTAAGACTCAGGTGGGCCTAGATAGAGGGTTGGTATGTTTTAAGTAGAGGGAAATAGGTGAAGGAGTTTTACAACTCCTCCGTAGGGAGGGTCAAGACATTCGTAAAATGATAAATAGTATATGTAAAGTAATTATAAGAATTACTATTTAAAGGAATTACAAAACATAGAGATATACTTAGCTAGTGAAATAGATGAACTATGAGTGCCAGATAGATGGCTCTAATAAGGCATGTTGAAATAATAGGTGAACAAAAAGACAAGCATGTGCTACTGGTTCATAATAATCCAAGCTTTGTGCAGTATATCAATTCTTAATTTGGACTAATTTTTACATAGTAATAGTAAGCCTAAATGTAGAAAGTTGAATGCTAAATCCTATATGTGAGTGATTGCTTTTTTTTATTTTTACTGACTTGAATATTAGCTTGGAATTTAGCTTAAGTAACTGACATCAATGATCCTACCGATGCCAACTGTGGGTTGACCAACGTCAATGGCATGAGAATAGGTAAAAGGACTATTTTTTGTTATTTATCCTACCAAGTGTGGTATAAATTAGGAAATGGTATAAATGTGAGGTTAAGAAGGATGTACTTAGTTAAAAATTTGTGTTTGGGGTGAGAACAAGTCATGGGTAGTTAGGATTATGGGACTAAGTCTTGAGGTGACTCAGAGGGTAAGAATGAGTCTTAGGATGAGGTGGCTAGGTGAGGTGGCATAAAGTTATGAAGGTTAATTATTAAAAGGTGCTCAAGGGGGGTTTTGACATAGAGAGTTATGTAGACACCGAAATCATGTCGACTCCCCTGGTCATTCCCCATTTTATTCTTCTTCGCCTATTTAACCCTTGTCGACCACTTTTTCCACTAGCCTTGACCCTGGCAGCATGTAAAAATGAGCACAGAGCTAAAGCTAGACTCTATCCCCATTGTGCATCTGCCGACGACGGTCGTTACCCAGTCGACGTTGCCAACGTCGGTCACTTATCGGTCGATGTCGGCAATCCTGCCGACGTCGGTCACCTTACTGTTACCCATTTTCAGTTATCATTCGGTTCCCAATCGGTTTCCTGATCGGTTATCGAACCATCCCTCACCTTCATCAGCATCCGCAGATCAATCCCGAAGGCTAATCAATCAATCAATCTCGAACCCTGACATTCACAGACTCTGGCAATCAATCAGCTCTGACGATCAACCAACTCTAACATTCGACCAATCCGCATTCGCTTCGATCAACCTACAGCAACGCTTCAACAACTTCAATCATGGCTTTTATCATGTCTTCTGATAGGTAAGTATTTTCTCTATTTGTTTTTATTTCTTTCTGGTTATTATTTGTTTGTTATTCCTATTTCTATCACCCTGGATCTTCAAACCGTAGACTTGAACCCTGAGTCCCTTCTTTACATCTCTACCCACTATCCAAATCTATAACTCTATCTAGACTCGACTAAAACCCCCAGACCCTGTCCAAACTTGACCTTACTTTGACTAGACTCTGACCAGACTCTGTCTCGATCCTGACCAAGACCCTATCCTGACTCTACCAGACCTTCTGCAACTCACCCAGACTCTGTCCAGAACTTGCCCCGACTGACGCCGGTCACTACCCCGACCGACGCCGGTATCATAACCGACGTCGGCACCTTTCTGACCGACATCGGCACTATAGAGACTGACATTGGCAACTGTACAGAACATTTTACTTCATTATTAGGTACGCATTTTATTTTTTGTCCTTTATTTTTGTCATTTTATCCTTCATTATATCTATTTCAGTCAAATATTCTGCTTTTTTATCAGTGGGTTGATATCCTTCTAGGAAGTTTGCGTACTTCCAGGATCGGGCGTTTGCCTGATAGCCCACCATATCTTTGACTAACATTTTTCCGTGTTTCAGTCTCTTTTCTTCTCAGGTGTCATTCCTCCACAGCCAAAGAGGAGAATCTTCCAACATCTGATTTCGGTGCGCACGACTTTATCAGGTATCTTCTAGCCTTGACCATTTCTTTTAGTTTCTTATTTCTTCTTTGAATGTAGAAAGCAATTTAGCATAGAAACAAGTTACACACATGTGTAATATAATTTTGGTGTCTACATTTACCCCTTATTGTCTTTTAATTTGTACTGATATGTTGTAAGAGAAAAACAGGAGTTAGATGCTCCAAGTATGGGATGAGGTATCCCCCCTCAAAATAGGAATTGATGGAGGAGAATCTAGAATCGAATACCAATTTGATAAGTAGTTAATTGGGTGGATAGATGTTGAGCAAGAGCATGGTAACATCATTGCTTGTGCATATACTACTACAAGTGATAGTTGACACAATTAATAATAGGTAAAGGTGAGGAAGACTCAGATAGAAATAACTAAAGCACAACTTGTAAGTGATAGTTGATAAGGTTAAAATGATCAAAGTTGTACCTCTAATGGTCTATGTGTTATAGGTATTTGAGGTAGGAAGTGTTCCTAATAAACACAAAAGGTTATAGGTGATAGAACTGGCTTGGTCACAATCCAAAACACCTAATATACATGTGTGTATACAATAGCCAACTATAATAAGGTAGCATAAGTGGTCAAGACAAGCAATGCAAGGTTGGTTTAAAAGGGTCAATGGTCAAGGAGATATTCATGATCTTTAATCATAGTCATCATGGGTAGAAATTTAAGTGATCTCCAAGGTTGGTAGTCATGGTTGGGGAGATATATGTGATCTCTTAGGTTGCCCTAGACTGATGGTGTAGTCCACAGGGTGGTGGTTAGAGTTAAAAACTCTAATGTTAAGGTTGTTGATGTTGGTTATGCCACTAATGTTATTAGGAAGTATTATCAACATTAGTGCCTTAGTTCAAGACTTTCAAAATCAGTGGGTAACCAAACCCAACAAAAAGGGGTTTCATGACCCACCAAAACTCATTTGCAACATTTGATTAGAGAAAAAGAGCTCTAGGTATTGGTGTGGATAGAGATGGTAGAGTTAGGAGGGGACCCAACTAGAGGTGCACCACCACAAGTGATAACTATTATAGTGTGGAGGAGACAGAGAGATAAGGTAAGATCCGCTGTGAGTTGATTTTGAATTTAAGGTTGTTAATTTGTGATTTGGGCTGATTTGGTATGGTTTGGGGGGAGAGAGGGTAATTAGAGGGGTGGGAAATAGGGTGAGGGTAGGTTTGGGTAAATTTGGGAGGGGTTTGGGGGTAGTTTGTAGAAAAAACCAAAATTTGGGAGATAGGTTGTTCATCCCTAGGACCAAACCAGTTATCGATGTCAATGGGGTTCATCGATGTTGACTGACAAGGCACTAAGGTTAGTTGACATCTAGAATCAATATCAATAGCCTTAACCAACATTGATCATAGGAAAAAATCACAAATAAGAAGAAAAGACCCATTTTGGATTCTTAGTTGAGTTAATCATCAAGCCTAATGACTAAGCTAGCCTCAAAAGATCCCATGCTGACTGAGTGCTACTTACATAGCCTGATTGAGGGCCTCAATCCAATGAAGTTTTCCCAATTTATAGGGAATAAGGGTGAGGTATGGTTAAAAATTTGTTAAGGGAAGTAGTTATAAAAAGGTAGGTTGAAATAAGTCATGGAACATAGGGCTTAAAAGATAGATCATTGGGTTGAGGGTTGAGAGATAGGTAGTTGGGCCTAGGGTTTAGGTGAGTTAATAGATCAGATAGTTAGGTGGGTATATAGTCAAGCTAACCTTAGAATACTCCATGTTGACTGAGTGTTACCTACATATCTTGAATGAGGGCTTCAAGCCAATGTATTTCTCTCAGAGAGAAGGGAAAAAAGGGTGTAGGTTTATATTGGAAATTATGTGACTTGAGGTTTGTGTGTGTGGATGCCAGCTAGGTAGGAGTTGATGTTATGAGATTGAATAACTATATTTCTAATGAGGATGAGGATGGATGTCACCATGGATGAGTGGGAGCACATGGCAGCTATAGGATTAGGAGTGTGACTATATTGTCAGGTTACACATGATGTTATCTTGATGATAGCATTGATAAAGAGGTGGGATCACACCACTAACACCTTCCATTTACCTATCAGAGAGTTGATAGTGACACAAGAGGATGTGTACAAGATTTTATGGTTGCCACTCTAGGGTAAGGAGCTCTTCTCTTCTTCAAGAGAGGAGCATGATATTCACATGGTTACATTATTTGGAGAGCATGTTAGTAAGGTGACCTATCACTCAATGAGATTTGTATATGAGCCATTGTACACTACCGATGAGGAGCAACATTAATTGAGTATCTTGATGATGATAGGGATTATAGTATATGCATTACTAGATGTAGATGGTGGGAGATTTCTTATTACATTAATAGGTGTGTTGGTACATATGGTTAAATAGTGGATTGTGAATGCATGGGGACCAATTTGTCTAGCATAGTTATACAGAGAGTTGTGGGGTTTGAGGCTACGATGATGGTATAATTTGTTAGTTAGGCATTTACTCCATTATTATGCATATGAGCACATCATGGCGACATGGCCATTGGGGTTACACACCATGATTTTAGCTAGTTTTAGGGTTAAGTTCAGATGGTGGAGAGAGGTTATGGCCCAGACATGAGTAGACAACATAATGTGGGACATTGGTTATTATAGGCATATCATAGATGGATTGATTCTTGTAGATATTTTTTGGAGGCCATACCTGACATACCTTACATTTAGAGTATAGGTAGAGTATCCTTTTAGTTTACAAGCACATTATGGGTTAAAGGGAGATGAGCCATAGAGTTATATATGATACCCATGGCATGAGTCAGGAGATAGTTTGACTTGTTACATGATGTACCTCCTACCTTTTCTCGATATAAGAGGGATGATATAGAGTCACCCCTACCCTTGCCCTAGGATATAAGTGGGCTAGATTTTGAGGAGCTACCAATAGGCCCAGGTGTAGTAGATCTTGGATGCATAGTGGCTTATCTTGCTTGGTGGATAGGTTTGCATCCTAATATTCAAGTCAAGAGGCCACCACCAGATGTATAGGGAGTGATGAGAGAGAGAGAGATGAATCCATATAGGCCTTAGATGCAGTGGTATAGGTCCAAGATGTAGTAGAATATCCTGAGATGTAGTAGTAAAGGCTCAAGATGTAGCATAGGCATAGGTGTTGGTCTTATAGGGTTAGCTTATGACATTGTAAGGATAGGTCAGGGCATTATAGGGCTAGGTGATTGCACTAATAGTAGATAGATAGTTTAAGAGTAGTAGGACAAGCTACTCCTCCTCCACCATAAGGACCAGTATAAGGGCCTATAGTAGGTTTGATGGGTATACCGAAAATTATATCTCTAGTGAGGTACAACAATATTTTAGATGAGATTTCATACTATGAGAGGGCCATTAAGGAGTTCTCATAGATTTAGAGGTATTCTAAGTTTAGAAAATCAGAGAGATTAGTACACATGCCATGGCTTTTAGCTCACACAGATGTAGACAGGCTAAGAGTGGTGATGATACTACTTCTTAATGACCATGACTATAGCCTTGAGTATTATGAGTGCTAGATGTTGTTATTGATTTTGTTATATATGTTGTATACACACTAGTCTACAAACCAAATATGAGAGATGTACTTTTTGAGAGAGAGATGATACTGATAAGATCCATTGATGTACATTCATATTCAACATATATATATATATATATATATATATATATATATATATATATATGTATGTATATATATATGTGTGTGTGTGTATGTATATATATATATGTATGTATGTATATATATATGTATATATATGTATGTATATATATATATATATATATGTATATATATATATATATATGTATATATATATATATGTATATATATATGTATGTATGTATATATATATATGTATGTATGTATATATATATATATATGTATGTATGTATATATATATGTATGTATATATATATATATATGTATATATATATGTATGTATATATATATGTATATATATATATATATGTATGTATGTATGTATGTATGAGAGTTTACTATATTGAGTTGTGTTTATGTGATGGTGATGATGTTTGCAGTTATTATAATGATGTGGATATTTATGTTATGTTAGTGTTATGCTAATGTTGACCATGTTAGTTGAGTTAGACTAGCATTTCCCATATGTGTGATGGTATATGCATAGTTGATTAGTTAGCATCATCTTAACATTTTTCCATATTTGTGATGGTGTATGCCTAAAATGAATGGGTTGGGTGTGTTAGTTTATTTCAACATTTTTTCATATTTGTGATGGTGTATGCTTAAAATATATGGTGTAGGCTCAATAATTTTCCTATTTGTTTAGAGAAATTATGGTTGCATGTTTGGTAGATTTCTCATGAGTAATGGTTTTTTAGTTTTAGTATGGTTTTGGGTAGTTATTTGAGTATCCTTGCTTGAGATGGATGTGTTAAACACATAAATCTAAGAATAAATAAAATTGGTAGAAAGGTGAGAAGGTGATTGAACCTTGTCATAATATGTGAATCTCAGAAGAGAAATCAACATGTGATTGGAATGGGAAAGAAAGAGGCACAATGATCATGTATTGGCAAAGACCATAATCACAACATAAATAGGCTCAAGAGTATGAGCCTCTTTCATGCTTTGCATCATTTGACCATTTTTTTAGAGAAGTGTCATACTCACCCTATGTCAAGTGAGCTCAAAGTCCCTTGAAATAATATGGGGAAAAAGTTAAAATGAATGAAAGTGTTTCGGTAATGTAACCTTTTTAGTGGGGATGGTATACCCGTTATGTGGGTGACTCGAGAGCTACTATAGGCAAGTCCATGACTTAAAGTTTTGTTTTTGTGTGTGTAAGTTAATCAATGTGGGAATCCTACAATGGGATTTTGTTTGTGTTGAGGTCATATAAATATGATTAATATGAGAATATTCTAAGTCATTATTTCCCTTGATAATAAATCTTTGCTTAACCATCCTTCAAGGGAGTGATCTAAGCTTTTATTTTTGATTTTTAATAGCTATCCTTCAAGGAAGTAGTATATTTATAGTATCAAAGAGAAGTTACATAATTGTCCTTCAAGGGATCAATCTACATTGAGAATCATGACCTGAGAGATTATAACTTGTTTATGTATCCCATTTTTTTTAACTTTAGTCATGGATAGGCCTATAGAGGATTAGAGGTTTTCCACTTTGAGGGCAAAACTATAGAACTTCATATATTAACTAAGTGTGTAGGAATAAGGGTTAAGAGGAAGGGAGATGAATGTAATAGGGTTTCTCAAGGGACAAGATTAAGTTAAACATGAGGTGAAGCAACACTTGATTAACAAAAGAATGGTCATAGGTGAAAATTATTTAAAGGTTCAGGTTGTGGCCTTCCTTCGAGAGAAGACAAGTGATAAGTTTCTAAACCATACTTGTGAGTTATGATGTAGGGTCCAAGCCAATTAGGAGTAAACTTACCCTATTTTATTTTCTCCATGTTCGTCATATGTTGATTTGCCTTTAAGATGAGATCTTTGATATTGAAATCTTGCTCCTTGAGGTTTTTTTATAAGCATGTTTGATATGTTCTTGATAGATTTGGAGGTGGTTGAAGGCTATGACATGTCATTCATCAAACAACTCAAGTTGAGTTAAACATTCTTGGTGAAAGTCATCATTAGTACGTATGTCTTATAGAGAAACGCAAAGAGAAGGAATCTGGTCCTCAAGAGGCAAAACAACTTCCATCTCATAGACCAAATAAAAAGGCATTGCACCTATAGGGGTTTGAATGCTAGTGTGGTAAGTCCATATATCAAAATGAATGTGTGTGTGACAATCCTTGCCAGTATCATTGACTACCTTCATGATGATTTTGGTTAAGGTTTTGTTAGAATATTCTACCTATCCATTTTCTTATGGATATTATGGTGATGAGAAGCTTAATTCTATTTCAAAAGTGTCACAAAGCTTTTGAACAGTCTTATTTTTGAAAGATTTGTCATTATCTATTATAATTTTATGGGGGACACCAAAATGATAGATTATGTGATGGTTAATAAATTGAAGAATTTTCTCAACCTTAGTGGAGATGAAAGGAATAGCCTCGACCCACTTGGTGAAGTATTTAGTAGCAGTAATGATGGAATAATGATGGAGAGATGAATGAGGGTTAATCTCATTGATTAGATCCAAACCCCATTGAGAGAAGGGATAAAATTCTTTGGAAACTTATAAGGCATGGTTTGGAACGTGAAAGAGGTTAGAGTGTTGTTGGCATTTGATGAAATGCCAAACATAATGACTTTAGTCTTGATGGAGTGTTGGCCAATAATAGCTGAGTCGAAGGATACACTTAGTAACTGTGTTACTATTTAAATGTCCACTACAAATCCCATCATGGACTTCATTAATGTTGAAGGGTATTTTAGTACTAGTGAGGCATCTAAGGAGGTGACCATAAAAACCTCACTTGTAGATAAGTCCCCCTAGCATAGTGTAATCAGTGGCATGTTTTTATGAAGGCACGTCTCCCATTATTGGAGAAGTCAGTTTGGGCAATAGAAAATGAGAGGTAATCCATGAGTTTCTTGTACCATAAGTTATGTGGGTTGTGTGTTACATTGCCTATAAAAAATAATAGGAGGGTAATGTTAATTTATGTACATTAACATATATTTTTGAGGAAGAGGCTGAAGAGGGTATGTGTGAAGCAAGAGAAGCCATTGTGTCAGTAAAATTGTTTATAGATCAAGGAATAGTTTGCAAGAGGCAAGAGTTGAATGATTACAATAGTGTATCTACATAATGTTTATATCATTTCATAATTTCATTTTTTCAAAGGAAGGAACCATTAACCTAATTAACCACTAGCTGGGAGTCACCAAAAATGGTTATTGATTTCACATCTAAGAAAATAGTCATTTGAATCCCTAAGATCAAAGCTTCATATTTATCCATATTGTTAGTACATTCAAAATCTAGTTTAAATGACAAAGGAATAGGCTCACCATCAAGAGGGATGAGGATGACCCCCACACCCCCACCATGTTGACATTTAGACCCATCAAAGAACATCATCATTTGATAGGAGATGTCATCGGTGGAGATAATTATAATGGATTAGTTAAAGAATTTGAGGTTTGAAGGTTGGTTGTCAGGTAAAGGGGTGGTAGCTAACTGGTCAGTGATCATTTTCCCCTTGATATACTTTTTTTTAATAAATTCCAAGTCAAATTTAGCAAGGAACATGAGCCATCAAGCTACATGTTGGTTGTAATATATCTTGGAATGCATGCATTTAAAGGGATCAGTATGGGTGATGATGTAGGTTTTATGATTTAAGAGGTAATGATTGAGCTTAGAAGATACAAATACCAACATGAGACAAATATTTTTGGTATGGGTATATCAAGTTTCATAATCAATAAGTGTGTGACTTATGTAGTAAACCGCTTGTTCTCAATGGTGATCATCTCGATGTACAATCATAGCACCTAGAGAATGGTCTATTGTAGAGATGTAAATGTAGAAAGGTTGGTTTTCCTTAGGTGGAATAGGAACTAGTGGAGAAGGAGATACTATTTGAGTATGTCAAAGGCTTTTTGGAAATTTGTATTCCAATATAAGGAGACATCTTTTTTGAGGAGATGGTGAAAGGGTTGGCAATGATCTGAAAACTAAGAGATGAAGTAGCAAATTGACCAAAGCTTTCTTTGTAGGCTATGGAGTTATTTAATATTAGTAGGTGGAGGCATGTCTAGTATTGATCAAACTTTAGCAGGGTCAACTTCAATACCACAAATAAAAATGATAAATATCAAGAGCTTACTAGAAATGACACCAAAGACACATTTATTTGGGCTTAGTCAAATGTTATATTGGAAAAGACAAGTGAATATGATTTTGAGAATCATCAAGTGATCTTGGTGAAGTTTAGATGTTTCAAGTAATTCATCCATGTAGTCTTCCATAATTTTGTGTAGGAGATCATGGAAGATGTAAATCATGGCATGTTGGTAGGTGGCACTAGCATTCTTCAGACCAAAGGGCATGACTTGATAACAAAAATTCCCCCATGAGGTAATGAAATTTATCTTGTGTTGATCCTCAAGAGCAATCAGGATTTGGTTGTAACTTGAGAACCCATCTATAAGTGATAACATCTCATGTCCAATTGTTAGATCAGTAATTTGGTCGATACTTGGCAAAATAAAGTTATACTTTGGATAAGCGAGGCTTAGGTCATGGTATTTAGTGCAGATGTAGATTCCCCTATCACTTTTGTGACATAAAAAATATTATAAACCCATTGTGGGTAGTTGATGGGTTGGATAAATTTAATATAAAGGAGGCATTAGAGCTCTTCTTTGACAAGGAGAGAAATACAAGGATGTATTTTTTTAATCTTCTACTTAACATGTTTAGCATCTCAGTTGGTGACAATGTTATGGGTGATGATAGAGGGGTTGATACCAGGCATGTCATTATAATACCAAGTGAAAGCTTTGCTATGGTCATTAAGAAATGTGGCATAATTTATTTGCTTAGAGGAATCCAAAGACTAGCCAATTTTAAGGACATGAGGGTTATTGTGAGAGGACAAATTAATATAAATGGTTGATTCATTTAACATAGCCTATGTTTCCAATGGGAGTGATAATTGGATATATGAATCATCTACACCTATGTATGTGAGAATAACATCATCATCTTAACCTTGGATAGTGTTGATAGTGGGAGAGTATTCATCAATCATTTTAGGATAATGAGAGGAAGGGACCTTGTTTCCTTACCCTGGTGATAGGTGAGGGGACCCAAATGGATGGAATTTATTGAAAAAAAAAGGAGGTATAGATACCTCTAATTTGGTAGGTGATGGTGGAGGAGAGGATGGAGAAGGAGAGACTAACTCTTCAATAATTGGTATATGAGAAGTTTTGGTGAGTTTTCTTGGTTTGTCATAACCCACTCCATGTTATTTTTTGGCATTTTCAATGGTTTTATTAGTGGGATATTCAATAGGTGTATGAACACCCTAATCGTAATGACCCAAACCAAATCCTTTACAAGCACACTTATAAATATAGGTGTGAGCAAAGCTAGGCTTGCTCAGGAAAGAGAAGACATAGGTAAATGGTTGTGGTGAAGAGGATAGATTGTCAATAGCATGAGCCTGATCAATTCCCCCATATGTGAAATTAGTTTGAAGGTTAGGGGGACCATACGAGATGAACATACCAATATGGGGAGCATAATTAGGGTGTATATGAAGCTTTCCATACTATTGTGGAGTATGAAACATGTTGAGTGTCAATAAATGATATTCTCCAAGTGACAGATGCTTGAAAGTTTCCTCCATGGGGTCTTTATTGGGAATTTGTGTTACTGGTATATGTGTAACTAGGATAGTGGAGCTTATGGAAGCTTCATAAGTATTGTGAAAAGAAGATGATGTTTTTAATAGAATGAGAAAATCATTGGATCTATAAGTCATGTTACATGTTTTGAAAGGAGGTGGGTCAGTGGGAATAACATGCACTTGCCCATTATGCTCAAACTTGATGCAACAATACAAATTTGAGGGCACACATGCCACAACATGTATCCAAGGTCATCCAAGTAGTATGTTGTATTTAAACTCACCTTATACAACATAAAAGAGCTCAAGAATTATGTGGGGGCCCACATGGATATGTAATACAATAGTGCCCATCATAGAAGTCATGGTATCATTAAAAGAATGGATCACCACATCAGTTTTAAACATGAAATTATCAAGAAAGGCTAGTTATTTATAGGTATGGGTGGATATAATATTAATACTATCTCCTCCATAGATCATGACTCTTTTGACATGAGTTATATTGATATATGTAGTGATAAAAAGGGTAAAATCTTGATCTTTAGGGTGTTGAAGTGGTATTTCTGAATCACTAAAGGAAATCAGGGAGATGGTGTTAAAAGAACTGACCAAAGCTACAAGAGATTGGGGATCATCAGGTTGTACCTCAATTGATTGTAAATCACTAGTCAAAGCTTGATGATGTTGGGGTGAGTTTTGGATTGACTCATACAAGGACATTTTTAGAGGGGTTTGGTGAAGTTATTTCACCATCGAGTTTTGAATAACATCAAAAGATGTTGGTTTTAGGACACCCAAGATAGAAATCTTGGGATTCAAAGGAGGAGTGTCTTTTGAGAAGGGATGATCCCAAGGAGAAGTGACCTTTTCCTTTCCTTTATCCTTTTTATTTTGTAACCATGTGGCCACATTAAATGTGTTGATCTAAAACATAGGTGAAAGAGGTGGCAAAGGGGGGTATGACAATATCTTTGGGTTTAAATTTAGTGGAACGGTATGAGGCATTACGGATGTCAGGGGTGGAATAATAGGAAGGTTAATGGGAGTATCAAAAAAGAAAGTGTTTATATCAAAGTGTTGTTGAATGACTACCGTGGGAGCTTTACAACTCTTAGTATCGTGTCTAGGTGAAAAATGACATATACACACTTATGTATCATCAAACTAAGATGGCTTCAGTATAAATGGATATAAGGCTTAATAGGAGGAAGAGTTATTGTAAAGTATTGCAATAAATGTTGTAGGAAAAATATCTAAGAGCCTGTGAGTGGACTAACACTTATTGTTGTAATAGGAGTGGACACCTTCTTTAGTTTAGGAGTCATGGGGGTAATTTTGTGTGGCACCTTTTTAGGTGGTGGTGGATCCATGTGTTTTGTTGACACTTTTTTGGTGGTAGGTGTCATAGTGTCAGATTTGAAAATCCTACTAGGTGGCAGAGGTAGTAGTGGTGGTAACTTAGCCTTTAGTTTCACTTGGATCAACAATACTCCTACTAAAGTGGAGGGATGTGGTCCTAAAATTGATGATAAAGTTAAGGGTAGAAGAGGGAAGGATCAGTGAGATCTAGGAAGCTTAACAGTCTTCCTTAGTTTAGGCCATAAAACTCTAACTTGTGGATGGAGAGTTAGATCTAGTTTCACTTGTGGATGAATTAGATTAGAGACCAGATGTATGCCTAAAGACCTAATCTACTTTAATGTGGTAGATTCTTATGAGGGTGAGGGCTTTGATGTAGAAGGATGAGCTTCTGGTGATTTTACTGAATAAGATCTAATTTTTTTCAAAGACCTTGGGGTAAAGGGTAGTGAGAGGATTGATAGTAGAGGATGACACTCATTGTGTAGGATAAGGAGTTTTAAGTTAGTACCAAAATGCTGCATAATCTAGCTTTTTGGAGTCAAGAAATTATAGATTTATCACTAACTGTGAAAAGGGTTTAGATGAAATTAATGTAGGCCTTATAGTTTCTTATTTAGAAGGTTAAGGTGACTAAGAAAGAGAGAAATTTTTAGCCTCTTCTACCTCGGGCCAAAGACAATAAAGAGCCACAATAGGGTCTTCTTTGACAAAGACAGGAGAAGAGGCATGGTCTTCCATGTGTGGAGGAGAGGTAGACTAAGAAGGCTCCTCAAGGGGGTAGATAATAGGTATAATTTATCCCTCAACATGTGGGAAAGGAATAGCTAAAGTGTGATCTTCCATAGGTAAAATAAGTGGTAAAATTGGTTGAATTAGAGTAGGCACAATAGGTCTCTCATCTAATGTAGGAGTAGATAACACTGGCTCTTCTAGGTGCGAAGGAGGAGTGGATGGGGTACTAACTTCTATCATTGGAGGAGAGGCAGGTGAAGAGGGTTCCTCAAGATGTATAACACAAGAATGATGTTCCCCTCAACATCTAGTTGAGGAACGATTAAGGCATCATCCTCAAGTGAAAGAGGATAGGTAACATTGGTGAAAAAGTAACTGGCAATACATGCTCCTCATATGGGAAAAGGAGTGGTAAAAGAGGCTCTTCCTCATGTGGGAGTGGAATGGGTGAAGCATGATCTTATACCCAAGGAGGAAGAATGGGAAAAATAAATTCCATTGATTTTGGAGGAGTAGGTAAAATGGGTGCCTCCTGTTGTAGGAGAAGTTGGACTAAAGGTAAAGGAAAGACCATATTAACCGTATGGATATTATGATCACATGTGTTATTAGTCATGGTTTGAACAATATTTTAATTAGGTGAATGGTTAGGAAAAGGCTATTTGAACACATCCATATTTTTATTAGCAAGCACATTAGGGTTATCTAAGATGAGATCACCCCTATCAAACATGTCTTGAACAATGTTCTTGAATGTTTTATAGTTATTAAAATTATGGCCTTTGACTTGATGGTAGCCACAAAACTCATCCTCCTTGTACCAATTAGGAATAGGATGGGAGGGATCAAACTATATATGAAGCTTGATTTGAAGAAGATTTATGGCTCCCTATTGCAATAGTTTTTCCAAAATAGAATTATATGACTCCCTAATGGGAGTGTATTGTCTTTGTTCATACCATTATTGGAATTCCTTGATCAAAATTTATGAGGTTGAGGAATTAGGTTGGTTTGTGGTTGTGGAAGAAGCTAATTTAAAAACCATTGCATTGGTGGAGCTCTTAGATTTTTGGTTAGAAGGAGAAGTTTTAGAAGAAGAGGAGTCATTTGATTTAGAATTGGCATTCGTACTATGCAACTTGACTATGTCTTCATCTATAACTTAGATTTAAATTTTATGTGCCATTATAAAGGCTTCATCAAATGTGTGAAAAGTTTGTACTCAGAGTGTGGATAAAATGTGCTTAGCACATACCCTCAAGAAGAGCTCAATAAGCTCAAGTTGGGGTAAAGAGGAGAGATTGATTAAGCCTCTCTAATGAGTGACAAAATATATGATAGACTCATCATGAAATTGTTTAATAGAATAAAGGTCTGTAATAGAAACCTTTTTAGAAATGTTGATAGAGAAATGGTCTAGGAATAATTGTGTAAGTTGGGTAAATGAGAAAAAGGAGTGCCAAGTTATATAGCTATACCAATCTAGGGCAGCACCCAAAAGAGCCATAGGGAAGGTGCAAAGTAGTAATGCATCATCATGATCTATTAGATAAAAAAACATGTCTAAATGCTTGTAAATGTTGTTGTGGGTCCTCTTTACTCTAAAAATGAGTAAATTTAGGGAGTTCCCATTGGCTTGGATAAGGGTGAATAGGCACATAAGGATGGATGGGCTCATTGCATATCTGATCATAAGATAACACATTCTTTGAACCCGACACAGATGTCTCTAGATTAGACATCTTGTCCATCAGCATCTTAATGAGGTCTGGAGGAGAATTGGTTTGGGAGATACCCCTAAGTTATAAGGAACCTTATAGGAAGTAGAGGGAGTGTATGACATAGCTTGTTGTGGTTGTGTTGATGCAACACAGGGATAGTGAGTCATAGGTTGGGGAGTGAAAATGAAAGGGGCTTGTCATACTGGGTTAGAGACAATGTTTTGGTTAGATATTATTATTATAGGTTGGGTTATTGGCATGGCTATAATTGGTGAAGGGTGAGTCATAAATCATGTAATTATAAGTGCAAGAGTAGACAAGATAGGTACCACCATAGTTTGAAATGGGGTTAGACTTGAGTGAACTTCTTGTGGTTTTGAATGTGGGAAAGTCATGATAGGGTTTAGGTGAGACTGGGCAGTTGCCGATGCTAAACTTTGGACATTATTTATGGTTGGGTTACTTATCAAAGCAGTGGTTTGAGTAACCATAGGAAAAATAGTGGAGACAACTGAAATTGAAGTTGTATCCATCATAGAGGTTGGTATACCATATAGTGGGTCACTTGAAGAATTGTGGGTTTGCCTCATGGCAAGGTAATGTTGAAGGGATACCACATTACGATCAATAAATTTAAAAAAATCTTGATCTCCTTCAGGCACAATGGGAATTTGGTTGGGGCTAGGAGTATGCTCTGTATCTAAAGTATGCTCTATGATAGAATAAACAATAAGAGGGGAAGGTGGAAGTGGTTATCGGCTTACATAATCAGCAAGAATTTTGGTTTGGCTTCACATTAATACCATGAAATAAGAAGTATAAATAGTCTTAATACTCTGTATTAATGATAGAATATGAAAGAACTAGGTTTGGGCGTATGTAAGTAGGTTATTTTCACTTATTGTTTTAAGCAAGCTAAAAATAACCAATTTACATAGTCATCGATGTCAATCACTTGACTGATGTCGGTAGGTTAAAGTATATTGATGTTGATTGGTTTAACTGATGTCAGTCAGTGTGGGATCTTGGGAGATGAAAAATCCAATGTTTTAGACACCTAGAGGCAAAATCTAGGTAAAATAGAGGATGCAAGAGGTCTATATAAGGAGGATGAACACTCAAAAAACCTGATATAACAAGTTATACAACTTGAATATTATGAATAGTGTTGATTTTGTAAATCAATAGAAAAGCATCCTTACCAACTCTAAAATATAAAAGGCAATAGAAAAGATAAAAAAGAGCATACAACCACTAATTATTAACTCCTAGAGATTAATTTTAGTCTCATGTTGGCTTATGCCTTAATCAGATGGTGAGATGAGAGTTTGGTTACCAAAGGTACTAGAAAGCAATCTAGAGCTAATTTTAGATTAGTTTTGGTGCTCAAGAGGAAATCTATGCTAGACTAGGCGCATGGCTTGTTATAAGATCTTGCTCCCTGAACTTCATAGACCTGAAGCCAAGCCAAGCCACTTAGTTAGAATATACCTTTTTTCTAGAGTTTATACTCTACCAGAGAACGAAGTGGGTTCTCCCCTTGGTGGTGAAATCCAAGTAGGATAGTCGAGTAGGGTAAGGTGTTGTACCTTGTGATTAAATCCTAATGGGCCTTGTCTTAGGTGAGTTTAGATGTTTTTTTTATGAGTGTGATATATTAGTGTAACATTGGTGTACTAAAATTCATTTATAATTCTTGTAATTAACTAAGTGAGCTAAAATGCAACAAGCAAATAATGAAGTGCAGTAAGTTAGTGTAGGTTTTTATTTTTCCCTATTTATTAATTAGGGAAATTGTATTTCTTGTGCATACATGGAGTTTTCCTACATTTGTGGGATAGGCTAGCTTATGTGGAGGTGTGTGTCATAGATGTGTCATAGGTGTCATAAGAATGTCATAAGTAACTCCCTTTATGGGAGTTACTTCTCTATTCTTAGCACCTTGTCACCAACTTTCATGGAGGAGTTACGGTCTATTCTTGAGGTGCCTTGTCCACCTTTTGTGGAGGAGTTACGTACTCTCTTATATGTATTCCTCACTTTGGCCATCTCATGCTAATCATATTTTGGTTTTCTCTATTTTGTCTTATGCAATTTCTCTTATTGTGTTATTTTCAAATTGCTTTAGCATCTATGTGGTGTGCACTTGCTTCAACTTGTGTGATCACATCTCCATTGCACTCATATTATCCAGATTTTGGAAACAACTCTGATATGGTATTAGAGCAAGAACGATAATCGTGTGTCTGGTTATGCTTTTAGTTCATTTTTGAATCAAGAGGAGTGGAGTTCTCTTTATTTTTTTTTATTTTCTAGATTTGATCTAAAATAAAAATATATATCATTTCTGGTTAGTTTCCTTGGGATCCTTGGCCTTTGGGTGTCTTGGCAGAATATTCTCACAAGAACAAGGGTGATCTGCTAGTTTGTAGATAAAATTCTACAGACTTGATGCACTCAAGCGCCATTGTTGAGCAGAGAGAGAGGAGGGAGAAGCAGACTGCACCTAGCTTCAGTCCTTTCCCATGCCACACTTCTGTCTGTGCCAACTTCAGCTCCATCAAGGCACAGCAATTAGTCACAGAGGGAGGTGCCACAATCATTTCCAGAGATGCCTAGCAGCGGTACGACATCCAAATCTTTAGGTTTTTTTCAAAACAAATCAGCTTCTACGCCTAGCTTCTGATCTTTAGTTTTGTCACTTCTGCTAGGTGCCATCAGGGCGTACAACTAGCAGGTCTGCTTTGTTTTTTATCTTTTCTGCTGCAAATATGGACTGCTATTTTTTTCTTTAAAAAGGTGCCCTCTTCCTACTTGGCATCCCATGTGGCAACCCTTAGACATTTGGCATTCATCAAAACTATCTTTGCCTGATTTATTTTAGTTAAAATTAACTTGTAAAACAAAAATCAATCAATTTGACTGAATATTCAATTTTATAGACAGTTTTGTATTTTTTGGAGTTTGAATTTTTACTTGTATCTTCGACCTATGAAGATGAAGGGTGAGGCCCAGGTTGGTGGGAGGCCAATTCCCCCTCACAAAAACCTCCTTTGGATTCCTCATTCCATGCCAAATCCAACGAGTGGTTGGAAGGCCACTTTCTTTCCCATGATAGGCATTTTTTTAATGTTTTAGTGTTCTTTTTTGCAAAAACACTAGTTTACGAGAAAATTGTAACTTTAATATCTTGCAAACGGTAGCTCAGTTTTGGGTGCCATTTTTTTTTTAAGTGTTTTTAATTCAATTTTCCATAGGATAGGCTTGTTAATTGTTAAAAACACGCTAGTTTATAAAGTGCCAAAAATTGGGGTCTCTCGAGACGTATTTTCGGCTGAGTCTGACATCCTGTTTGCTTTAGTCTTGCATTGATTCTATAAGACAGATTCTTGATTGAGTTTGACATATTTTGAGCGTGAACTTGCATATTTGGGGGGATCAATATTTTAGGGGGGTGTGATTACTTTTCACAACTTTCTTTCATTCTCCTTTCTACATAAATTCACAACTTGCAATCAACACAACTTCACCTAAATTCAGCTAAAAATGGATTTTTTTCAACTTAAACCCCTAACACCATTTAACTATCATGAATGGAAAGTTAAAATTTCAATCATTCTTAGAAGCAAAGGGTTGTATAGGATCACCATGGGTACAAAAATAAAACCCAACACTGATGCTGAAAAGGTCAAGTGGTACAACCGCAGTGATGAAGCCTATGGATTATTGAGCTTGTCTATGTCTCCCAAAATTCTCTTCCATCTATAATCCTCTCACACTCCCAATGACATATGGGACACCTTATAAAATTTATTTTGGAAGCTTGATGAGATGAGAGGTCATGAGCTCGAAAATGAACTCATAAGTCTAAGTCCTAGCAACTTTGACACCCTACAAGACTTCTTCACTAAGTTTAAGGCCCTTAGATTGAAATTGAAAGAATGTGGGGTAGAGAAGATAGATGATCAAATCATACTTTCTATTCTCAAAAAGTTAGGTCCAAGTTATTTAGTCTTTGTCTCCACTTTCCATGCCACAAAAAGTACCCTTGGCACTACATGGAAAATGCCTTCTTTAGATTCATTCATTGCCGACTTGACTAGGGAGCAAGATAAGCTAATTCAAATGGGCACAATGAAGTCTACTCAACCCCAAGATTTTATATTTGGAAATGGTAAGGACAAGACTTCAACAAAGGAGAAGAAGAAAAAGAATAAGGATCAAGAGAAGAAAGAAAACACCAATCTTGCCAAAAACAACACTGAGACTTCCTCTTCCAATGATAAACCTAAGGACGGTTAAGTGTGCCTACTATAAAAATATAGGGCATGATGAACACAAGTGCATGAAGAAACAAATAGATCACCTAACTCATCTTTTAGAGAAGAACAACATAGGTGTTCCTGAGTCCATCAAGCAGAATTCTTCTACCCAAGATTCTACTAAGGCAAAAGGCAAGGGTAGGGAGAAAGAAAAGGGCAAGGCCCTTATAGCTACAACAACTTCTACATCTTCATGGGTCATCAACTTGGGTGCTTCTCACCACATGGGCTCTTCACTAGTTGAGTTTTCATCTTTAGAGCCTTGTAGCATGACTTCAATTAGTTTGGGTGATGACACATCAGTTTCCATTATAGGGAGAGGGTCAGTTGAAATGGAAGGAGGAACATTCAATAATGTTCTAAGTGTTCCTTATCTTTCAACCAATCTCCTATTAGTATACCAAACCACTCACATTGGTCGGGGCATGAGAGTTGAGTTTTCACCAGATTTAGTGGCTATCAGAGAGTTGCATAGTGATACTACAGTGGTAGTGGGTAGGGCAGATCACCAAGCCAAGTTATACACCTTCTCACATTTTGCATCAGATTCTTCTCTAACAACATTGCTAACTCATTCAGATGGAGTTAGAAAATTGTGGCATGAGTGGTTTGGCCACCTTAACTATCACTACGTTGAGTAACTTTGCAAAAATGACATGGTCATTGGCTTGCCTCATGTCTAATTCTCAAAAGGACTTTGCAAGGGGTGTTCCCTTGAGAAGCATCCCAAAGCAAAATTTGACAAAGGAAAAGCTTGGAGGGCTTCACAACCTTTTGAGTTAGTCCATAGTGGTGTATCGGGACCCTTTTCCAAACCATCTTTCACAAGGGCCAAGTACATCCTCACTTTCATTGATGATTTATCTAGGTACACTTGTATATATTTTCTCAAACAAAAGTCTGAAGTGTTTGAAAATTTTCTAGACTTCAAGGCTCTTGTTGAGAAACAAAGTGAGAAATCCATCAAGGTTTTTCAAACTGATAATGGAGGGGAGTATGTTAGCATCAGATTTGAGTAGTTTTGCACTATAGAGGGGATTGATTTGCAATGCATAGTCACTTACAGTCCTTCACAGAATGGGGTTATAGAACGCAAGAATAGGTTCTTTAAAGAGATGGGTAACTTTATGATTCACTCCAAATCCCTAGCACCACAGTACTGAGCCGAAGCTATCAATTATGATTGCTACATTCAAAACATGGTTCCTCACAAAGCTTTGAAAGGGATAACACCCTTTGAAGCTTAGCATAAAAGGAAACCTGATGTTGAGCACCTTAGAGTTTATGAATCCCCAGCCATGGCCCGCATTCTAAAGAAGAAATCCAAAGCTATGGAACATTAGTCCAAGCCTTGCATCTTTGTAGGATATCCAGATGGTATTAATGGATATCACCTTCTATATCCAGTCACTCATGAGTTGTTCATCAAAAGAAATGTCCATTTTTAGGAGAGTCCTAGAGACTCAACACATGACACTTGTTCTCCCTCATCGGATCCACTTCTTCATGATGATTCCTTGTTAGATTCAGATCAGCCACAGCAGGTTCTTGAGCTAGAGTCATCTTCTTCTTCTTTGAGTTCAGACAGTGATGATAGTGATGCAGAGTCATCCACCTCTAGTCAGTCAGAGGATGAGGAGTTAGCACCTAACTCACCCACTTTTGGGCCACTTTGGGCCAGATAGACACTTGAGAGTGTTGACACTTGGGCAGGAGGTCTCGCAGATGACAGACGTACTAGGTGGGATTTTTTAGAGAGATCCACATGCCTTCTTTGCTTCAGTTTCAGATCCACAGACCTTTCAAGAGGCATCGGGGGTACCTAAGTGGGATAATGCTATGGAGGAATAATATTCTTCCTTAATCAAAAATCACACTTGGGATTTAACTTCACTTCCTAAGGTAAGAAAGATGGTTTGATGTAGGTGGATATATCAGACTAAGTTTGCAGCAGATGGATCAGTTGATAATTATAAGGCACGATTGGTCACCAAGGGTTTCTCATAGGTGGCAGGCATTGACTACTCAGAGACCTCTGCACCCATTGAAAAGATGACTTCTATCTGACTCACCTTGGCTATTGTCACAGCACATGGTTGGGATGTGCATCAGATGGATGTGAAGAGTGCCTTTCTTCATGGAGACCTAGAGGAGGAGATCTACATGGAGCAGCCGCCAAGATTTATTTAGGATTCTTCCTTAGTATGCAGACTTAGGAAATATATCTATGGCCTCAAACAGGCCCCTCGTGCTTGGTATGCCAAGATGGATTCCTTCCTTCTCACATTGGGTTTCACTAGGTGCCATTCTGATCCCAATGTATACTTCTTGCAGCAGGATGATTCACTCTTGATTTTGGTTCTATATGTTGATGACCTTTTGATCACCGGGAGTTCTTCATCGACTATTGCAATGGTGAAGGCATTTCTTTAGGATAAATTTGACATGACAGACTTGGGTTTGTTTCACTACTTCCTTGGCAATAAAATTTCACAGTCAGATTCAGGGATTTCTCTTACACAGCCTAAGTATGCTCTTGACTTATTAGCTCAGTTTCACATGGCTGATTGCAAGCCATCTCTAACTCCCTTTCTATCAAGAGTCAAGTTTAAGGTTGATTGTTCTTCACCATTGGTTGATGCCACTCGGTATCGACAACTTGTTGGTAGTCTCATCTACTTGACTCACACTAGGCTTGACATTTCATATACAGTGGGACTTGTCTCTAGATTCATGCAGGAACCTCATGAGCTACATTGGAAAGTAGCTAAGAGGATCTTGAATTACATACAGGGTTCACATAGATATGGGATTCATTACAGATTTGGCATAGAGGTTGACTTGGTTGGATATACAGATTAAGACTGGGTTGGTGATTCATAGACTCACAAGTCCACTTTTGGTTACAGTTTCTCTCTAGGTTCTGGGCTTATCAGTTGGTCTAGCAAGAAGTAGAATGCTATTGCTATATCATCCATAGAAGCATAGTACAAGGGAGTTGTTAATGCAGCTACTGAGGCTATTTGGCTTCAAGGGATACTTTGCGAGTTTAGCATTCCTATCAAGAAGCCCACCATCATTTATTGTGACAACCAGAGTACCATTCAAATTTGCAAGAATCTAGTTCAGCACCAGCAAACCAAGCACATAGAGATTCACATGCATTTCATTTGGGAGCTGATTCATAGTTAGGTCATTGACTTGATATTTTGCTAGTCTTCAGAGTAGGTTGCAGACATCTTCACCAAACCTTTCACCAAGAGTAAGTTCATTCATCTATGAGCTCTTCTTGGGGTGCGGTCCACATCTATAGCAGCATCATCTTCAGGGGGGCCTTCTAGCCTCTTCTTTCTTTTATGTCTCTCTTTTGGGGCAGATTTTTTTCCTACGAGTTTTCTCCTTTTCTCTATCTTATGGGAGATTGCATTTGTACATGGGTACCTCATCAGGCCTAGTTGTCAGGACCCATTTTCTATTTCCACATTGCCCACCAAAGTTGTGCTTATGGGGGGGTATTAGTGTAGGTTTTTATTTTTCCCTATTTATTAATTAGGGAAATTGTATTTCTTGTGCATACATGGAGTTTTCCTACTTTTGTGGGATAGGCTAGCTTATATGGAGGTGTGTGTCATAGATGTGTCGTAGGTGTCATAAAAATGTCATAAGTAACTCCCTTTATGGGAGTTACTTCTCTATTCTTAGCACCTTGTCACCACCTTCATGGAGGAGTTACAGTCTATTCTTGGGGTGCCTTGTCCACCTTTTATGGAGGATTTACGTACTCTCCTATATGTATTCCTCACTTTGGCCATCTCATGCTAATCAGATTTTGGTTTTCTCCATTTTATCTTGTGCAATTTCTCTTATTGTGTTATTTTCAAATTGCTTTATCATCTATGTGGTGTGAACTTGCTTCAACTTATGTGATCACATCTCCATTGCACTCATATTATCTGGATTCTGGCAACAACTCTGATAGTTTTAGACCCAAATCTGAAGCGTTTTGATTTGAATGAAAATAATGCTGAAATAGGAGAAGAGAATGAATTTCACTATCCTAATGTGCATGCAATAAAGAGATAAAGAAGAGATTCCTTTTAACTTGCAAGAAAAATGATAAGTTTCTTTTAGAGGCAAAAGAAAGAGAAGAGTGACAAGGAATAAGAAATTTTAGTTTATTACCTTTAAATAGAAAATAAAATGTTTAATATTTCATTTTGAGGGAAAAGAGAAGGATAAAGTACAAGGAATGAAATTTTCACTATAATGCACCTATATGAATGCTTAAAACAAGAAATGAACCCAAGGAAAACTCTAGGGTCCCACCGGGCATGCCAAAATGTTTCACTAAATTTTGAATCTATTTAATGTTTAAGAAGAAACAAAGATGAAGGGTAAGAATTAGAGATTAGAGAGAACCTAGATTGGTTGTGCACTGTATCTAAATGATGTTGAGAACTCCTCTTTGACTATGGAGGACTACTTATGAATAATAAAGTGTTATCACCAAAATATTTGTTAGTAGATATATGAGTGGTTACCAAGCTACATGCTTGTTCTTAAAAGTGTCAAACTTTCTTAGGGATGACAATCCACTTTTTGAAACAAAATGGTAATGAATAAAAAAATGAAAGAGAGAGTAAGAGAGAGATGTTCATACCATTCTTCCATTTTGAGTGTAGTAGAGAGTGATACAGTGCATGTAATATGAGTTGTTTTTGTTTTTGGAGTTTGTTTGGGTAGGCTCAGGGGGGTTAGTAAAAATACACAATCATCGATGTTGATTAGGCTGCCGATGTCGGTAAGGAGATATGACTAATTTTAGTTATGTGATCGATGTTGATAGGGATAGTAGGTTCTCAAGGGGTTGCAAGAGACTTTTTTGAGTTTAGAGGTGGATGTTGGTCAGGTTTATCAGGTTAGGAAGAGTCGTAAGGGAGTGGGTAAGACTCAAGTGAGTCTAGATAGAGGGTTGGTATGTTTGAAGTAGAGGTAAATAAGTGAATGAGTTTTATAACTCCTCTATAGGGAGAGTTGGGACATTCATAAAATGATAAATAGTATAATTTAAAATAATTATAAAATGACTATTTAAAAGAATTACAAAACATAGAGATATACTTAGTTGGTGAAATAGATGAACCATGAGTGCCAGATAGATGGCTCTAATGAGGTGTGTTGAGATAATAGGTGAATAAAAATACAAGCATGTGCTTCCAGTTTAGAAGAATCCAAGCTCTATGTATTATATCAATTCTTAATCTAGACTGATTTGTGTAGAGTAATGGTAAGCCTGGATGTAGAAAGTTGAATGATAAAGCCTGTATGTGAGTGATTAAATTTTTATGATTTTTAATGACCTAAATATTAGCTTAGAATTTGGCTTAAGTAACTAATGTCAGTGATCCTACTGATGTCAATCATAGGCTGACTGACATTGGTGGCATGAGAACAGGAAAAAGGACTATTTTTAGCCTATTTTCTATTCTTTGTCTTGCCAAGTGTGGTATCTATTAGGAAATGGTAGAAATACAAGGTTAAGAAGGACATAGTTAGTTAATAATTTATGTTTGGGGTGAGAAAAAGTCATGGGTAGTTAGGATTAGTGGACTAAGTCTTGAGGTGACTCAGAGGGTAAGAGTAAGTCTTAGGATGAGGTGGCTAGGTAAGGTGGCATAAGTAGCTTTTAATTAACTTAATTAAATATTTTAAATTAATTAAATATGTGAGGGGTGAAAACATGAGTTAGTAAGGCTAATTATTAAAAGGGGCTCAAGGGGATTTTTGACATAGATAGTTACACACATGTGTAACGTAATTTTGGTGTGTATAAGATGCTCCAATTTTGATCCATTTGGGATCAAACTTTGTTCTAATATTGAATTTTGTGGTGTCCTCCATAAGTGGTGTGGAACCATATTTTAGAATTATTGGTAATGAGGTGAATTGATCATCATCCACTCATGTCTCAATTGGCTCATTGAGATCATCCATATATGAATAATCTGAGTCAACAAAGGCTAGTAATGGCCACTCAATAAAGGCATGTAGGAAATATTGAACCAATAATTTGAATACTTTTTTATCATCTGAATTGATTTTTGATTTACATGAGGTTTTGGGACTAAAGGCACCTTGGGATTCATTCTAAGGAGGATGAACTTATCTATTTAATAGTACCTAAATTAGGTTTTCACCAAGGGAATCCTCTTTTTCTTTACTTTTCCCTTTTATGAAAGATCCTCGAGGAGGTTTTCACTTTGGGAACTCAATGTTTCATTTTATTTTTATTTTTATTTATGACTAAGAAAGTTCAACTTCTCTCTAAAATATATGTAAGGGTCCAAGGTAATAAAAACTCCTTGTTTATGATCATTAATCAACAAACCATCTCTAAGGCTCAAGAATTTAGAAATTTCCTCTTTGTTTTGTAAACCATCCAATGGTATTTATGAGTCTTGTTGGTCCCAGTCAATTAATTAGGGATGTTAGATGGAAAAAGGGGAAATATAGGGAGTGGAAGTAATGGTATAGATGGTATTAGGGTCAAATAGGTTGGTGTCAAGTAGCTCATTGTAAATGATATACTAGGACTCTATGTCATTATCAACATCATCATCATTAGATGGTAAATCAGTATAACCCTCAAGATCCGAGGGGTCACCCCTAAATGGTTTATATCCAATACCTCAAGTGCCTTTGTGTTTCTCAATATATATTGGCTCAATATGTCCTTTTTATTTTGCCCCTAGGTCTTTACTTTGATAAGCTTGATTATCCATTATAATGTTTGGGATAGGATAATTTTTACTTTGGTATCAAGTAGTGAAGTAATAATTTTACAACCTTGAGACATTGTCACCTTTGATCTACTCTTTTACTTGTGAAGTGGTTTTGATGAAATCAATTGGTCATTTTGGTGATACTCATTCTTATTATTATATTCCATTTTATTAAGGTTTACTTCAGGTCTACCATATTATTTGGGCATTTTAGGAAATTTGGTGTTATGAAAGGCAGTGCCACTTTGATATTCACCAAGGCCTAGATATTGAATAGTAAAATTGTTGGATATTGGAGAAGGAGGTGTGGATGAAGTAGATGTAAGAGTAATTGGATCAATGTACATTGACGCATGAATTTTCATAGCTTCCTCTTTGTAATTTTTTATAACAATTTGTATGCCAAGGTGATAATTGTAGATTTCATACTCTACCTCTAAATGTTTACAATACTATTATGGTTTTAAATATCTAGGTATGGTGACCTCCAAATGTGAGTGAGGGAACTTGATGCACTAATGCAATGTACAAGGTATTGCACATACCTCATCTATCTAAGGTCACCCAAAGATTAAATTATATATAAATTTTAGTCTAGGACATGACACAAAGTATCAATGGTTAAAGGCCCAAAAATAATAGGTAAGCAAATTGGGCACTATGATTCTTGTTCCTCATTATCATATAAATTGATTGTAATTGTATCTGATTACAAATCTATTGATATGTAGCCCAAATGTTGGACTAATTTTAAATATACAACATTCAAACCTAACCTATTATGTATGAAGACACATTTATTTTTATTGTTGGGAAATGCTTGCTTCTATATAAAGTAGGTTATTATGAAGAGGACCAAGGGGTGATAGATCACTTTGGGGAAAGGAAAGTTGTTGGCATAGGGTTAGATGACTCACAAGTGTTTGGAATTTTTTTAGAGTAATGTCAGTTAGAACCTTAGATTAGCTTTAAAGTGCATTAAATATGTTTTGGTGGATGTTTGATGTACATAAAAGATCTAGTATAGATATTTATGCTGGTGTATTTTATAATTATTCCATAATATCATATGGCTTGACAATAGTAGTAATAATTGGTTGGTATTTTGAGGTGGAGGACCTTGAATGGGTTCATTAAAGGAAGAAGGTAGAGGAACTTGGATGGTAATCTTGAGACATTGAGTTGGTGAGGGGTTTATATAATTAGAATAAAGATGACGAGGACCCAGAATGGTGACCTTTGGGCATTGGCTTTCATGAATGCCATATCGCACCAATGGAGGATTATCAGTATAGGATGGATGAGGTCCAAAAATGGATGGTAATGGATGTTAGGTATGATTTTTTGTTGGTTTATAATTTATCTTAATAGTGGCTATATGTCCATTTGAAATATGGCCTATGACATTATCATAGTCATAAGGGATATTATTTTAACTAACTTGGTTGGAGTAGGTTTCTTGACCTTGATTTTAGTTCTATTATTGATGTTAGCCTTGATTTTGATTACTTGAAGGCTTGTTTTAGTTATGATTGTTAGTTTGACATTGGTTCTAATTAGTACATTTGTGTTTCAAAAAAAGGTTTTGATAAATACCCAAATTCTGGGTAGATGTTGAAACAACATTATCCAACTCTATTTCACCATTATCTGAAAATACATCAATGAGTTGGTGAAGTTGTACACATATATAAACTTAATGACCTTTGACCTGATGGTAGTCATAGGACTCATGTTCTCTATACCAAGTGGGTTTAGGTTGGCCTTCTAGGAATGATTTTGGTACTAGCCAAATAATTGTGTTAGTTGTTTCCTACTTCTAAAATACTACTTCAATTAGATCTCTAAGGTTACTAAAAACTCAATTTTGGTATTTCCCTCTTCTTATAGGTGATTTTTATAGAGTGGGAAGCTAAGCAGATGGGGTTAATTGAGAAGGTGGTAGTTTCACCATTTGCACATGTCTAGATTTAGTTACTCTATTGCCTACAACATTTGTGTTCCCATTTAATAGTTTAGGCTTGTCTAACATATTTATTTGAGCTTGTGCTATAACTTATAGCTAATCCTTATTCTAAATTTGGTTTTAATAATAAATATTGATAACTCCTTTATCAATAAGGGCTTGCTCAATTTGTAATCCCTTGGTAATAATTTATTCAAACATATTGGCATAATAAATATTGATATTATAATCTATGTCATATTATAGATTAGTAGTAAAAATTGTATCCAATTATTTTCCAAGGAGATTGTGTAGGGATTAGCTGGCCAACATGTGCCACTACTACAAATAGATAGTGAAAATTTCTCATCATTGTTTAGCCTAACATAATTCGACCATAGTTAGCTCATGTTCCACATTAAAAGAATTTTTTTGTATGAATTTATCATAGACATCATCAAAGTTGTCCACATAATTCTTGGGGAGACGGAGAAACCACTATAAGCCTTACCTAACCAAACTATGAGGAAATACAAAAAGCAAATATATACTACTATATGTAACTTCTTGACAATCCACAAAAAAATATTTCAAGTGATCCTTAAGATCACCTTTCCCTTTGTATTTATCAAAATTGGGCATCTCAAAATGATGCACGAATGGTATTTGAAGATAAATAATATCAAATAGATAAGAGCATATATCATCTAACTTAATTTTTTTTCATGATTTCATGCTTGAATGTGGGACTAGAATGAGAGGGAGTAGGCACATGTTGTTGGGTATTCAAAGGAGGGTTAGTTTGGCCCAGATAAAAAAATGGTTTGGAATATTGGGGAATTTTTAATCGATTGGTTCTACCATTAATATTCACCCTTTGATTGGGGTTATATTGTTGATAGGGTAATTATTATTATGATAGTTGTTGCTGACTATGCCATTGATTTAAATGGAACTAAGGTCTAAATGGAGGAATAATTTGTTATGTATTAAAAGGCATCTATTGGTAATAGAGGGGAACCTATTTTTTATTGGTAGGGATTTGTTGTATAAGATAAAATTATTTTTGGTTAAGTGGAACTTATTGGTTTGAAGAAACATGTTGTTGGTTAGAAAACATATATTAGGTATTGGATACCACTTATTCTAGTGGAGGATTAGTTTCCACCTATTGGGGTGGACTATTAGTCACCACCTATCGAGGTGGAGGACTAGTTTCCACTAGTTGGGGTGAAGGATTGGTCACCACCTATTAGGGTAGAGGATTGGTCACCACCTATCAAGGTGGAGGATTGATTGCCACCTATTGGGGGTGGAAGATTGATTGTCACCTATTGAGGTGGAGGATTATTTGCCACATGTTAGTGTGGAGGATTGGTTTCCACCTTTTGGGGTAGAAAATTGGTTACCACCTATTGTGGTGGAGGATTAGTTTCCACATATTGGGGTGGAAGATTGGTTTCCACCTATTAGGGTGGAGGATTAATGGTAGTATTTAGATTGGTATTAGTTAATAAATTATTTTTTGTTATGTGTTAAAAAATTCTATAGCTAATGTGGTACTAGTGAATGGATTAGAGTTGGGTGTGGTATAGACTAACAAATTTATTAGTTGTTTGGCTGGAGAATTACACTCTCTAACTATGAGTTATTGAATATTGAGAGTAGAGAAGGAGTTGAATAAAGTATCCAAAACTTGACTAGCCTATTATATTTGAGAGGTAATAGATTGGCTTTATGTAGGTAGGTCAAGTAGTTGACCTTTTCTTTTGTTAGACATCACTATGGATTGATTATAAGCTTTAATAAACCTTAATATTGTCTAGAAGTAACTTGATTATCTATTAATGTAAGGGGTGTCTGTTTAAGGTTTTGATCCAAATAGTGTAGATCATCTATGGAGAATCCAACAAGAAATTTAGTCCCCATTTCTAGCAATCTTATGAGGTGTTCATCTTTGTTATCAAAGAGTTGTCATATAAATTGATCTTGTTTATATTCAACACTAGGTGGTGCATTCACAAAATACATTTGATTAGTTATATCTTTTGTATTAACTGGTACATGTGTAAGGTATGGTTGATATTTTCCTTATTTGGCATTAGGTGGTGTAGCTGGAAGGTATGGTTTATGTCATTTAGGTTTGGTATTAGATGGCATGCTGGAAATGTATTGATGATCTTCCTCCTCCCCTACATAACTATTCATCAAAGGAGGGGTTATGAATAGCCCCATTACATGTATACTTTGTCATGTTTGATTTTATGATCTTCATTTCGAAAAAGGATTGGATACCTGTAACTCATCTTAATTTGGTACATTGTTTCAACTGGAATAGAATGTAAGATAAGACTTATCAATGTGAAAGTTTTTAATTAACATGTCTCTAAAAGTGTACACAATTCTTAGATATATAAAATGGTTTTGGGTGTAAATGTTTAATGTTTAGCACTTGACAACATTCAAACTTGGTTTTAACTTAAAAGGTTTTATCTTGGTAACTTGATCTATGAATATGGAAAAATAAATTAGTTTACGAATTTAGAATGAAAATGTGGGAACTTTGGATTAAGTTTGACCTTTAGAATTGGATTGGTTGACTTTGACCTTAGTGTTTCTATACGATTTTCGCTTTCACATTCAAAAAGGAAATTAGAAACTAAGAATAAATGGTCTAATGCTTGTATGTACCTAGATGAAGTCTTGCACACCAAATTCAGATGACAGAAGGAAATCCTCTTTGGTTGTGGAGGATGACACCTATAGAAGAAAGAGACTAAAACAAAGAAGGTGTTAGATGAGGAGATGGTGGGCTGCTAAGCAAAAGCTTGATCCCAGAAGTACAGAGACTTCCTTGAGGGATGTCAACCCACTGATTGATAAAAATAATGTCTGATAAAAGGCAGAATGATAAAAAGACTGAAACGATTAAAGATTGAAACAGAAATAGAAACAAATGCTTACTTGAATGTTGCTGTTAGTTTGGTCACAGTCATCAACATCGATTAGTCTGTCGACGTCGATTGTTAAGGTCTGCCAATGTCGATTAGTCTATCGACATCGGTGAAGGCAGTGGTCTCTGTGGCCGGCGTCAGTCAGGGAAATAGTCTTTGGACGAGGTTTGGTTAGGTCTGGATGGGTTTCAGGGCTGTAGACAGATTTGAGAAGGAGTTTGGCCCTTGTTAATGGTCTATGCAAGGGTCTGGGCAGAGTTGCAAGGACAATGGACAGAGTGTATGTTCTGAAGAGGGGGATAGAGATGGTAAGGATATGGGAAGGCCTCTCAGCCTTTTCAAGAGGGAGTCAACTCTGGTCTAGCTGATAGTCTGGTTTGGGGGGGTGATATTACTTGGAAGCAATAACTAAAAACATAATGAAAACATAGACAAAATACTTACCTGTGGCTTGCAAAAGGAGTGCTATTGGTGCTTGTACCTGTTGTTGATGTAGAAGACTGATGTAGAGTCCCTGTTGTTGTTGTAGCTAGTGTAGAAGCCCTGTGAGAGAGAGAGTGAGAGGTCTGGTGGATTAAAGAGTGGAAGATTGGCTGATTGTTAAAGGTCGAAAGGCAGATGATTGAAGGTCCCAGGAGCAGATTGAAAGAGCAAATTAAAGATTGGAAAATAGAATCCTACATTCGGATCAAGAACGTAGTTATGAAGGAAACTGATGTCGATAATATCGCTGACGTCGGTCGACAGTTGACCGACACCAGCGGCTGAAAGGTAGGAAAAAGGCTAAAAATAGCCTTTTATCCATTTTCCCAACTGCTGGGTCAGCGGGTCAGGGGAAGAAACGGTCGAAGGTGGATTAATAGGCGTGGGAAATGAGTGGGATAAGGGAAATGGGGTCTTAAATAATTTAAGACTTGGTAAGGGGTAGTGGAGGGGAAGTTGGAATAGGTCATAGGGTGATAAATGAGGGTATCCAAGGGTAAAGAATCTAAAGAGAGGAGAGGTGGCATGGATGAGGTGGCAAGAGGAGAGAGAGAATTATTAATTTAAAATAAGATAATTATTTTAAATTAATAAGACATAGGTTAGGAGTGGTTAAAAAAGTGGAACGGGACAAAGGGGACCAAGGGGGAGAGATGACCAAGGGAGTAGACACGATTTCGATGTCTACATTTGCCCCTTTTTGTCTTGTTGGTTATTCTTGACAAACTACAAGACAAAAATAGGAGTTGGTTGCCCCAGGTGTGGGATAAGGTTGATTTCGTCATGTTGGTTGTTCAAGTGAACTACAAGACAAAAATGAAAGGAGGGTTGGTTGCCCCGATTATGGATGAGGTATTCCCCCTCAAAGCGGGAGTCAAGGGAAGGGAACCTAAAATCAGGTGCTGATTTAACAAAAAGTGAATGAAAATAGTGAAAATGGAGTGAAAATGCTGTAATAGTCGTGATTACATGTATACCACTTCACAAGATGGTCAGGTCAAATTGTCACAAGTCGAGTGTCGAGGAGTGCCAAAATTGAAATAACCAGGCCCCAGCATTTGGTCATAGATGATCGGGTTATTCAATCTAAGTTGAAGCTCCAATGGTCATTGTGTTCTAGGTATCTTAGGCTCAGGAAGTGATCCTGGAAACACAAAAATGTCACAAGTAGTGGGGATCAACCGGCTTGCGATCCTATACTTGTGAAGGTCATAAATAGTCTGCACACAATTTTGCTAACCATTCGTGAGGTAGCATACATGAAAAAACAACCAAGGCAACATTTATCTTGGAAGTGGTCATGGTCAGAGGAGATAGACATGATATCCATGGTCATTGGTCGAGGTAGATCAGGATAGAGATAGTTGGTCGAATGAATGGACGGATGAAAGAATGTGGCCGAGCTAACCTCAAAAGACTGAGTGCTGCCTACATAGCCCCTATTGTTAGGGCCTCAGGCCAATGTAGTTCCGATGAAGAACTCAAAGTGATCGATGATTGGTTTTGGTCGAGGTTAAATGATAAGGGTAAGATGATGTTACAGCCTTTTCCATATTGTCTGATGGTGTATTCTGTAACATTGGTTGAGTGGTCTTTCATCCTTAGCAATTTCCATATTGATAATGGTGTATGCTAAAAATGAATTGAGGTCATTTATGCTTCAGCAAGTAATGGTTTATGCTTAACATAAATTGTGTCTGTTCGATAGTTTCCATGTGTATTGTTGTCCATAAAAACTATGTGGAATGGACTATGTCATGTCGGTGGTCTGAAAATGTTTGGTTTTGATTGGATTTGGTTGGATAGATAATGATTGGGTTGAATGTGACCAAAGGTATAAGAAGTGAAAGGCGCATTGCTCTTTCATTGATAAGGACCATAATGATGGCATAGATAAGGGGTTGTTTAGAAACAAAATCCCCATTCATGCATTACGTCTTTGACCAGTGGTTGTGTTAGAGAAGTAATCAAATCACTTGACATTAAGTGAGCTCAAAATCCCTTGAGTATGTTGGATAGGTTTGATATGTGAGATGGATGGAAGGGGGAACCCTTTCTGGCAGGAACAACTTTGCCCCTTTTATAGGTGACCCCAAGAATGACTATAGACAAGTCCATGACTTCAAAGTTGTCAATCAATTTTTTTTTTGTGTGCAGAATGATCGATGCGGGAAGTCTGCGAGGGGATGTTTTGCTTTGCGGTCATGTTGTGAAGCTGATCAATGCGGGAAGCTTATAAGATAGTGTTGTGTATGTAGCAAAATTTAGGCATAGCCATCTTTCGAGGGAGTGGTCTATATTCTGCTTTATATGTTTTTTATATGACTTTGGCCTAGCTATCCTTCAAGTGAGTAGTCTAGTAAATACAACAATGATGATGTAGCTGTCCTTCAAGGTGTTGTTTCCAAAACCAGCTTATCTCATTTTGGAAGTGTTGGGTGAATATTTTGTCATCAACTAACTGATGGCAAAATGGAGATATCAGCCACAGTATAACGGAGATTTACACCCCGAAAAGGGTGGCTTTACCAGATCTAGACGAGGTAAATCTCTCCTCTCATCAAGGGGAGGTTCCCTATCAGTATTTGCGTGCTATAAATATGTATATAATTAAGCAGAAAATAACACATGGGGGGGGGGGGGGGTAGGACAGCATCTACTTCTCTTTTTTCAGAAGTAATGTACGAAGGACAAAAGAGGAAAATCCCTGATCCAAAGCTAACAACACTCCTCTTCTTTCAGGAATGGTATCAAACGAAGAGCAAGAGATTACCTGAAATAACAAAGTCACAAGAATTCTCACGCAAGCACAAAGTCTTCCGTAGCTTCTTCATAGATTCGGAACAAGTACAACCGTAGAGTAAAGGGAAGCACAAAGTCTTCACCTAAAACTACAAAAGATAAATGAATCTGAAAGATGAAAGCAGCACAAAGTCTATCTCCCACCCTCTAGAAGTGCCCTTAGATAATATCAATACATTCACTTTGCTTATTAAATTAGATAAACAAGAGGTTATCAGGAAAGAGTACATAAGAAACTATTTCCTAGATGACACAGATAACTTCAACACAAAGTCTGAAATCACTTGCTTCTCATTCATTTGACAAAATATGATTTACAAATCTGAGCACAAAGTCTCAAAAGTTGCTTCAATTTCAGCAGAGTGTTTGCTCTCAATTTTTTCCAAGATCATTTACAAATGAGGTCTCCACTATATATAGGGAGAAAATCCTCAAAAACAAAAAATAATAAAATATACAAAATATCCTAGTCAAAGATGACTCATCTTTGACTTTTAGATATTTTTCAAAAATATAATATTCATAATTACATATTACAAAATTGCACGCATTCTGCACAAAACAGAAATGCATAAGGATAGAAGAAGAGAGAAGGGGAGAGAGAGTGTCAATTCTCACTGCCAGACTTCTTCAGATGAGCATCATACATGGTGATCGATGCCTGAATTCCTATGCTGTCTGGTGCAACTGCATTTTTGGAGATGACCCTTGATCTGATTAGTGCGTCTTTCAATGCTGTGATGGCCTTAGAGTGGCCAGTTAACCTGGATTTCAAATTCTCCAAAGTTAACTGAGTATCCAGAATGCTATCCATCGAAGACATTGAGAAAGATGCTTCTTCAAAATCTCTCTAAATTATTTCCTTGAAGTTCTGAATCATCTCTTCTGGATTCTGAAGATCAGTGACTCCTTGATTTCAACATAGGATTCCTTGCTGGAGATGGTACCAACAGACATCAAAGTGCTTTTCATGAGATTTTTTTTTTAATTTATTTTCCTCTATCGAGATCTTTCTCCAAACTGTCAGTCTTTATTTTCAGGCTTCTTCATGGTCTTGGACTACTTCGGAGAAACATCAGCGGCTTGGAAGAACATCTACTGAGAAGACGTCGATGAAGGGGGACCCTTCACAGAAACTACAGCGAGAACCATGATTGCATGATCAGAGGAAGAAGGGAGTGATCGAGAAGATCTGCACGCTCGCTGGTCACGATCAGGGAATGCGTTGGAAAGGGATGAGACACGAGCAGGTCAAAAAGTGGAAGAAGAAGGGGAGTAGGCACAGAAAGAATGGAGGTTTGATCAGAGTCAGATAAACGCGAGTGTCAGATGCAAGGGCGGCAAAAATTTCCGCCTCTGCATCATTCAGAGGTAAGGGCGGCAAAAATTGCTGCCCCTGCACGGGCGGGAGAATGGAGACGGCGAGAATGACTGCCACCGGCAGAAAAAATTGCCGACGTCGGCAAACATACCAACGATGGCAGATAAAAACCATCGACGTCGACAAAGATGCCGACCACGGCAGAAATCGGCCGACGATGGCAGAAGCAGTAGTCGGCGGGGAATTTACCGCCCACTGCAAGGGTGGCAAAAAGGAGATGAAGAACACGGGTAAGGGCGGCAAAATTTGCCGCCTTTGCATAAAAAGTGCAGGGGCGGTGATTTTTTCCGCCCTTGCATAAAAAGTGCAGGGGCGGTGATTTTTGCTGCCCTTGCATAAAAAGCAAAGGAAAATGCAGGGGTGGCAATTTTTGCCGCCCTTGCACAAGGGAAAAGGGAGGAAAGACTGGCAGGGATGAGAAGGTAACCACTTCTCGTTTCGAGGCCAAGATGAAAGCGAATTCAAAATCTGCCTTGAAGAACTAATTGAGGGAGACGAAAAGATGAAAAGGACAAGTTTTGCAGGGGAGTTCCAAAAATAAGCATAGCTGATTTTGGGAACAACAGTTGGCTCCTATTGGGGAACTACCTTCTATTGCAAAAAGTGATGGAAGGGAGTAGAATTCAGAATCTCCAGTGCCTTAGAAGCATGCCATGGGGCCACGGAGTCAAGCTACTTAAAAAGAAATGCTCCAAAAACAAAAACAAAAATGAAATAAAACAAAGCTAAAGACTATACAAATATACAGGTGAATTTATTTGGTACTTCAAGAAACAAAGCACCTCAGATGCTGCCCCTTTAGAGGTAGTGGCGATGATGCCCTGTCTTGATAAACCAGCAAGAGGCCATTTTCCCCCCAGAATTGACGATGTGCAAATGGAAACCTCCACCAGAAAACTAACTTCCTATGCCATCCCTTTAGTTTTCCCTTCTTGCCCCAGAGCAAGATCTGTCTTTTGACCCGAAAACCATGAATCTTCATTTTCTTGGCGAAGAATTCTTTTCCCTAATCATGACGGGCAGCAGAATGGTCAGATACTATAATTGGTTGCTTTTTTGGTTCTATCCAGCACCTGATTTGATTGTCTTCACTTGACACCCGCCACTGATTGGCACTATCAGGTCTACTCGTCATTATTTCAGTTGAACCAATTTCCTAGTTGGCATTTTCAAGGGTTTTAACAGGTTCTTCATGAACATCTTCCGTGGTCAGAAGATAATTACCCCTGCCAGAGGACTCAAATAGAATCTGAGCCGCAGGAGATGACGTTTGGGTGACCACGTACTTTGTCTCTTTCTTAGGTAGCAACCTTTGCATCACGCCTTTTACAGGAATCTTTGCCTGGGATAAGTCCATGCTCAATTCTCCTCCGACATCTCTGCAAAAGTTTTGCCCAAGCAGAATGCCATATGAGGCTGGGACGTCAGCTACCAGTATTGTCATCTTAATCCTCTTGTCAGGAAACGCTGCAAATGCAAATTGGGCATCTTTGATTTGCCCCAATAGTGATACTGGTTTGTTCTCCATGGAGAAACATCTCCCAGAAGTTTTAGTCAATGTGAGACCAAGAGATTCCGCTACTTTAGCAGGCATAACATTGTCAGATGCACCAGAATCAATGATGCAGTTGCTCAGCTTGCGACCGTTTATTAACATAGAAACATAGAAAGGTTCTATTTTCCCAAGGGCAACCGGAGGAGTCACAACAAGATGGTTCTGGGTGGATATATCTTTTGGGGGTTCATGAGTTACCCTCAAAATTTCTTGTCCTGCAGGGATGGCTGTACCTTTCACACATTTTGCCAATCTGTCCAACTGTTCAGGATGGGCTTGTAGAAATTCAAGTTCAAACATTTGGATTTTAGTCTTTTTGACATGCTCAATTATATCAAATGTCAGTATTAGACTAGGCACAGAGGATGGGAGATCACTCTTTTGGTTTTTGAGATGGGAAAGGTTGGTTTGTAAAGTTGAAGCAAAGGGGGCAAAGGTGCATGAGGTACGTACCTTTTCAATAGTCAATGGGTCCTTTGGTTGGAAGGGCAAAGGGGTTCCCCGCTTGGAAATTGAAACTGTTGGCCGAGGTTGCTCCTCTATCTTCTCTTTATCAGCTTGTCGGGCTGACTGTTTCTGGGACCGGGTGAATACGGCATATGATCCTTCAGTTGCATTCCCCTCACTTCTGGGTTCCTCTTGATAATTCAGGTAGCCAATGACAGAGTCACTAGCTAATTCTTCTTCTTGCTCTCTAAAGAGATTAGCATCATATTGTTGGTCCAACTCAGGTTGGAAAGGGGAAGTGTGTTCTATTTCCAGATATCCAACTGCTGAGTTGGTTGGAGGGGCTTCAAGGGCGAGGTTCCTCTGTGGGGGAGGAAGATGATTTGGCTGCCCTTGATTCCTAGTAGCATTACCTTGGTACGCTTGATTCTGAAATGTCCTCCTTGGCATATCCTGATTAGGAGAAGTAGACATAACTTGGGCCATCTGTCTTCTAAGAGCTAGCATTTCATTTGCTAACTTTTGTACCATAGGATCTGTAGTAGCTGTAGAAGGGCTTTCAGTAGATGAAGGGAATTTATTTTTACTTGAGTCTTTTCTGATCTTACCTGCCAGGATAAGATCATCCTCAATCTCAGTAGCCAAATTTTGAGCCAATGCTAGATCCATAGGGCCAGCTCGCCTTAACAGAAAACTTACTTCAGGAAGCTGCGAGTTGATGAAAAAGCACTTGAGATTTTCCGGCGTGGGCTGAGCCACGGTTGGAATTCAATTTCTCAACTTGTTGAATTTGGCTATGAAATCCCTCATGGGTTCCTGGGATTCTTTTTTCATCTGTGTTAGCTGAGCTAACAAAGCATGTGCATCTTCAGCGGGTTTAAATCTATCTTCGAATTTGGACTTGAGCGTATCCCAGCTTGTTACTGACCCAGCCTACAAGTGATAGAACCAATCCGCAGCAGCACCTTGCAAAGTCTCCACAAAAAGTCTCACCGCTACATCTTCAAATTCGACACCAATTATGCCACATGCTATAGAGAAAGTGGCAATATGCTCATCAGGATGAACCTTTCCATCTCTAAAGAACTTAGGAAAATTTTTCCTAGAACTACGAGGTAGTTCATGCAGAGGTGGGGTCAAGTTAAGAGGACCAAATGAATTGCCCCACGGGCCTTGAGCCATTATGATAAGAGGATGAAAAGGTGGAATAACAAACCTTGGTGGAGTGTTTATAGGTAGGCGGTGATTGACAGCGGGGAAAGGAATTCTACTTTGTGTTGGTGTCCTGACAAGGCTAGAAGGAAAACTCCTGGACCGTTGAAGAGAAGCGGGTGGAGGAAACAGATCAAAATTACTCTATTGTGCTAATTCAAACACAGGGTCGACAACACCCTTAGATCTCTGACTTCTGGTATAGCGTGGGGTTGCCAAATTTTCAAAATAGAAAAGGGACCGAAACTACTTCAAGTTGAAGCTTGAGGCTTCAAAATGCGCGTTCTTCCCAGTAGCTCTGGTTTTGCAGACCAGATAATATAATGGGGATAGCTGGTAAGGCTATAATGATAATGGGTAAGACATGAAATGGAGTCGCCAGATTACGTAATGGAGAAGGGTAGGGACTGCTTCAATCTGAAACTTGAGGTTTCAGACTGCACATTCACTTCCCCAGTGGAGTCACCAAAAAACTGTTGGGTGAATATTCTGTCATCAACTAACTGATGGCAAAATGGGGATATCAGCCACAGTATAAGGGAGATTTACACCGTGAAAAGGGTGGCTTTACCAGATCTAGACGAGGTAAATCTCTCCTCTCATCAAGGGGAGGTTCCCTATCAGTATTTGTGTGCTATAAATATGTATATAATTAAGCAAAAAATAACACATGGGGGGGGTAGGACAGCATCTACTTCTCTTTTTTCAGAAGTAATGTACGAAGGACAAAAGAGGAAAATCCCTGATCCAAAGCTAACAACACTCCTCTTCTTTTAGGAATGGTATCAAACGAAGAGCAAGAGATTACCTGAAATAACAAAGTCACAAGAATTCTCACGCAAGCACAAAGTCTTCCGTAGCTTCTTCCCAGATTCGGAACAAGTACAACCGTAGAGTAAAGGGAAGCACAAAGTCTTCACCTGAAACTACAAAAGATAAATGAATCTGAAAGATGAAAGCAGCACAAAGTCTATCTCCCACCCTCTAGAAGCGCCCTTAAATAATATCAACACATTCACTTTGCTTATTAAATCAGATAAACAAGAGGTTATCAGGAAAGAGTACATAAGAAACTATTTTCTAGATGACACAGATAACTTCAACACAAAGTCTGAAATCACTTGCTTCTCATTCATTTGACAAAATATGATTTACAAATCTGAGCACAAAGTCTCAAAAGTTGCTTCAATTTCAGCAGAGTGTTTGCTCTCAATTTTTTCCAAGATCATTTACAAATGAGGTCTCCACTATATATAGGGAGAAAATCCTCAAAAACAGAAAACAATAAAATATACAAAATATCCTGGTCAAAGATGACTCATCTTTGACTTTTAGATATTTTCCAAAAATATAATATTCGTAATTACATATTACAAAATTGCACGCATTCTGCACAAAATAGAAATGCATAAGGATAGAAGAAGAGAGAAGGGGAGAGAGAGTGTCAATTCTCACTGCCAGACTTCTTCAGATGAGCATCGTACATGGTGATCGATGCCTGAATTCCTATGTTGTCTGGTGCAACTGCATTTTTGGAGACGACCCTTGATCTGATTAGTGCGTCTTTCAATGCTGTGATGGCCTTAGAGTGGCCAGTTAACCTGGATTTCAAATTCTCCAAAGTTAACTGAGTATCCAGAATGCTATCCATCGAAGACATTGAGAAAGATGCTTCTTCAAAATCTCTCTGAATTATTTCCTTGAAGTTCTGAATCATCTCTTCTGGATTCTGAAGATCAGTGACTCCTTGATTTCAACATAGGAGTCCTTACTGGAGATGGTACCAACAGACATCAAAGTGCTCTTCATGAGATTTTTTTTTAATTTATTTTCCTCTATCGAGATCTTTCTCCAAACTGTCAGTCTTTATTTTCAGGCTTCTTCATGGTCTTGGACTGCTTCAGAGAAACTTCAGCGGCCTAGAAGAACATCTGCTGAGAAGACATCGATGAAGGGGGACCCTTCATAGAAACTGCAGCGAGAACCATGATTGCGTGATCAGAGGAAGAAGGGAGTGATCGGGAAGATCTACACGCTTGCTGTTCATGATCAGGGAATGCGTTGGAAAGGGATGAGACGCGAGCAGGTCAAAAAGTGGAAGAAGAAGGGGAGCAGGCGCGGAAAGAATAGAGGTTTGATCAGAGTCAGAGAAACGCGAGTGTCAGATGCAAGGGTGGCAAAAATTGCCGCCTCTACATCATTTAGAGGTAAGGGTGGCAAAAATTGCCACCCCTGCACGGGCGGGAGAATGGAGACGACGAGAACGACCGACGCCGGTAGAAAAAATCACCGATGTCGGCAAACATACCAACGACGGTAGACGAAAACCACCGACGTCGGCAAAGATGCCGACCACGGCAGAAGCGGTAGTCAGCAGGGAATTTATCGCCCACTGCAAGGGCGGTGAAAAGGAGATGAAGAACACGGGTAAGGGCGGCAAAATTTGTCGCCTTTGCATAAAAAGTGCAGGGGCGGCGATTTTTTCCGCCCTTGCATAAAAAGTGCAGGGGCGGCGATTTTTGCCACCCTTGCATAAAAAGCAAAGGAAAATGCAGGGGCAGCGATTTTTGCCGCCCTTGCACAAGGGAAAAGGGAGGAAAGACTGGCAGGGATGAAAAGGTAACCACTTCTCGTTCCGAGGCCAAGATGAAAGCGAATTCGAAATCTGCCTTGAAGAATTAACTGAGGGAGACGAAAAGACGAAAAGGACAAGTTTCGCAGGGGAGTTCCAAAAATAAGCACAGCTGATTTTGGGAACAATAGGAAGCAACCCCCCCACGAAACTTGTCCGTTTCGTCTTGTCTCTCTAAGTTCATTTTTAAGGTGTTTCCATAGTAGGTTTTCATCTTGATCAGATCGGGAAATGGTTACTTTCCCGACGACACCAAGTTTCCCCTTTTCCTTTTTCTCCTCTTTCCGGAGTTGGTCTCCCTTGTTTTTCTTTTTTCTGCAAGGGCGGCGATTTTCGCCGCCCCTGCATTTTTTTTTCAAGGGTGGCGATTTTCGCCGCCCCTGCATTTTTCCTACAAGGGCGGCGATTTTCGCCGCCCCTACATGTCTCGGTTTTCATGCAAGGCATTAATGGCCCTACGCGGCGGGTTGTTGGGGTTGGTTTTTCACCCTATATAATCTGATTTGGGCCTCATTTCTTCTCACTTTTTCCTCCTCCCCTCCTGCCTCTTGCACCTGAGCGCTCCAAGTGACTTTGCGAAGTGCCAACTCGCAGATCCAACTTTGTGGTGCGCGCATTTTCTAGGTAGGGTTTGTTTTAAGTTTTGTTTTTATCTTTCCTCTTCTTCCTAGCTTAGTTGTTTCCTTTTTGTTGTTTGTTTTTATCTTCTCTTTCCTCTACCCTATGGCTTCGTAAGGGCGGCATTTCTTTGCCGCCATTCCACCCGGCTTGTCCTCATGTAAGGGCAGCGATTATTGCCGCCCTTACTTTCTTTATGCTTTCCTCATGCAAGGGCGGCAATTATCGCCGCCCTTACTTTCTTTATGCTTTCCTCATGCAAGGGTAGTGATTTTTTCCGCCCCTGCTTTCTTCATGCAAAGGCGGCGATTTTCGCCGCCCCTGCCTTCCTCATGCAAGGGCGGTGATTTTCGCCGCCCCTGCATTTTCCTTCCTTTTTTTAACTAACTCCCAGATTTTTTTTTCTGGGTTATCCTTTTCAAACTTTTTCTTCCTTGTTTTCCATCCCTTTGCCTGTCCTGGCCTTTTTAAGTGACCTCCTATAACCTATGTCACTGAAATTGCTCTCCCTCTCTCTCACTCTCCTTTTAACTATGGCTACAGCACCTTCAGCAAGCTCCTGCACGCCTGCTCCCGTCCAAGCAAGATCGTCCCCCATGACAGAAGCATCTCCTTCAAAGGTGAAGGTGATGAAATACAAATACCAGGGCATCTTCCCACTCACAGAAATCACCTCGAATGTCGATGACATTCGAGACACTGAGATCGGCCATGTAGATATGGCCGAATTCCTGGGACGAACCAAAGCAACAAATCCCAGCACTGGGATAAAGAGAATTATTGAGAGCAACATCCACCTGGTGGCCGCCTTCCCAGTAGCAGCCCATCATGCAGAGTTTGTCTTCCAATGCGCGCACTTCTACGACAAAGAGACCAGATCAGTCTCAGACGCCAGTGGCAGCATGATCATTCGGTTGGACCCCGAATTTATCGATAAAGTTTTTTTATGCCCACTAGCCACCGAAGTAACCCAAATTGACTTCGAGAACGCGCAGAGGGAGTATGACAAAGACCTCGAGAGGGCAAAGAGGGTCATAAACCATAAGTGGTTAAAAACCCCAAGGGCCAGCCTATCCAGATGGCCGAAAAGCTTCCCCAGAAGCGACTTTATTGAAGAAGTTGGTGACTTAATCACCCTCCTCAACAGAGTACGGGGCCTCCCATCCTCTTCACAATTCCATGAATAGATGTATCCGTTCATTAAGATCATCCTGCAAGGCAAACAGGCCATCTTCTGGGGAGAACAGATCAGCAACGCTATTCATGAGCAGCTGACCAGGGTACAAACCTCCTTCGAATTCTACATGACCTCGTACCTGGTCTACATAGCTGCTGCCATGCGATCTTTCTCGGGTTTAACAATAAAGGGGGATAGGAAGACCACCCCGGTCTATTCATACTATCCACAGCTGACACTTCAGGGGTCGACACGTCATTTCAGGTGAGTGAATGATGCATTCTTTGCCGTATTTCTATGTCTCTTCGATCCTCAACTAGAACAGAAAAGAATATCAGACGAGGCTTGGACAGTAGTGAACAGTTTTGGCTGTATGTTCCTCCAGTTCTCTACTTTTTCTTATCTTCGAGTGGGTTTCTATCAAGGATACCCTTATATGCTCCCTAGATTCCCTTCGGATAGGTTGGTCCTAATGGAGCTTTGCCGACAATTGGCCGTCGTGCACTCAAAACAGATGGAGCTTAAGAGACCTGGTTTCAAGTTTCCTATCCAGATTGGCAGATTTTCCATTGCTACATCGACTAAAGCCAAGGTTATGGAAACAGAGATGCAGATGGTTACTATCAAATCATTCAAAAGGTAGGAAAAATTTGATTACAGGGGAGTCAGAGAGATAATCTGAAGGAAGACTCAGTTCCACGAGCCCATGATTGAGGACATCTGGGTGGATTTGAGGACGGCTGAAGAGGTAAGGAAAATGGACTATTGCCATCTCACGCTAGAGCAAATAGAGTATCTCATACTTGCTAAGATCCCTTTAGGGTTGATTGATGATGGGAATATCGTGAACAACAGATATCTGACAGACAAGGTCGCCGGTTCCCCTCTTCCTCTGATTAACTGGTCTCAAAAAGAGTTGACTTCTCTAAGGAAAAGATTCGAACCAGTATTGGCTAACACCAATAGTTGGTTGGCAGCAAATGGAATCACCCTAAAAGAGTTCATCACAGGGTTAGACGCTGAATACCAAGCAGAGATGAAGAGAAAGGTAGAAAGCTGAACCAAAAACAAAGATGACGTCCCTTCATCTTCTAGACCTCACAAGCCTAGGATCGTCTTTGTATCCAAGAAGCCTAGGTCAGCACAAGAGCCTGAGGCAGCAGTCGAGGGAACCAAAGAACAAAGTCCCAGGGTACAGGCAGCTCAACCAATGGGGTCTCCAACCTCAACGGGACAAGTGCAGTCGATTCAGAGCTCCTCTCCTCCTCCTCAATCTCCTACGGTACCCACTTCTCCTATCTCTCCCATCAGCGTTCCATCTTCCGGAGCCGCTTCCCCTTCCAAGGTTGTTTTTGGTGATCCACAAGATCCTTCAGCAGGTTCACCTCGCTCTTCTGCATCCATTCCAAGTTTATCATCTCCATCTTTCAACCTGCCACCAAGCCCTGTGCCTAATCCTGAATCAACAGTTAGAACAGTCTTGCCGGTCACTCCAACTACGACTACTGTCACCACCAGTAGTGTGGAAGCCGCTACCATGACACTGGCGGAGGCAACTATTGTTACAACAGGGACTTCTCTCCCACCTTGGATGTCTGCTTTCACACCAAAGAGAAAGAAAAGGGCCATCTCCCCAGAAGAATTCGATTTTGGCAAGATAGTGTCGGCTAAAACAAAAGCTCCCAAGAAGCCAAAAATCCTCTCCAAGTTAGTCGAGGAAAAGGGGCAAAAATTTCTGGAAATTGCCAAACCCCCACAGGACGCAACCCTTGAGGGTTTTGAAATGAGCAGTTATTCCTTTTCTCGTGTTGAACTTGGCAAGGTTACACACGAAGGTGCGAAGAGTGATCTTCAGTCGGCAATGGACATTATGGTCCAAAAATTTGACAAGGAAAAGGAGATGAAAGATTTTTATAAAGCCAAGGCTGAGCAATTAATGACAGTAATCAGAAGATTCACCATCCCACCTGAAGTAGCAACTCTAGAGGCCTTTTCTGTGGATGATTCAGTCATTCAGAAAGCTGAAAAGACTTATTTAAAGGGAAAAGTAATGGAGGAATATATTGACAGAATGCATAATCAAGGAATCTCTCTGCTATCTAAGGTTGCAGAAAGAACAGGGAAAATGAAGAGGTTGAAAGCTCAGGTAGACAGTTTTATCTCTTATACCTCTCAGGAGATTGATGGCTTGGAGAAGGATCTCGATAGATGGAAGGAAATGAAGGATCTAAAAAAGAGTACCCTGATATCTATCGGTGTCATCCCCAACAAGGATTCATATGTTGAGATCAAGGAGGCGATGATCTTCAGGATCCAGGTACTCAAAGATCTAATTAATGATCTCAAAGCTTTTAAATAAGCTAGTGATAAAAGTGACCTGAGCTTGTTGAATAAATTAGAAGAGCTGCCCTGCGACTTGACCTCTAAGGATCATCAGTTCCTCCCAGCAGATGAAATGATTCAGAATTTCGAAGAGATGATCCAGAGGGATTTCAAAGGTGCATCTTTCTCCATGACTTCAGTAGACAGCGTTCTAGATGCTCAGTTGACTTTGGAGAATTTAAAATCCAGGTTAACTGGCCACTCTAAAGCCATCACAGCATTGAAAGACGCACTAATCAGATCAAGGGTCGTCTCCAAAAATGTAGTTGCACCGGACAACGTAGGAATTTAGGCATCAATCACCATGTACGATGCTCATCTAAAGAAATCTGGCAGCAAGAATTGACACTCTCTCTTCCCTTCTCTCTTCTTCTATCCTTATGCATTTCTGTTTTGTGCAGAATGCGTGCAATTTTGTAATATGTAATTATGAATTTTATATTTTTGGAAAATATCTAAAAGTCAAAGATGAGTCATCTTTGACCAAGATATTTTGTATTTTATTATTTTCTGTTTTTGAGGATTTTCTCCCTATATATAGTGGAGACCTCATTTGTAAACAGCTTAGGGAAAAATAGAGAGCAAACACTCTGCTGAAATTGAAGCAACTTTTGAGACTTTGTGCTCAGATTTGTAAATCAGATTTTGTCAAATGAATGAGAAGCAAGTGATTTCAGACTTTGTGTTGAAGTTATATGTGTCATCTAGGAAATAGTTTCTTATGTACTCTTTCCTGATAACCTCTTGTTTATCTGACTTAATAAGCAAAGTGAATGTGTTGATATTATCTAAGGGCACTTCTAGAGGGTGGGAGATAGACTTTGTGCTGCTTTCATCTTTCAGATTCATTTATCTTTTGTAGTTTCAGGGGAAGACTTTGTGCTTCACTTTACTCTACGGTTGTACTTGTTCCGGATCCGTGAAGAAGCTACGGAAGACTTTGTGTTTGCGTGAGCGTTCTTGTGACTTTGTTACTTCAGGTAATCTCTTGCTCTTCGTTTGATACCATTCTTGAAAGAAGAGGAGTGTTGTTAGCTTTGGATCAGGGATTTTCCTCTTTTGTCCTTCATACATTACTTCTAAAAAAATAGAAGTAGATGCTGTCCTACCCCCCATGTGTTATTTTATGCTTAATTATATACATATTTATAGCACGCAAATACTGATAGGGAACCTCCCCTTGATGAGAGGAGAGATTTACCTCGTCTAGATCTGGTAAAGCCAGCCTTTTCGCGGTGTAAATCTCCCTTATACTGTGGCTGATATCCCCATTTTTCCATCAGTTAGTTGATGACAAAATATTCACCCAACAGTTTTTTGGCGACTCCGCTGGGGACCGGATGTGCAGTCTGAAACCTCAAGTTTCAGATTTAAGCAGTCCCTACCCTTCTCCATTGCGTAATCTAGCGACTTTGTTTCATGTCTTACCCATTATCATTTTAGCTTTACCAGCTGCCTCCATTATATTATCTGGTCTGCAAAACCAGAGCTGCTGGGAACAATGCACATCTTGGAGCCTCAAGCTTCAACTTGAAGTGGTTTTGGTCTAAATTTTGTTTTAAAAATTTGGCAACCCCACGTTACACCAGAGGTCAGAGATCTAAGGGTGTTGTTGACCCAGTTTTCAAATTGGCACAACAGAGTAATTTTGATCTGTTTCCCCCATCAACTTCTCTTCGACGGTCTAAGAGTGTTCCTTCTAGCCTTGCCAGGTCACCCACACAAGGTAGAACTCTTTTTCCCGTTGTCAATCACCACCTACCTATAAACACTCCACCAAGGTTTGTTATCCCACCTTTTCATCCTCTTATCATAATGGCTCAAGGCCCGTGGGGTAATTCTTTCGATCCTCTTAACTTAACCCCACCTCTGCATGAACTACCTCGTAGTTCTAGGAAGAATTTTCCTAAGTTCTTTGGAGATGGAAAGGTTCATCCTGATGAGCATATTGCTGCTTTCTCCATAGCATGTGGCGTAATAGGGGTCGAATTTGAAGATGTGGCAGTGAGACTTTTTGTGGAGACTTTACAAGGTGCCGCTGCGGATTGGTTCTATCACTTACAGGCTTGGTCAGTAACAAGCTGGGATACGCTCAAGTCCAAATTCGAAGCTAGGTTTAAACCCACTGAAGATGCACATGCTTTGTTAGCTCAGCTAACACAGATGAAAAAAGAATCCCAGGAACCCATGAGGGATTTCATAGCTAAGTTCAAAAAATTAAGAAATCGAATTCCTACTGTGGCTCAACCCACGCCGGAGAATCTCAAATGTTTTTTTATCAACTCACAGCTCCCCGAAGTAAGTTTTTTGTTGAGACGAGCTGGCCCTACGGACCTAGCCCTGGCTCAAGGATTGGCCATCGAGATTGAAGATGATCTTATCCTGGCAGGCAAAATCAGGAAAGATTATGGTAAAAACAAATACCCCTCACCAGCTGAAAGCTCCTCCACGGGCACTACTGATCCTATGGTGCAAAAATTAACAAATGAACTGATTGCTTTAAAAAGACAAATTTGCTCAAGGCCCGTCTGCCCCTACCTATCGAGATGCACCCAGGAGGACATTCTAGAATCAGCCATATCAAAGTAATACTGCTCGAACCCAAGGACAATCAAATCACCTACCTCCCCCTGCAGGGAGATTAGCCATTGAAGCAGCACCTACAAATTCAGCGGTTGGATACCTAGAAGCTGAGCACGACCTTTCCTTTCAGTCGTAGCTAGATCAATCAGAGAGTGCTAACCTCTTTGACGAACAGGATGAAGAATTAGCTGGTGACTCCAGTATCGGTTTCCTAAATTACCAAGATGAAGCTGGACAAAAGGGGGAAGATTCAGAGGGAGCTTATGCTGTCTTTACCAGGTCTAAAAATCAATCTGCTTCACACACTGACAAAGGGAAAGCAGATGACGAGCTCCAGCCAGCAATTTCTATTGCCCAACACGGGACTCTATTACCTCTGCAATCAAAAGATCAGGTAACTCATAAAAAAGTAACTGCTCCCGGTCGCTTAATATCCTCCCCTCCTACTCCTCAGGCCGGTGAAGAACCTGTCAAAGTCTTTGATGAGGGGATTGCTCCTTTTTCTATTGCAACCACCTTTCAATCATTTGATATTATTGATCATGCTAAAAAGACTAAGATTCAAATGACAGAGTTTGAGTATTTGAGAGCTAACCCAGAACAGCTTGATAGGTTAGCAGAATATGTTAAAAATAAAGCTGTCCCTGTAGGACAAAATCCTTCAAAAGTTGTTCCGGATCTCCCCAAAGACAAACCAGCCCAAAATAATCTGGTTGTTACGCCTCCCGTCGCTCCCGGAAAAATAGAACCTTTTTATGTCTCTCTGCTTATAAATGGTTTCAAACTGAGTAACTGCATTATAGACTCCGGGGCTTCAGATAATGTCATGCCTGCAAAAGTAGCAGATTCTCTCAGCTTAACTTTAACCAAAACTTTTGGGAGGTGTTTTTCCATGGAAAACAAACAAGTTCCCCTCCTTGGCCAAATAAAAGATGCCCAATACGCCTTCGCGTCTTTTCCAGAAAAGCGAATTAAAATGACGGATCTAGTAGCGGATGTTCCAGCATCTTACGGTATCCTGCTCGGGCAGAATTTCTATAAAGATGTTGGAGGCGAGTTAAGCATGGACCTATCTGAAGCAAGGATTCCGGTTCAAGGCGTCATGAAAAGATTGCTTCCTGAGAAGGAAGCCAGGTATGTAGTTACCCGTTCCACAGCACCTGAAGCTCAGATTTTATTTGAGTCATCAGGCATGGGCACTTATTTCTTATCCACAGACGAGATCCACAGTGCATTAGATGAAACTCCTACGGGTGATGATTTGATTTTGGTTTCAGCTGATGTAAAGGATGGGATTCCCAAGCAAAATGAACACATAAAACAATCTTTTCCCCGAAACGGGAAAGTTTTTATGGAAAGAGCAATACCTGATGAGCTATGGACTTTGGAGTTCGACGGCAGTTGCTCTTCTACTAGATCAGGAGCGGGAGTTGTGTTGGTGTCCCCTCAAGGAGAAGTTACTCCTTTTTCCTACAAATTACAATTCAATAATACTAACAACATGGCCGAATACGAATCCCTGTTGCTCGGACTACAGGCTGCCAAAGAAAAGGGCGTAAGGAAACTCCATGCTAAAGGAGATGCTGAGTTGATAGTCTGTCAGATAAGGAACCTCTATCAGACCAAAAATGAGAGGTTGCGCCATTATCGCAATCAGGTATGGGATCATATTGAGGATTTTGATGCCTTCAATATCTCCACCATTTTGAGGGAATTCAATGATCGAGCAGACGCATTAGCTGTCTCTGCAACTCTCCTGATTCCCCATCCTGATTTCAAGGGAGATAAGTATACTATTGAGTTGGTCTTCCGACCAAGTGTACCAGACAATGTTGACCACTGGCAAGTATTTAATGACGATGATCAAATCATCGCTTTCTTGGAGCAAAAAGACACTTTCAAACAATTGTGTTTCGAAGGCAGTAATCCCCGGGAGTATGGACTAACCCCCAAAACCCAGACCCATACAGGTAAAGATTTGCTGCAGCTCAAGGAGAATAAAATTCCCAAAGGTTTGGTTTCCCTAGAGAAGCTGTTCGATGACCACGATAGGTTTGTCAAACAACAACGAACAGATTCTAGCTCTTCTTCAGATTTTGATCAAATCAACTTGGGAACCAAGCACGACCCTAAGATGGTAAACATTGAGAAATGCTGCACTTCCAAGGAAAGGTTTGAGCTTGCTAGTTTACTCTGTCAATATAGGGATGTGTTGGCCTATTCTTATGATGACCTAAAATCTCTCGGGCCACATGACATCCGTCATGACATCCCCCTGAAAGCCAACTCTGTGCCTTATAAAAAAAAATCCAGGCAATATAATCCAAAAATCTCAGATACTATTTTAGCCGAGATACAAAAGATGCTGGATGCTCGGATAATTTTTCCGATCCATCACTCAACATGGGTTGCTAACATAGTACCCGTCAGAGAGAAAAATGGTGAGATTCGAATCTGTGTAGATTTTAGAAACTTGAATCAGCTGTCCTTAAAAGATAACTACCCCCTTCCCATTATGGATCAAGTCCTACAGATGGTAACAGGTTCAGAAATGTTATCAATGCTTGACGGTTTTTCAGGATATAATCAAGTGGAGGTCGAAAAAGTAGATCAACATAAGACAGCATTCACCACACCTTGGGGTACTTTCGCTTACCGCAGGATGCCTTTTGGTCTGATAAATGTAGGCGCTACTTTTCAAAGGGCTATGGATCTCGCTTTCAAAGATATAATGGGAAAATTCATTGTAGTATACTTAGATGATCTGACGGTATTTTCAAAATAGCGTTCCGAGCATGTTCACCATTTGCAAAGAGTACTAGAGCACTGTTGTCAAAACGGCATCTCGTTAAACCCAAAGAAATCCATTTTCGGAGTAACTGAAGGGAAGCTTCTCGAACACATAGTGTCCCGAGAAGGTATCAAAATTGATTCAGAAAGAGTTAGATCCATTCAGGAACTTACTCTGCCTACCAGCAAGACCACAGTTCATTCTTTCTTTGGGAAGGTCAATTTCCTTAGGAGATTTATTCCTGAATTCGCTGAGAAAACCTGTCACATTGTCAACATGATGAAGAGCAACGCCACATTTAGGTGGACTGTCGAGGGCAAAGCAGCGTTCAAAGAAATTAAAGAAGCAATTGTAGGGGCACCAATCTTGGTCTGTCCAGACTATACTAAAGGTTTCAAAATATATAGTTATGCCTCTGAGCATACACTATCAGCTATTTTGGTTCAGCCCAATTCAGAAAATGCAGAATCTCCTATTTTGTTCATGAGCTGCCCACTCAAAAATCACGAGTTGAAATATTTCCTTATGGAGAAACACACATACACCATGGTCAAGGCTGTCAAGCATTTCAGGTTTTATATCTTGAATTCTCACACTGAAGTCCTCGTACCAGATACAACAATAAAATCTATTTTGACTCAATAAGAGTTCGGTACAAAGAGGGGTAACTGGATTGCCAAAATTCAGGAATTCGATCTGGACATCAAACCAACCAAGCTCATACGGGGACGGGGCCTTTGCCAATTGATCGCCAACAACACTCCAGAGGAATTTAAAAATGAAGATCAAGATATCAAAAGCGTGCCCACAGTTCTCTTTGTCGCCACTACTGATGAGTGGTTTTCTGACATTGCTGATTTCCTAACATATGGTGAATGCCCTCCTCATCTTTCTTTTAAAGAAAAATGGAATGTTAAATTAAACGTAGTTGGTTATGTTCTATGGGACCATGGTCTTTACAAGAGAAACCTGGATGGGGCATTTCTTCGTTGTGTTGATAAAGTTCAACAAGAAAAACTTTTAGAATCTTTCCACAATTTGGCCTGTGGAGGACATTTCTCTGCACCGGTGACAGCACACAAGATTCTATGAGCAAGGTACTTTTGGCCTACGCTTTTTCAGGATGCTTACAAATGGGTGCGTAAGTGTGAGCTGTATCAGCAATTTGTCAGAAAACCTAAGCTACCTGCTTTGCCCCTCAAGCCAGTTGTGATCGATGAACCATTCCAGCAGTGGGGTATCGATTTCATTGGTGCAATTAACCCATCTTCAAGCACTGGACATGATTATGTCCTCACCGCAACAGACTATTTTACTAAGTGGGTGGAGGCCAAACCAACTAAACATGCTACATCCGAAGTAGTATGCACCTTCCTCAAAGAAAATATCATCTCCAGGTTTGGGGTTCTGCTAAAAATTGTGATGGATAATGCGGCCTGCTTTTCGTCACATGAAATCACTCAATTTTGTTTCCACTATGGGATTACCTTGTCTCACACTTCAGACTATTTCCCTCAGGGAAATGGACAAGTAGAATCAAGTAATAGGAACCTGGTTACCATCATCAGGAAGTTGGTGGACGACAACCAGAGAACATGGCACAAAGCTTTGTATGATGCTTTATGGGCCGACAGGATAACACCTAAAAGAGCTATAGGTATGTCACCTTTCCAACTCCTATATGGATGAAATGCAGAGATCCCCATCACCCTTGAACTACCAGCACTCAGGTTAATCAGAGCAATCGAAGACTCGACCTTTGAAAGTTCAGTTGACAAGCGTATCATATATCTGACAGAGCTGAATGAACAACGAGTTATGGTGGTAGATCAGATTAGGGAACATCAGAACTAGGTGAAGGCACTTTTTGATAAAAGAGCTAAAGCGCATGAGTTCCAAGTCAGAGATCAAGTCTTGTTATGGGACAAGCGACATGAACCAAAAGGGATGCACGGCAAATTTGACTCCCTGTGGAGGGGTCCGTTCACCATTCGGCAGCTCTGTGGCGAAGCCAGCTTTTTGCTGGAGTATAAAGATGGAACGCCGTTTACACTACCTCACAATGGGCAGCATCTAAAGCTTTTCAACCCTTGAAGCTTGGATGAGTCCATTTGTAAAATATGTACAGTTCTTCTTTTTTATCTGTCTTTCTTCCTCTTTTTCTTTTTTCGCTCGACTCCGTAGCCCAATGGCTTGGATGAAGGCACTTAGAGATTGGACTCTACTTCTGCTAATCTTTTCGATCAAGTGGAAGTTCCCCAACAGGAGCCAGCTGTTGTTTCCAAAACTAGCTTATCTCATTTTGGAAGCAACCCCCCCACGAAACTTGTCCGTTTCGTCTTGTCTCTCTAACTTCATTTTTAAGGCGTTTCTATAGTAGGTTTTCATCTTGATCGGATCGGGAAATGGTTACTTTCTCGACGAGACCAAGTTTCCCCTTTTCTTTTTTCTCCTCTTTCCGGAGTTAGTCTCCCTTGTTTTTCTTTTTTCTGCAAGGGCGGCGATTTTCGCCGCCCCTACATTTTTTCTGCAAGGGCGGCGATTTTCGCCGCCACTGCATTTTTCCTGCAAGGGCGGCGATTTTCACCGCCTCTACATTTTTCTTGCAAGGGCGGCGATTTTCGCCACCCCTGCACATCTCGGTTTCCATGCAAGGCATTAATGGCCCTGCGCGGCGGGTTGTTGGGGTTGGTTTTTCACCCTATATAATCTGATTTGGGCCTCATTTCTTCTCACTTCTTCCTCCTCCCCTCCTGCCTCTTGCACCTGACTCGCGGATCTGACTTTGTGGCACGCGCGTTTTCCAGGTAGGGTTTGTTTTAAGTTTTGTTTTTATTTTTCCTCTTCTTCTTAGCTTAGTTGTTTCTTTTTTGTTGTTTGTTTTTATCTTCTCTTTCCTCTACCCCGCGGCCTCGTAAGGGCGGTATTTCCTTGCCACCGTTCCACCCGTCTTGTCCTCATGTAAGGGCGGTGATTATCGCCGCCCTTACTTTCTTTATGCTTTCCTCATGCAAGGGCGGCGATTATCGCCGCCCTTACTTTCTTTATGCTTTTCTCATGCAAGGGCGACAATTTTTGCCGCCCCTGCTTTCCTCATGCAAGGGCGGCGATTTTTGCCGCCCCTGCTTTCCTCATGCAAGGGCGATGGTTTTCACCGCCCCTACTTTCTTCATGCAAAGGCGGCGATTTTTGCCACCCCTGCCTTCCTCATGCAAGGGCGGCGATTTTTGCCACCCCTGCATTTTCCTTCCTTTTTTAAACTAACTCCCAGATTTTTTTTTCTGGGTTGTCCTTTTCAAACTTTTTCTTCCTCATTTTCTGTCCCTTTGCCCATCCTGTCCTTTTTAAGTGACCTCCTGTAACCTATGTCACTTAAATTTCTCTCCCTCTCTCTCACTCTCCTTTTAACTATGGCTGCAGCACCTTCAGCAAGCTCCTGCACGCCTGCTCCCATCCAAGCAAGATCGTCCCCCATGACAGAAGCATCTCCTTCAAAGGTGAAGGCGATGAAATACAAATACCAGGGTGTCTTCCCGCTCACGAAAATCACCTCGAATGTCGATGACATTCGAGACACTGAGATCGGCCATGTAGATATGGCCAAATTCCTGGGACGAACCAAAGCAATAAATCCCAGCACTGGGATAAAGAGAATTATCGAGAGCAACATCCACCTAGTGGCCACCTTCCCAGTAGCGGCCCATCATGCAGAGTTCATCCTCCAATGCGTGCACTTCTATAACAAAGAGACCAGATCAGTCTTAGATGCCAGTGGTAGCATGATCATTCGGTTGGGCCCCAAATTTATCGACAAAGTTTTTCTATGCCCACCAGCCACCGAAGTAACCCAAATTGACTTTGAGAACGCATAGAGGGAGTATGACAAAGACCCCAAGAGGGCAAAGAGGGTTATAAACCATAAGTGGTTAAAAACCCTAAGGGCCAGCCTATCCAGATGGCCGAAAAGCTTCCCCAGAAGTGACTTCATTGAAGAAGTTGGTGACTTAATCACCCTCCTCAGCAGAGTACGGGGCCTCCCGTCCTCTTCACAATTCCATGAATGGATGTATCCGTTTATTAAGATCATCTTGCAAGGCAAACAGGCCATCTTCTGGGGAGAACAGATCAGCAACGCTATTCATGAGCAGTTGACCAGGGTACAAACCTCCTTCAAATTCTACATGACCTCGTACCTGGTCTACATAGCTGCTGCCATGTGATCTTTCCCGGGTTTAACAATAGAGGGGGATAGGAAGACCACCCCGGTCTATTCATACTATCCGCAGCTGACACTTTAGGGGTCGACACGTCATTTTAGGTGAGTGAATGATGCATTCTTTGCCGTATTTCTATGTCTCTTCGATCCTCAACTGAAATAGAAAAGAATATCAGACGAGGCTTGGACAGTAGTGAACAGTTTTAGCTGCATGTTCCTCCAGTTCTCTACTTTTTCTTATCTTCGAGTGGGTTTCTATCAAGGATACCCTTATATGCTCCCTAGATTCCCTTCGGATAGGTTGGTCCTGATGGAGCTTTGCCGACAATTGGCCGTCGTGCACTCAAAACAGATGGAGCTTAAGAGACTTGGTTTCAAGTTTCCTATCCAGATTGGCAGATTTTCTATTGCTACATATACTAAAGCCAAGGTTATGGAAATAGAGATGCAGATGGTTACTATCAAATCATTCAAAAGGCAGGAAAATTTTGATTACAGGGGAGTCAGAGAGACAATCCGAAGGAAGACTCAGTTCCACGAGCCCATGATTGAGGACATCTGGGTGGATTTGAGGACAGCTAAAGAGGTAAGGAAAATGGACTATTGCCGTCTCACGCTAGAGCAAATAGAGTACCTCAGACTTGCTGAGATCCCTTCAGGGTTGATTGATGATGGGAATACTGTGAACAGCAGATATCTGACAGACAAGGTTGCCGGTTCCCCTCTTCCTTCGATTAACTGGTCTCAAAAAGAGTTGAATTCTCTAAGGAAAAGATTCAAACCAGTATTGGCTAACACCAATAGTTGGTTGGCAGCAAATGGAATCACCCTAAAAGAGTTCATCACAGGGTCAGAGGCTGAATACCAAGCAGAGATGAAGAGAAAGGTAGAAAGTCAAACCAAAAACAAAGACGACGTCCCTTCATCTTCTAGACCTCACAAGCCTAGGATCGTCTTTGTATCCAAGAAGCCTAGGTCAGCACAAGAGCCTAAGGCAGCAGTCGAGGGAACCAAAGAACAAAGTCCCGGGGTATAGGTAGCTCAACCAATGGGGTCTCCAACCTCAACGGGACAAGTGCAGTCGATTTAGAGCTCCTCTCCTCCTTCTCAATCTCCTACGGTACCCACTTCTCTTATCTCTCCCATCAGTGTTCCATCTTTCGGAGCCGCTTCCCCTTCCAAGGTTGTTTTTGGTGATCCACAAGATCCTTCAGTAGGTTCACCTCACTCTTCTACATCCGTTCCAAGTTTATCATCTCCATCTTTCAACCTGCCACCAAGCCCTGTGCCTAATCCTAAATCAACAGTTGGAACAGTCTCGCCGGTCACTCCAACTACGACTACTGTCACCACCAGTAGCGTGGAAGCCGCTACCATGACACCAGCGGAGGCAACTATTGTTACAACAGGTACTTCTCTCCCACCTTGGATGTCTGCTTTCACACCAAAGAGAAAGAAAAGGGCCATCTCCCTAGAAGAATTTGATTTCGGCAAGATAGTGCCGGCCAAAACAAAAGCTCCCAAGAAGCCAAAAATCCTCTCCAAGTTAGTCGAGGAAAAGGGGCAAAAATTTCTGGAAATTGCCAAACCCCCACAGGACGCAACCCTTGAGGGTTTTGAAATGAGCAGTTATTCCTTTTCTCGTGTTGAACTTGGCAAGGTTACACACGAAGGTGCGAAGAGTGATCTTCAGTCGGCAATGGACATTATGGTCCAAAAATTTGACAAGGAAAAGGAGATGAAAGATTTTTATAAAGCCAAGGCTGAGCAATTAACGGCAATAATCAGAAGATTCACCATCCCACCTGAAACAACAACTCTAGAGGCCTTTTCTGTGGATGATTCAGTCATTCAGAAAGCTAAAAAGACTTATTTAAAGGGAAAAGTAATGGAGGAATATATTGACAGAATGCATAATCAAGGAATCTCTCTGCTATCTAAGGTTGCGGAAAGAACAGGGAAAATGAAGAGGTTGAAAGCTCAGGTAGACAGTTTTGTCTCTTATACCTCTCAATAGATTGATGGCTTGGAGAAGGATCTCGATAGATGGAAGGAAATGAAGGATCTAAAAAAGAGTACCCTGATATCTATCGGTGTCATCCCCAACAAGGATTCATATGTTGAGATCAAGGAGGCGATGATCTTCAGGATCCAGGTACTCAAAGATCTAATTGATGATCTCAAAGCTTTTAAAGAAGCTAGTGATAAAAGTGACCTGAGCTTGTTGAATAAATTAGAAGAGCTGCCATGCAACTTGACCTCTAAGGATCATCAGTTCCTTCCAGCAGATGAAATGATTCAAAATTTTGAAGAGATGATCCAGAGGGATTTCAAAGTGCGTCTTTCTCCATGACTTCAGTAGACAGCGTTCTGGATGCTCAGTTGACTTTGGATAATTTAAAATCTAGGTTAATTGGCCACTCTAAAGCCATCACAGCATTGAAAGACGCACTAATCAGATCAAGGGTCGTCTCCAAAAATGCAGTTGCACTGGACAGCCTAGGAATTCAGGCATCAATCACCATGTACGATGCTCATCTGAAGAAATCCGGCAGTAAGAATTGACACTCTCTCTTCCCTTCTCTCTTCTTCTATCCTTATGCATTTCTATTTTATGCAGAATGCGTGCAATTTTGTAATATGTAATTATGAATTTTATATTTTTGGAAAATATCTAAAAGTCAAAGATGAGTCATCTTTGACCAAGATATTTTGTATTTTATTATTTTCTGTTTTTGAGGATTTTCTCCCTATATATAGTGGAGACCTCATTTGTAAACAGCTTGGGGAAAAATAGAGAGAAAACACTCTGCTGAAATTGAAGCAACTTTTGAGACTTTGTGCTCAGATTTGTAAATCAGATTTTGTCAAATGAATGAGAAGCAAGTGATTTCAGACTTTGTGTTGAAGTTATATGTGTCATCTAGGAAATAGTTTCTTATGTACTCTTTCCTGATAACCTCTTGTTTATCTGATTTAATAAGCAAAGTGAATGTGTTGATATTATCTAAGGGCGCTTCTAGAGGGTGGGAGATAGACTTTGTGCTGCTTTCATCTTTCAGATTCATTTATCTTTTGTAGTTTTAGGGGAAGACTTTGTGCTTCACTTTACTCTACAGTTGTACTTGTTTCGGATCCGTGAAGAAGCTACGGAAGACTTTGTGTTTGCGTGAGCATTCTTGTGACTTTGTTACTTCAGGTAATCTCTTGCTCTTTGTTTGATACCATTCTTGAAAGAAGAGGAGTGTTGTTAGCTTTGGATCAGGGATTTTTCTCTTTTGTCCTTCGTACATTACTTCTAAAAAAATAGAAGTAGATGCTGTCCTACCCCCCATGTGTTGTTTTCTGCTTAATTATATACATATTTATAGCACGCAAATACTGATAGGGAACCTCCCCTTGATGAGAGGAGAGATTTACCTCGTCTAGATCTGGTAAAGCCACCCTTTTTGCGGTGTAAATCTCCCTTATACTGTGGCTGATATCCCCATTTTGCCATCAGTTAGTTGATGACAAAATATTCACCCAACACAAGGGAGCAGTCTACACTTTAAATTTATATGACCTTGGAATATGCATCCCACTTTTTTATATTTTTTTGATTTTTTTGTTTTTGACTGGACTTTTGGTCTTGGACTTGACTATAGAGGTTTAGAGGGTTTCCCTTTTATTAGGACAAAGCATTCATGCTTGACAAAAGGGTTGACTGTTGTTTGCAGAGTTAAGGGTTGAAAGGAATAGGAATGACAATGATGAGAATTGCTCAAGAGATCAAGCTCAAGTTAAATGTCAAGTGAATAATTATTTGACTAACAGTAGATTGGTCAAAGATGCAAGGTATAAAGGGGCTCAGGTTCCGACAAAGTCCCTGGCCCATGCTTGTGTTATGATGCAAGGTCCGAATCAATTAAGATCAAACTTGCCCCATTTGCTTCATTCCAAATTGGTCACATGTTGGTTGATGATGAAGAAGTTGGGTTGAGGTCATGATTAAAAAGGTTGGTTGACATTTGGTCAAGGTTTGGTTGAAGTTTGGTCGAGGTCGATGATTAAAAGGTTGGTTGATGTTTGGTCATTATTTGGTCGATGTCTAGTTGAGGTCAATGATTAAAAGGTTGGTTGATGCTTGGTCGAGACTTGGTTGATATTTGGTCAAAGTTGATAGATATTTGGTCAATGTTGGGTTGGATGATGTGATTAAAAGGTTGGTTGATGTTTGGTCATTGTTTGGTCGATGTCTGGTCGAATGTTTGGTTGAGGTTTGGTCGACGGTCTGGTTGAAGTCAGGTTGATATTTGGTCAAGGTTGATAGATATTTGGTCAATGTTGGGTTGGATGATGTGATTAAAAGGTTGGTTGATGTTTGGTCATTGTTTGGTCGATGTCTGGTCAAATGTTTGGTCAATGGTCGGTCGAATGTTTGGTTGAGGTTTGGTCGACGATCTGGTTGAGGTCGGGTTAAATGTTTGGTCGAAGATAGGTTGAATGTTTGGTTGAGGTCGGGTCGATGTTTGTTTGGTTGAGGCATAGTCGAGGCTTGGTTGAGGCCTAGTCGAGGTTTAGGATTAAAAGAGTGATTGATATTTGGTCGAGACTGGGTTGAAAGGTTGGTCGAGGCTTGGATGAACATTGAATTCCCCCAGCGGCTAGGGATAATGTTTGGCAGATTGGTCAAGGTCAGTTGAGGCTTGGTGGTTAGATTGACTGTGTTGATGTCGAGTAAGGGGGTTAAAGATGGAAAAGGGACCATAGTCTGGTGTGGAGATCTTGATTTAGGTGATGAGGTTTGAGAAGCATGGGTCAGTGTTGATGATTTGTCGAAGGGGTGGTCAAGAGGATCCTTGATGAGAAGGGTATATTTTTTTTGGTGTTGACGAATGACAGCTTTAAGAGTGCAACAACGCTCAGTGTCATGTCCCAGTTTTTGATGATAGTGACAAAATTTAGAGTTTTCAAACCAAGATGGTCTTGATCCAGGAGTTGATGAGTGGGGAAGTGTTGAAGGTTTGTTGATAATATGGTCAAGAAGAAGGGTGTCTTTCTCCAAGCATTGGCGAACAACAACCTTGAGGACACAACAATGCTCAGTGTCGTGCCCAGGTGTGTGATGATACGCACAAATCTGAGTGTCGTTAAACCAGGGTGGTTTTGGTCTAAGAGATTGATATGGATTGAGAGGCAGGAGATTGATGCAAGAAGACTGCAACAATTGTTGTAACAGCAAGGCATAAGAACCTGATAATGGGTCTATGCATTTTGTTGCAATGGGGGTCGATGACTTTTGTTTTGGAGGTGTAGGAGGCATTGGTCATTTTGGAGGAAATATATGTTTAATGGGTAAAGGGGGTAATGGAGGTGATGTGCCTCCGTGAGGTATGGGAGTAGGAAGCACCCCTATTAAGGTAGATGGATGCGGGCCCAAAATTAAAGGTAATGATGAAGGTGGGGGAGGAATTCTCTGGTGTGTCTTAGTGGTCTTCTTTGGTTTGGGGTGAGGGCCACTATTGTGCAAGGTGAGGTTAGATACAGGTTTGGGTTTAGACGTGGATGGAGGTGGGTGAGATGTAGCAATCTCAGGCAAAAGGCAAGAGGAAACGGTGACTGGGTCTTCCTTGATCGAAGTGGGTGAAGAGTCAGGGTCTTCTCTTGGTGGAGAAGAAATCAGAGAATGTGGCTCTGTAGTTGGATAGAGCATAGGAATGGTCATGGTCTCGATGTGTGGTATAGGCGTGGGGAATGTATAATCCCCCATTGATGACAAGAAGGATGAGGGTGAGGCAGCCGGTGTGGGTGCCATCAAAGCATCCTCCAATATGAGAGAGGTTGATGGAGAAATAATAAGAGAAGAAGGCTCTTCTACCTATGATGGACGAATAGGAGAAGAAAGATCTTCTACTTGTGGAGGAGGTTGGTCAGGGACAAGGGGCGAGACCGTGTTGACCATGCGTATATCATACTCTTGGGAGCTATCGGCCATGGTCTGAACATTATTTTGATTAGGAGGATGGTTTAGAAATGGTTGTTTGAATATGTTGATGTTTTGATTGGCTAGAGCATTTGGGTTATCCAATATGAGATCCCCCTTATCTAGCATGTCTTAAATGATGTTTTTGATGGTTTGACAGTTGTCCGTGTCATGGCCTTTAACACGGTGATAGTTGTAGAAGTCATTTTCCCTGTACCATGCAGGGATAGGTTTTAAAGGGTCGAATTGAACTGGTTGGATTGGAGGGAGATTGATGACCCCCTGCTTGATAAGCTTATCCAAGACAGAGGCATATGACTCTCCAATTGGAGTGTATTGATGTAGTTTGATGTTGAAAATTGAGGTCGATTGGTTGTTGTTGAAGATGATGGTCTAAAGATGACAATGTTTGCCAACCCCTTGGACTGGGAGTGGGTAGAAGAAGGTTTGGATGAAGAAGGGTCATTAGATTTTGCATTGTTATTACGCAATCTAACCTTATTTTCGTCGATGGCATGGAGTTCAAGCTTTCTTGCCATGGTGAAAGCTTCATCAAAGGAGCAGAATGTCTGGACCTGCAAGGTAGAGGAGATATGTTAGGCACATGCCCAAGAGAAGAGCTCAATGAGCTCAGGCTGAGGCAAAGAAAAGGAGAGTTGGTTGATTAGGCCTCTCCAACGAGCAATGAAATCGGCTATTGATTCGTCGTTGAATTGTTTGATAGAGTTTAGGTCTATGATGGAGACCTTTTTGGTGATATTGATTTAAAAATGGTCAAGGAATAATTGGGTGAGTTGAGTGAATGATAAGAGGGAATGACTGGGAAGAGAACTATGCCAGTCAAGGGTGGCCCCTGAAAGTGACATGGGAAATGTGCATAGTAACAACGCATCATCATGCGCTATGAGATAACAAGCATGTCTGAATGCTCAAAGGTGTTGTTGTGGGTCCTCCTTACTTTGCAAGAGAGTAAATTTAGGGAGTTCCCACTGGTTAGGATAAGGTTGAAAGGGCACAGAAGGATGAATGGGTTCATTGCAAATTTGCTCATAGGAAAGGACATTTCTTGAACTAGAAATAGAAGCCTCAAGACTAGACATTTTATCCATCAGCATTTTGATGAGATCAGCTAAAGAATTGGTAGATAGGGCACCCCCTAGGTTTTAGGGTGCTTGGAAGGTGCTAGAAGGGGCATATGACGTAGTCGGTTGCGGTTGTATGGGTGCAATGTATTGATAACTAGTCGTTGGGACAGAAGTGGAGGCCAAGGGTGGTTACGTCATGAAGGTAGAAGTTATAAGTTGACTGGATACTACCAAAGGTGGCTACGTGGTGGCATTGGAAAAAGGGGACGTAAACACTCCTACATTTATGGGTGTAAGAGTGTGTGGAGTCGAGACAATCAAGTTCTGGTATGATGCAGAACTTGGTTGAATTACGTGTGGTTGAGGGGGTAATGAAACCCTGATGGAGGTTGGTCTAAAAATAGATGGGGAGGCCAAACTTTGTGTATTGGCCATGGTCAGGTTAATGGTTGAGGCAAAAGGCTGGTAGCAGATGGTGTTGATGTCATCGTTGCTTCACCCGAGAGGTCTCACGTTTGGTTTCTTATGAGATAGTTTTGGAGTGATTTGACATTGAGGTCCAAGAATCTTTCAAAATCTTGGTCCCCTTTAGGGACAATGGGAGACTGAGTTGGGGTCGGTCGAGTAGGAATTCTTTCGGTCTCTAAGTGGAACTCCATTATAGGACTGGTTATGGATAGGGAAGGCAGAAGCGGTGATGTCTCACATGGTCAAGAAGAGCCTTGGTTTGACTGCATGTCAAAACCATTCAAGGCAAGAAGGGTCAGGTTTCAGAAACTGTGTTTTTTCAGTTTCAGAAACTTAGAATGTGGTTTTTGGTAGAAAAAGGGTCGGGTTTTAAGCTGTTGTTTTGAAAAATAAAAAAAAGGACTGTGACAGAGACCGACGTCAGTTTAAAAATTGATGTCGGTGATATAGGCTGCCAATGTCGGTTAGATAACTGATGACAGCGAGGGAAGGTTGCTGACATCGGTGGTAAAACCGATGCCGGTGACTGTGGTTTTTAGAAACTTAGAAAATTTGAAGATTCTTGGAAAAAAGGAAGAAAGCATCCTCACTAGCTCAAAAAACTAGATAAGAACAGAAAAATAGATGGAGACAGGCAGACCCTAAGCGTTAAATCCTAAGAATCAACTTTTAGAATCATGTTGGCTTATGCCTTAAAGTGTGTTTGGGAGGTTGGCTGGTAGAATGGGTCCTAAAAGAGGTAGTCTAAATATGGTTTCAGGTTAGTTTAGGCGCTCAAGAGTCTGTATTAGGTTCGGTACGTGGCCTGGTGCTAAGGAGCAAGCTCCCCTCACTTCACGAGCCCAGTGATAAGCTGGTCTCACTTAGCCAGTATATACGTCCCCTAGAGATTATCCTCTACCAGAGAATAGAGTGGGCTTTCCCCTTGGTGGTGAAATCCAAGTGGGATTGTCGGGATGGGTAAGGTATCCGTTGGGTGATGAAATCCTAGTTGGACCTTGTCTCAGGTGAGTTAAGATGTTTGATTTGTGCAAGTGATTTGGTTGTGTAACATAAGTGTGATTAATTCATGATGCGGTTTAATTACTAGATGTGTGGACTAAAAATGCAAGCAAGTAGAAATGAAATGCAATAGATTTTAAGCCCAAGTTGAAATGTGTCGTTCGGATGAAAACAAGTTGAGAAAGGGTTGAAGAGTATGATTTTGACTAGTCTAGATGCAAGAAGGAATGCCAAGAAAAAGAAAGGTTCTTTTTAACTTTGCTTATAATGTCTTTTGGAAGAGATAGAGAAAGAGAGATGCAAGGAGAAACCTAATGCACCCTATATGAAAATAAAGAAAAGGAACCCAAGGAAGACCCTAGGGTCCCACTGGGCGTGCCAGAATGTTTCTATATTATTTTCGCTTTCACATTCAAAAAGGAAATGAGAAACTAAGAAGAAATGGTCTAAGGCTTGTATGTACCTGGATGAAGTCTTGCGCACCAAATTCAGATGACGGAAGGAACTCCTCTTTGGTTGTGGAGGATGACACCTATAAAAGAAAGAGACTAAAACAAAGAAGGTGTTAGATGAGGAGATGGTGGGCTGCCAAGCAAAAGCTTGATCCTAGAAGTATAGAGACTTCCTTGAGGGATGTCAACCCACTGATTAATAAAAATAATGTCTGATAAAAGTCAGAATGATAAAAAGAATGAAATAATTAAAGACTGAAACAAAAATAGAAGCAAATGCTTACCTAAATGATGTTGTTGGTCTGGTCATAGTCACCGACATCGATTAGTCTACCGATGTCAGTTGTCAAGGTCTACTGACATCAATTAGTCTATCAACGTCAATGAAGGTAGTGGTCTCTATCACCGGCATCGGTCGGGGCAGTAGTCTTTGGACGAGGTCTGGTCAGGTCTAGACAGGTTTCAGGGTTGTAGACGGGTCTGAGAAAGATTTTGGGCCTTGTTAATGGTCTATGCAAGGGTCTGGGCAGAGTTGCAGGGACAATGGACAGAGTGTATGTTCTGAAGAGGGGGATAGAGATGGTAAGGATATGGGAAGGCCTCTCAGCCTTTCTGGGAGGGAGTCAACTCTGGTCTAGTTGATAGTCTGGTCTGGGGAGGTGATATTACTTGGAAGCAATAACTAAAAATATAATGAAAACACAGACAAAATACTCAACTGTGGCTTGTAGGAGTGTTGTTGGTGATTGTACCTATTGTTAATGTAGAAGACTAATGTAGAGTCCCTGTTGTTGTTGTAGCTGGTGCAGAAGCCCTGTGAGAGAGAGAGTGAGAGGTCTAGTGGATTGAAGATTGGAAGATTGGCTGATTGTTGAAGGTCGAAAGGTGGATGATTGAAGGTCCCAAGAGTGGATTGAAAGAGCGGATTAAAGATTGGAAAATGGGATCCTGCATTCGGATCAAGAACATAGTTATGAAGGAAACTGACACCGGCAATATCACCGACGTCGGTCGACAGTTGACCAATGCTGGCGGCTGGAAGGTAGGAAAAAGGCTAAAAATAGCCTTTTATCCATTTTTCCAATTGTCGGGTCAGTGGGTCAGGGGAAGATATGGTCGAAGGTGGATTAATAGGCATGGGAAATGAGTGGGATAAGGGAAGTGGGGTCTTAAATCATTTAAGACTTGGCAAGGGGTAGTGGAGGGGAAGTTGGAATAGGTCATAGGGTGATAAATGAGGGTATCCAAGGGCAAAGAATCCAAAGAGAGGAGAGGTGGCATGGATGAGGTGGCAAGGGGAGAGAGAGAATTATTAATTTAAAATAAGATAATTATTTTAAATTAAAAAGACATAGGTTAGGAGTGGTTAAAAGTGGAACGGGACAAAGGGGACCAAGGGGGAGAGATGACCAAGGGAGTAGACACGATTTCGGTGACTACACTTAGAATAGTTTGACTCTAAAATTAGAAGGTTGATTAGAATTGGCTTTGAAATAAGACTAGGCTTATAATAAAACAAACAACATAATGGATCAATTTGGACTAGAATTTGGAACTTTGTTTCAAATTGGTTTTAAGTTATAAGTTGGATTAGAATTAGGATTTGGGTAAATAGGACAACCTAACGATGTGGTTTGGGAAAGAATGGTGTGTGATTGAACAAGGTGAAACAAGACATATATAAAGAGTATTTTTTAACTTGGAAAATAGGTAGAGTAACACCTCTTTGTGTAAATATATATAAAGTCACTTGTTTGAACTTGGTTTGACTCAATAAATTTTGTTGAGTGCAGAACAAGGCTAGTAAAATCGTAGAGTCTATTTATTAGACATGTGTGTGATTTCCATAATTTTTTCATTTGTATAGTATTTTTATATGTATTAGACCTATGTCATCTACTAGAGTCATCTATCTCCTTTGATGCACCTGAAGAAACTAGCATACCCCAACTGGATCCACAACATAAAGCTATGTAATAAAAATAAGATCTATCAAAAGCATAAAAGGAGGTTGTAAGGAAGGATAAAGAAGAGAAGAAGAAGAAGAAGTGAGAGGTAAAGTGTGAGGATATAGAGGAAGAAGATTAGTGCAAAAAATATGCTATAAGGGAGGATCATAAAAATAAATTTGAAGAAGCAGATGCTAAAAATAAAGAGTTGAAGAAGTAGAGGCTAAAAAGAAGAAAGCTAAAGAAGAAGATGCTTAAAATAAGAGAGTCAATGAAGAAAAGGAAAAAAAATAAAACATAAGAAGAAGTGGAAAATAAATAGAAAGAAGTAAAGGATGTATAAAATAATAAAGAGGAAGTAGTGGCAATTGAGAAGGCTAGAGCAGAGCAAAAGGTTAAGTAGGAAGCTAAGGAGAAGGAAGTTGAATCCAAAGCCAAGGTTGTAGTAGAAGCTAAGGATAAATCTAAATAAGATTCAAAAGCTAAAGTTGAGCCTAAATCCAAGGCTAAGGCTAAATTCAAAGCTAAATTAAAATAAGAGGTAGAGAAAAATTCCTAGAAATAAGCATAAAGTGCAATGCAACTGACACTTACAACACAAGGAGGTGCACAGGAGGAGGCTTCTCACCCTACACTAAAAATAAAAATCCAATGGTTATCATATGTTTCCACATCATCTACTCAATGCACCAAATTTTTGATACCATTGGTGTAGTTCATGGTGACCCATACAAAAACTATATCAACATCCATGGATTTGACTACAACTATGTAAGAAACATCTTTGCATGTTTCTCAGATATTGCTAACCAAAAAAATAAAATGTGTATCTAATTTTTAGGAGTTAATTATGTACAAGGCTTTAGACTTAGAATAGGAAGTCTTGCAGCTACAAAAGGATAGTGCATACTTGAGCCTTTGATTCACAAATGCATGTTAGGCCATTGATACCATATACCCTACACTAGTGACTTGAGTCTTAGGTAATGAGGTGATGTCTAAATACAAGTAATTATTAGCTTTATTGTTATAACTCATGAAATAATGGATGGCTACACAAAAGTTACAAACATTGTGAATACAAGGGAAAATTATCAAGGTAGAAATGGATTCCATTTGTGAGATATTAGAGGAATATAAACAGGTGTTAAACATAATTATGATTCAATCTAAGAAGATAACACAAGGTATGCTCAATTTAAAGTAGTATTTAAAAAAAGCTTTGTTTGCATCTAATCTAGAGTTCAACATGGAAGATAAAGCCAAAGATGTCATGGAGGATCACACAACTACTTTTGAAATAATAAGTAACACACTCAATCAATTAATGGGTTTAAGGGATGTGACCATGTAAAAAGTGAAAATGTGGCATAATAAGACTCTATGCAACTAATTTGTATACATTTAGGCACAAAGGCAATTATATAGGCTAGATAAACTATTGTATACATCTTAATTAAAATGTTAAATGTTAGGACACTCGTCACCATCATTGATAATGAAGACATTTAGAACCTAGTAGTGATTCAATAATCATTACACATATTGCTAAGTATAGTGCAGAACAAGGCTAGTAAAATCGTAGAGTCTATTTATTAGACATGTGTGTGATTTCCATCATTTTTTCATTTGTATAGTGTTTTTATATGTATTGGACCTATGTCATTTACTAGAGTCATCTAACTCCTTTGATGCACCTGAAGAAACTAGCATACCCCAACTGGATCCACAACATAAAGCTATGCAATAAAAATAAGATCTATCAAAAGCATAAAAGGAGGTTGTAAGGAAGGTTAAAGAAGAGAAGAATAAGAAAAAGTGAGAGGTAAAGTTTGAGGATATAGAGGAAGAAGAGTAGTGCAAAAAATATGCTATAAGGGAGGATCATAAAAATAAATTTGAAGAAGCAGATGCTAAAAATAAAGAGTTGAAGAAGTAGAGGCTAAAAAGAAGAAAGCTAAAGAAGAAGATGCTTAAAAGAAGAGAGTCGATGAAGAAAAGGCAAAAAAGAAAACATAAGAAGTGGAAAATAAATAGAAAGAAGTAAAGGATGTATAAAATAATAAATAGGAAGTAGTGGCAATTGAGAAGGCTAGAGCAAATCAAAAGGTTAAGTAGGAAGCTAAGGAGAAGGAAGTTGAATCCAAAGCCAAGGTTGTAGTAGAAGCTCAAGATAAATCTAAATAAGATTCAAAAGCTAAGTTGAGGCTGAATCTAAGGCTAAGGATAAATTCAAAGCTAAATTAAAATAGGAGGTAGAGAAAAATTCCAAGAAATAATCACAAAGTGCAATGCAACTGACACTTACAACACAAGGAGGTGCACAGGAGGAAGCTTCTCACCCTACACTAAAAATAAAAATCCAATGGTTATCGTATGTTTCCACATCATCTACTCAATGCACCAAATTTTTGATACCATTGGTGTAGTTCATGGTGACCCATACAAAAACTATATCAACATCCATGGATTTGACTACAACTATGTAAGAAACATCTTTGCATGTTTCTCAGATATCGCTAACCAAGAAAATAAAATGTGTATCTAATTTTTAGGAGTTAATTATGTACAAGGCTTTAGATTTAGAATAGGAAGTCTTGTAGCTACAAAAGGATAGTGCATACTTGAGCCTTTGATTCACAAATGCATGTCAGGCCATTGATACCATATACCCTACACTAGTGACCTAAGTCTTAGGTAATGAGGTGATGTCTAAATACAAGTAATTATTAGCTTTATTGTTATAACTCATGAAAGAATGGATGGCTACACAAAAGTTACAAACACTGTGAACACAAGGGAAAATTATCAAGGTAGAAATGGATTCAATTTGCAAGATATTAGAGGAATATAAACAGGTGTTGAACATAATTATGATTCAATCTAAGAAGATAACACAATGTATGCTCAATTTAAAGTAGTAGTTGAAAAAAGCTTTGTTTGCATCTAATCTAGAGTTCAACATGGAAGATAAAGCCAAAGATATAATGGAGGATCACACAACTACTTTTGAAATAATAAGTAACACACTCAATCAATTAATGGTTTTAAGGGATGTGACCATGTAAAAAGTGAAAATGTGGCATAATAAGACTCTGTGCAACTAATTTGTATACATTTAGGCATAAAGGCAATTATATAGGCTAGATAAACGATTGTATACATCTTAATTAAAATGTTAAATGTTAGGACACTCATCACCATCATTGATAATGAAGACATTTAGAACCTAGTAGTGATTCAATAATCATTACACATATTGCTAAGTATAGTACAAGAATCAATGAAAAATTGGAAGATGTTAAAGTAATACTTGTCCCATTGCATAAATTTTTGATGAACCACAATACATACCCCTATAGTAGATGCAACAAGTAAACTAATAGAAAAAGAGTGCCATAAGTACATATCCAACTCTCAATTAATAATAATAACCTTTGCCAATAGTTTTTATGGTACCAAGTGATTCATCCACTCCTCTAATAGGTCCATCATTACAATAAACTATTGTGCATCCAACATAGAGTATGCCACCACCTACATAGAAGGTAATGCATAGTTCTATTTTTGTAGTTTTCATAACTTTTTGGAATTTTTTTTAGGATAACCCTTAAGCATTAGGAGTGGGACCAGGTTGGTTAAAAACCCATAAAGGATGGCCACCTAGTTAAACTTGTCTACTGAAAACATGAAAGGGTGGTAGGCTAGTATGTTAGTTAAAAACCTGAAAGGGTAATTAAGTAGTGCGTAAAGTGTAAAAACCATTAAATGACACCTAGAGTCATAACCAAAAATCTTGTTTTTGGTTTAATTCCTTAACTTGAGCTTCGAATCAAGATCATAAACTATGACTTTATCTTGATACAAGACAAATGTTTACATCTGGGAAAGTGTTGAGTGTAGAATGGGGCTAGTAAAATCAT
>JARHVA010000612.1:3780000-3827500 GCA_037957365.1 Torreya grandis | reverse complement strand
AAAATAAAAGTAACAACCCATAAATATGAATGAATAGATTTAGAGTTTAGATCATTTCTAAGGGGATAATTAAGGTGAAGAGGCATGGGAAAAGGTAGAGAAAATTCAATAAATATATGGTATTGGGTAGAGGAGTAAGTTACATCACTCAAGAGAGTTTAATGTGAGAAATAGATAACTCTAAGGAAGAAAAGAGGGAGCTAAAGGTGAACCAATCCATGAGAGACTGTGTGGGTAAGTTATTTTTCATGTTTATGTTTAAATAAGCATATATAGGCATGTTTGTGAGAGTGTGAAAGAGTTTGAATTAATTATTTATAACATGTTAATTTTAATGAATAAATGTGGTTTATGTCAAGTCTAATAAAATTTGCTTGTAAGTGTGTCAATGGGAGAGTTTGGGTGTTATATACATGCATCACAGAGGTAAAGGTAGTCCTTAAATAGACCCCCTATCTTTTGCTTGAATCATTTGGTATCTAATCAAAGTATTTCCTTGTTAGGTTAGGTTTGTAGGGATATTTTATGAGTTAGTTTTAGGCTATGTAATATAAGTATACTTTAATTTATTACAAGTTATGAAATAAAATATTGCATAGGTGAGAGAATGAGTTTATTGCAAGTGTGAGAGAAGTCCTACAAACTAAGAGTAAGTGTGAGAGGCTCTTGTTTGACTATATTTTAGGTTTTGAAATATAACCCTATTTTGTGAAGAAGATATGACACACAAAATAAGAAGAGCACTAAAGGTATAAGTCTTGGCTAAGATGTTGAAGGAAGTCTAATCAAGATTGGACATAATAGAGGATGCACAAAGTGAATATTTTGTAGTTTTAAGTGAATAAGATCAAATGTTGGAAATTTTTTTATCCCTATAATAAAATTTGGATGTCTTAGAGAGAGGACCAAATAGAAGAAAATAGAGACAAATTGAGGTTAAGATGAAGGAAAGAGGTAAGCCCATTATAAATATTGTTTATTTTTGTAGAGATAGCCCAAATGAGATTATAAATTGGATAGTGGAGTTAGAGATATTTTTTAAAGAGGAGAATATTGAAGACCCCATGAGTGTGAAGGTTGCAAGTAAGATACTATGTGGAGTTGAATCTAAGTATTGGAGAGTTATCCAAGAGAGGAGATAATGAAAATTAAACTTTAAGGTGAGTATTTTGGAACATATGGTTTCAAAATTTATCCATCATGTTATGCAGAATGCAAGTGGAGTGGATGAAGAAGCTTCATGTCTTGAGGCTTGAGAGAGAAGAGAAGATGAAAAATATTGTCATGAGAGGTGATATGAGTGGGAAGTTTCCATGTGAGTAGCTTAAGGATACTCTTATTAGGATCAAGTATAATGATGTGAATTATAATAAGTTTGTCTTGAAAGATAGAAAAAGAGTGAGGTTTCTATGTGAGGAGCCTAAATTTTAATATAAGAACAATAAGGATGAATAATTTTATGTCCATCACATACAGGAAGGAGTCATCATGAAGGAGGATGTAAATGTGATTTTTTTTGAAATGAAATAAGGAAACCCATTTTTTGTTGATGGGAAGGCATTTGTTACATCCTATAAAGGGGAAGATTTAAAATTTTCCTTGATGAATGAAGACAATGCAGTTGTCTTATCTCTTTTTGAGGGCATAAGGGTTGAGGACAATGAAGGAAAGACACATGTTTCCATGAAAGAAATAATAGAGTTGAAGTTTTCATGAAGGAGATAATGGAGATATATGAAGTGCAATTTAATACACATAATGAGAGTATGATTGTTAGGATTGTGGAGCTAAAAGCTTCACTGATGCAGACATGGAGGAGGTTGCAGAATGAGTTGCTGAAGTGTCAGAAGTGTTTGGCGTTGGTCTGGCCAACCGGCGTCAGCAGGGTAAGACAGGAAGGCAACCGACGTCGGTCATATATCGGCCGGCGTCGGCGACCCCAGGCAAACAGGGACCGACGTCGGTCGCCTGTGTGGTTCGACTACGAGCTATTTACGGGCAGTTAGCTAACGAACCAAGTGTTTGCATGATGAGTGCTAATTTTAGACTCATAGCTGCGGATCTAATTATGGTAATTAGATGTCTAATCATTGTTTGGATGAGATCTATATAATAGACTCATGGTTGTATTGGAAAAGTGTGCTAGGGAGTAAGAGAGCATAATTATAAGCTCCTTCTATGTGTGAGGTAGAGCAATGGTGCGTTCCTCCTAGTGCCTCAGTACCAGGTGTGTTGGTGCTAGATTGGAGAGCCAGCTGGGTTCTTCAAGAGTGTAGGATCTTTGTCACAGTTGCATGGCCTATATAGGAGATCTACATGGTAAGTAAGATCATTGATCTGCAGGTGTATGTGTGTGCAAGGTCGAGGTTCACAGGTGAATAGAACCATTGTTTGATTTGTAGGTGTGCAAGGTCATATTGACAGCAACACAACAGGGAGCAGTATCAGGCAGGATCTACTTGGAGTACAGGTGTGTACTCGGATAGAGCAAGAGGAAGGCAAGGGAGTTCCTTCCATAAGTATGGTCTGTTGAATTGCAGGTTGTTGCAGATTCATGGGAGATCTACTTGAAGTACTTTGAGTACTTGTGGAGCACGTGGAGTGCTTGTGGAGTGCGTGGAGCACTTGTGGTGTGCGTGGAGCACGGGAGGTGAACACCAACTCTGTATTTGAGTTGGGTGTTGGGACCTGTGAGAGGGAGAGCTTTGGGGAGAAGAATTACTGTTCACTTGAGGTGTGGGAAACCTCTGTAAGGTGGTGGAGAAGAAGTGGCATCTTCTTTATTGTATTCTTTTCTGTATAAAGTGTTAATACAATTTGTGTATTGTCTCTCATATGCTGTGTTATTCTGAATTCTAGTTACTTGGTGAATCTGGTTAATTTCTGCATATTAAGTTGCTTGGTTTGGTAATCAAATTGTGTGCTTCCGGTTTTTTCATCCTCCCAACAAGTGGTATCAGAGCCTTGGTTGTAGGTTCTTGAGCTTGATACCAACAAGTGGTATCAGAGCTAAGGTTGGAGGAAGCAGGTTTTGTGTTTGGTTACAGGGCACTCTCAGGGGTTTCTGATTGAGTGGGAGTAGAGCAACAGCAGATCAAAGCAAGATAAGAATGGAGGAGTTGAAAAGCACAGATGGTCACTCACGGTCCTATGGAAAGAAAGAGCAGGCAAAAGATTATTGTTGGTTGGTAGCAGATCAGCATGAAGAAACTGAAGATACAGATGTAGCAGGTGTTGTTGCACAGGATGTGTTTGCAGGTTTCTTGGATAAAGTTGAATCTTGGATAAAAGATTCGGTTGCCTCTTTCCATGCAGTTCTAGGTAGAGGAGCTAGTGAGCCTTGCCAAAGAATTGGCAAAGGAGAAGTGAAGCTGAAATTGCAGGCAGCCAACACACAGGTGTTGATGAAGGTCATGCAGGTCCCAGGTTTGGAGATATGGCTAATTTCTTCAGAAAGATTGGGTGATGAGAGATGCACAAGAACTCTCACAGCGGATGCACTTGAATTAGCTGGTGGTAAGAAAATAGGTATCCTTTATCTACTTGTTTATATTACTGATTCTTCTTTTATTGCGGAGACGTGGCTTCGTAGGCTTGGTCACATGAGTAGGAAGGAGATGCATGTTCTTAAGCGGAAGACAGATATATTTGACAGGCTTAAGAACTGGAAAGCCTTGGTGTTTATGGAGGAGATGGCGGACAGAACCCAGTGGATGTGGTTGGATACTTCTGAGCAGGGCAGTTTGGACATGGGTTTTGATTCAAAGAAGCTCGTAGGTAAAAAGTCATCACTCACAGGCGAACACAGGTACCGATGTCGGTCAGGAGGAACCGGCGTCGAACAGACAGATGCCGATGTCGGTCATGTGCAGACCGAAGCCAGCGATGTCGGGCAGGGTAAGACCGATGTCGGTCATGAGACCGACGTCGGCAGTATGTAAGACCGATGTCGGTCAAAGGACCGACGTCGGCAGCAGGGACACCAGTGCAGGCAAGTTGGTAGTCAGGTACAGACGCATGGAACTGACGTCGGTCGGATGCAGACTGTGGGGTGACCGAGGTCGATCACTGTAATGGATTTTGGGTGGACAGCAAGCTGTCAAGGAGTCTCAAACACCCATACGGAGGACTGAAGGCGTAAGTAGGCCCTCAAATTTGTGTTCCTCTTCTTTATACATGTTGCTGATTGTAGAGCAGGAAGGATCCAGGAAACAGGTGTGAGCTTGGCATGGATGAGGATGTGATTCCTTGGAGGAGAACCAGACAGGTGTGTTTTGGTAGGGTTTCCAGCAGGTATGAAAGCACAGAGACGAATGGATACCTTAGTAGAAGAATAGAGAGAACGGATACGTGAGACGGAAGATCAGGTATATGGTCTTGAGGAGCTGCAGGATAGTGGTACCAGGTTTGACAGGTGGAGGATGGAGCATGGCTTCAGTCAATGTCAGGGTATCTACTGTGATTTGACTTACCAGGGGGATGATGAGTCATGACATCATTCTGTTGCTGTATGTGGATAGTATGCTAGCTAGCAGGGGTGTACATACAGGGTTTTGCTGAGCTAAGGGTAAGATTAGTTCAGTGGCAGGTCATGAGGAGTTTGGAGCAGCGGAATTCTTTGACATGGGAGGCATGGAGATCACAGGTTGATTTTGTCTCGAGTGGGAGCTGATGTGAATCAGGTGTTGGCGAGGTTCGAGATGCAGAACCGGAGCACACTAAGGGCTGGACAGGTATAGTGTCTGAAATCACATGAGGTCTGGTATAGACCTGAGTATTCCCATGCAGTGGGAGCTGTCAGAGTTAGGAGCCAATTCGGGGAAGTGGATTCTCAGGTACTTGAGAGGGACTGGCAGCAGGTGTTGCTATGCAGGGTCAGGACTTCACTACATGTATTTGTAGGTTCGGATGTGGCAGGGTACTCGGATGACAGTTGGTACACCACGGGATGTGTGGTGGGTTGTCTTCAGGTGGGAGCTTGAAGAGGAATACAAACCAGGAAATAGATTAGATGGAGTACAGGTACAGGTATAGTGCAGCTGTTTATCTCTAAGTGGGAGATTGTTAGGATTGTGGAGCTAAAAGCTGCACTGATGCAGACATGGAGGAGGTTGCAGAATGAGTTGCCGAAGTGTCAGAAGTGTTTGGCGTTGGTCTGGCCAACCGGCGTCGGCAGGGTAAGACAGGAAGGCAACCGACGTCGATCATATATCGGCCGGCGTCAGCGACCCCAGGCAGACAGGGACCGACGTCGGTCGCCTGTGTGGTTCGACTGCGAGCTATTTACGGGCAGTTAGCTAACGAACCAAGTGTTTGCATGATGAGTGCTAATTTTAGACTCATAGCTGCAGATCTAATTATGGTAATTAGATGTCTAATCATTGTTTGGATGAGATCTATATAATAGACTCATGGTTGTATTGGAGAAGTGTGCTAGGGAGTAAGAGAGCATAATTATAAGCTCCTTCTGTGTGTGAGGTAGAGCAATGGTGCGTTCCTCCTAGTGCCTCAGTACCAGGTGTGTTGGTGCTGGATTGGAGAGCCAGCTGGGTTCTTCAAGAGTGTAGGATCTTGGTCACAGTTGCATGGCCTATATAGGAGATCTACATGGTAAGTAAGATCGTTGATCTGCAGGTGTATATGTGTGCAAGGTCGAGGTTCACAGGTGAATAGAACCATTGTTTGATTTGCAGGTGTGCAAGGTCATATTGACAGCAACACAACAGGGAGCAGTATCAGGCAGGATCTACTTGGAGTACAGGTGTGTACTCGGATAGAGCAAGAGGAAGGCAAGGGAGTTCCTTCCATAAGTATGGTCTGTTGAATTGTAGGTTGTTGCAGATTCATGGGAGATCTACTTGAAGTACTTTGAGTACTTGTGGAGCACGTGGAGTGCTTGTGGAGTGCGTGGAGCACTTGTGGTGTGCGTGGAGCATGGGAGGTGAACACCAACTCTGTATTTGAGTTGGGTGTTGGGACCTGTGAGAGGGAGAGCTTTGGGGAGAAGAATTACTGTTCACTTGAGGTGTGGGAAACCTCTGTAAGGTGGTGGAGAAGAAGTGGCATCTTCTTTATTGTATTCTTTTCTGTATAAAGTGTTAATACAATTTGTGTATTGTCTCTCATATGCTGTGTTATTCTGAATTCTAGTTACTTGGTGAATCTGGTTAATTTCCGCATATTAAGTTGCTTGGTTTGGTAATCAAATTGTGTGCTTCCGGTTTTTTCATCCTCCCAACAGGAGACAATGGAGATATATGAAGTGCAATTTAATACACATAATGAGAGTATGATTGAATATTGTCCAATGGAATAAAAAGGAAATAGGAAGAATAATGAGGAGAGGACAACCATAGAGATAGTTGAGAATGGAGATTTTGGAGTAAAAAATGTGAATGGAATCTATGATAATCATGCAAGAAATGGAGATGAGTTGTAAAACATGACTATAAGGAATGATGAATAGGTTGAATAAGTGTGTGTGGGAACACTTTATTACCTTAATGTTTTTGCTCAATGTTTAGGTATAGTTATTGATAATATGTAAAATAAAAGGAAAAAGTGTGGTTCAATCCAACATCATCATATGTATGAGAATCAAAGTGAATAAGTGGTACAAAAAGATATTATCACATTAGTAGTTGAATATCTAATTGGTAAGGAGATAACAGAAGTAGAGGATTGTATTTGATTCATCATGCGGACAAGAGAGAGTGGGAAAGTGATGGTATAATAATTTTCTCAAGAGGACATACAAATATAATTTAATTTACAATAGCTATAGGTGGGAAAGATGACTCTCACAATATTAAGTGAAGTAGAATGGAAAGAAGAGGAAAATATTCTCAAGAGGACAATGATGGATAGAGAAGGATATGCATTAAATATCCATATCAAGCTATTGATATAATACATAATGGTGGAATACAAAGTTAAGAACCTATAAATAGATAATCCAAATATCATTTAGACAAGGAGAGATGAATAATTTCACTTATGTTGCATAGATGAGATATAATATATTGAGATGGTGGACTTGTTTATACTAAGATTAATGAAGAATGAAGGTGGGGTTTCATATGTGGGAGAAACCAAGGTAGGTTTTGAGGAAAATACTCCCATGATTCAAGTTATGCATTATTCTCATATGGACAAGGATAGTGTAAGGATATTTTTGCATGGCATAGAAGTGGTGAAGGAGATAGAAATTAGACTAGAGCTGATATGAAGAGGATGAGAATGAAATAATTTAATGAAGTGATGAAGAATATAATTTTTTTATCATCCCAATCATGTGGATAAGAGTACGAGGTTGAAGTAGATATAGATATGTAAGATGATGTTACAATAGAGGTGAATGAGTTGATTGAGATAACAATGAGGAATGTGAGAGATGAAGAGGTGAAGACTATCCTATAAGTAGTATTAGAGTATATGGGTGATAATTTGGATGCCAAATGTATGTGTACTCAAGTAATATTAGATATGAGATAATATTTGAGCCTATATGGATGTGATAGGTTCAAATATAATGAAGGATAGACCGATGATGATTGTGAAGTCACTTGGTGGAGGTGCTCAGACAAAGGTGGGTTCTATCCCACAAGAGAAAGGAGATAGAAGATTATAAGAATTTTATGGAGGTGGCATGGCTAAGGTGTGTCAAATCCCATAAATTAAAAAATTAAGATTAGAGTTAAGAATAAAATAAATGTTTTGAATGAGCAAAGAGATGGAAGTGGAAGAGAAAGAGAGATAATCAACTAAAGTACTTGGTGTGCTGGAAGGGAATGCCATGGCCATTATAATTCATGGTAAAAAGATTAGTTTTACCACTTATTCCATCCATGTGATAAATATCACACATTTTTAAAAACCTCAGATGTTTGATGCAGGATAATCCAAGGGTTGGTGCAATCTTGTAGTAACCAAAAATAGTGTGGTGTGTGTTTTTGTATTCTTGTTTATGTTTTTGTAATTCTTGTAATGATAAATTTGATCTGATGGAATATAGGTACTCTTAAAATTTAGTATCATCATCACATCAAATAATGATTAGTTTTAGATAGTTACATGGTTCTAATCAAGTTGGTTGAGTCTTTCAACATTCAATACAATCTAGGATGTCACTGTGTGCATTAAAGGGATAAAATAAATAGGTTGTGTGGAAACTGATTAAAATGAATTAATATATTCTATAAACCTAAATATTATTATATATTTGGATTTATCTCAAATCGTAATACAATTTCAAAAAAAAACATCTCAATCTAAGTTTGTATGCTCAAGTTATGTCCTCTGGAAGTTGGTGGTTTTTCATAGTGAAATAATTGTTAGTCTACATATGGCAATGGTTTTAAAATGATCAATGGTATTTATGTAATCTTAAACTATGGTTTCATAACTAGTAGTAGCTCTAGCTTGCACACAAGTGTGATTCCATCCTAAATGAACTTAAAATAAAATTAATGGCCTAGAAAGATGAATGAACATATCTAGAGCATTTTTAAGGGACTAATGAAGGTGAAGAAGCATGGTATAAGGTAGATAAATGTTAAGAAATATATATAATTAGGTATATAAGTGAGTTACATCACTTAAAATAGTTTAAATTGATAAATATAGAACTCTAAGGAAGAAAACAAGGAGCTGAAGGTGAACTAGTCTATGAGAGACTGTGTGTGTATATTTGTCTTCATGTTTATGTCTAAATAAGAATGTACGGAAATGTGTGAGAGAGCATGCATAAGTTATTTATAACATGTTGTTGATTTAAATGAATAAATTATTAGAGAGTTTTCATATATTTCATGGTGATGTCATGGAGGTGTCTAAGTGAGTGGATTAAGTGCATTGATAGTCTAAGTGACTAACAAAGTGTGCAATATGATTATCCTAGTATGCTTAAAGTAGGCTTGGTTGATCTTCAAATTTTATCTATTTATATATAATTAGGGATGAGTCTAAAGTATTTATAATGTGAAATAGGTTATATTAGATGTCAAGGATGATTATAGAGTGTGTGTGTGTGCATAAGTGAAATTCATCTGGTAGTCCATAGTTTTCATCTAGAAATTTTGGGTCTAGTGATAGAAAATATGAGTAGGAAATTTGATGATGTCATAATTTTCACATGTGGATGAGTCAGGGGGATTTGGTCATATATTTGTGATCAAATTATTCCCAATTTTATATGGTTAATGTCTCAAATCATGCAATAAAGCATAGTCAAAGATATGTGGGTGAAAATTTGGGCTCTCAAGCATTTTGATAGTGTTTTCTATGTTTAAATAGAGCCAAGTAAGCATGTTGATGATATCGGCATTTACATGCATGGAGGTGTCAGAAGCAAATAGTTACATGGGTTTATTTATTATTGTTACTAGTTGATATGCACTAAATTTTATGTCATGTGATGAAGCACGAAAAAATATATACAAGTACAAATTTGGGCTCCCAAGCAGTTTAATAATGTTTTCCCATACTTAGCCAAATTTGCTTGTGGTAATAAATGTTGAGTAGACATTTTGATGTAGTCATATTTAACACATATATAAATTTCAAGAGAATTTGATCATATGGGTTTGTTCAATTTTGTACTTAGTTGATATGCACTAAATTTTAGGTCATGTGATGAAGTGCATCAAAAAATATGCATGTCAAAGTTGGCCTTCCAGGTAGTTGGCTCTATGGCAAAAAACCTAAGTGAGCATATTAATGGAATTATAACTCATAGACAAAAAGATTTTAGTAGATTCTTAATACATGTTAGATTCCTATTTTAAAGGAGATCATATGGTCTAAATTTTAGAACATTCATTTGAGCGAAGAAAAAGATATGAAGGTCCAAATTTGCCCTTAAAAATACATTGAAAAGGTTTCCATACTTTGTCAAATTTGCACATGGTAAATTTCAAGTAACTCTCAAAGAGATTGATGGAGCATGTTTATCTAATAATTTAGGAAGAAATGAGATGGTAAGGAGTGTTTGAGGTTTAATGTTTAGCAAAGGTAAATGATAAGGATCTAACGGTTCACATTTAATCATGTGATTGAGATCAACGGTGTAGGTAGAGTCAAAGTGGTCAACATATTTGAATTTTAATAGAATTAAAGACTGATATCCTTAAAATAAGATCGATGGTGTGTGATTTATTTAAGTAGTGAGGACATGAGATGATAGCATGGTGTTTGAGGTTTAACTATGACTATTGGCATTTGAATTTTGTAAAGGAAAAAAATAGTGCTCTATATTTTGGCTATAACTTTTGATCCAGGATGAATTTGGTGGTGTTGTAAAAACAAAAATTGTAGAGGAATCCATGGCACATATATTGAACCTAGTTATATGACATGAATGTATATATAATCAAATATATTGAGCTCCAAAGTTGACTATGTGTTTAACTATGTTTTACAAGTAACCCAAGAAGGATATTTATGCTTGTTTTGATGATGTTCAAATGTTTTTATAATGTCCTATCTATTGAAAAGTATTATACACTCTTTTTGGATGATTTTTATGGTCTTTAGAGGTTTGAATAATTGATATTATATATGAACAAAGTCTTAGAATTTGATAGTGTGTTTTTTCATGATGTTCCTATGCACCAGGTCAGTGTTTGAGAAGATTAATCATATGCAGAGGTGATCATAGTATGAACTAGGAATTTGACTCAAGAGAGGTTAGTATCATGCTAGTTTCAAAATGAAAGAAACACACTAACTAATATAACATCTATAGGCATAGACACTAGGGAGAGATTACTTAACAAACATGAATAAAACACATAACTAAAATGCAAAATAAACCTTCTTTTACCTTCCTTGGATGCTCCAAAATGCTTGTTGTAGTGGCTTGCTTAGCTTGTGCTCATGAAGTCTTCATCAAAGGAGGCTTGGTTATATCCTCTTCTCCTTTGCTCCTTGTGGCCTTGGCTTGTCTTGGAATCAATTTGGAATGGTAACACTAATTGAAATGGCTTATTGAAGATATTTTTTCATTATAAATTTGCACCAAAATATCTTATAAATGATGTGGTAAGGCCTCCTATTTATAGATTTTTGAGATTGATTAGAATCAACTTGAACCATCCATCACAAGATTGAGATGTGTGGACAAGGATTAATCCAATTTTTTAATTAAAATAGATAAATAGGCTCATCAATATTTAGGATAGAGGAAAAATTAAGAGGCATGGAGGGCTTTGATGATGCATGGGAGGCATGAATCCTAATATTTATGGAATTTATGGCCTAGAGATGTCTTCCCAAGAAATGAGGTCACCTAATGATGTAGCTATTCAATATTCATTTCCAAAACAAATTATTCAACATGTTTCCATGGAATTCTTAATTAGGCTCTAATTTAGTTTAATTAGCTCTTAAGTATGTTTAAGCACTTTATGCACAAATTACTTAAACAATGCTTTGTTATTGGTCCAAAATTTGACTGGATCGGAATTGGAAAGTGATGTCAAATGTGTTGGATCCATTATCCCATTAAAGATGTTATCAATAGAAAATAACAAAGGCATGTGTCTCGTGCAAGAGATTTGATAAGAAAGAGCAATCAAGAGCACCTAGGTGCAAAAATTGGCATTTTGACTCAAAATGATCTAATCAAAGTTAGCTGGCCCATAAATTGCATTGCCCCATTTAATGATACTCTAGTCAAAACTAGCACTTGAGTATGTTACATTCAAATCTTTTAATGTGATTTAGTATTTTTAGGCTAAATTATGTATTTTAGGAGAAAATTGATCAAAAGCCTAATTGGAGGTTATTGGTGGCCAGATTTAGGTGTCTATAGTTCCCCCTATTTGGGAAGGCATTAAAACCCATAGGCAAAACAATGTCTTCTCAAATAATGAGAAAAAGCATGTATGCCAAAAAGAAGATGATGGTTGAAGAACAAAGCTCCAAATGGTTTTACGAAGCCTATGATGATACCCCCTTAAGGGAGTGACCATCACATTTGTTGATGGATGGTCCCTCAAAAATAAACAAGAAGAAAGGCAGAAGTAACCCATGGTTGAGATTAATCCAAATGAGAAATGCTTGCATGCATTGATTTTAAAAGGATGTTGATTTTCCCAAATGCGATTATAATGAAGAATAAAAGTCAAAATAATGATTTTCCCATAGGTGGTTATAATCATTAAGTAGACTTGGATTGGCAAAAATTGATGGTGCCCTAGTTAGGGATGATTAGTAAGCATAACTCAAGGATATAACCTAGAATATAGATTAAAGATGATAAGGTGCAAAGTGATAAAATAGATGAATAGAAGAATAAGATTGATCAATGTGAATGTTTCAATTGTACCTTCTAATGAGGAGATGCTCATCTTGATTAGCATTGATATAACTAGAATGGTTAATAGGTTGATTTGATCAAGGGTGGGATGGGAGGATTTGCCAAGGTACCAAGGAGAAACTTCTATAGCTCCATTCATTGTAGACATTTTTGAAGCTAATTTTTGTTGTAGCATGTGATAGTAGGCTTCATGATAGGACACCATGAAGACTTGGCCAAAATATGCATAAGAACTGACTCTTAATCCAATAAACACTCAAAAATAATGCACCAATGATAAAAACCATGATGATAATGTTAATTGATGAATATGGATGGACTCAAAAATAATGTGCTTGAGGAATCACCCAATGAACACATATATACTAAGTCGAGGCAATAGTGCTGAAAGTAAACAAATAGGCAAGAAAATAAACAAACAAACAAATAGAAAAACAAACAAACCAACAACTTGAAATAAACAAACAAACAAAAATATTGAAAATAAAAGAAAAAGAAATCATCCTAACAATGACCATACCCTAATAAGGCAAATCAAAGATAATTAACTAGGCTTAGACAAGACAAATATTTTTGGTATTTTTGAAATGTTATGAATGTTTTTAGAATTTTGAGGTATCTTAACTCATTAGAGAATGACAAGATACCTACTCATAAAATGGTGAGAGCTTATGGAAATGGAGACTGAGGTGACCTCAACATGAATTGATCATGACATACATAGTCCTAAAATGACCTCAAGTCATAGTAATTCCATCCACACAAAAGGCAGGGAAAAACCTATTAGGTCCCTATAAGTTCTCAAATCCAGCAAATATCCCGTCAAACAAAAATAATAATGGAAAGGTGATGCGGTAATGTATAATAAACAAGTTTTGTACCTAGTTTTCCCATAGGTGGTTATAACCATGATACAAAAAAATAGGTCAATGATACTAATTTGCCCATAGGTAGTTATAATTAGTAGCAAGACTAGTGAGACATTGATTTGCCCATAGGTAGTTATAATCAGGCTCACATAAACAAACTTGATATAGGATGGAAAATGAAAGATATCTTGCCAGATCAATTGTCACACTACTTTCATAGACTATCATTTAAACATGAACTTGATTGATTATTGAAACTTGATCAGAATCCCCCCATAAAAGGTGCAGGAAGAACCAAATGAACAAGATCAAAATAGGATTGGATAAGACAACTAAAAATGGGCTTTGGTTTAGATAGGAAAGGAATGATATGATGGTATGGTCTTGTTCTAGGTTAATGATGGATTGATATGAAGGTATAATGATAAAAAAGGAATTTGAGAGGGTTTCCCCCAAGTGATGGGGTAAATGGTAGGATATATGATAATGGAAAATAGGCATATGTAACAATGGAAATGGCATAGCAATGTGAAATGGTATGGTACATGTTTTTTTCCTAGGTATGGTTTTTGACATATGACTCTATTTTTTCTATTGAGATGGAGATGCATGTCTTAATCAACAAATGATGCAAATATAACACTCAATCATGTTAATTTCTAGCCCACACCTCATCTAAATAGTTGATCTATCAAAAAATTGATGTAGATTTGGTTGTCAAGAATGATTTTATGATCTTCATTGGTTATTGATTTTGATTCCTTCAAACATTGAGACAAGGTATCTTTGTAACCAATGAAAAAGAATTTGTAGCTACGGATGGTAAACAAGAATAAATAATGGATGGTAGGTTTAATTGTGAAATGGAATGGTTGATGATAATGGAATGTATAATGGCAGGGAAACAAATGAAAATCGTGACTTTCAATCACAAGTAATTTTTTTGATGCCAGATTTGACATAATTTTGGTTGTGGTGGGGATAAATACCACTAAATATTCTCTTGATGGGATCACCAAATTTTTCTATTGTTTGATCTTGAGAGTAGCTACCATCTGATTAGGTTATAGATAAGAAGCTATTTTGATTTGATCTTTGATATTATCTTTAGTAAATAGTGAAGAACTAATGTGCTTAGCTATTGGTTCCTCAAAGAGGTTTTCACCAATAAATTTGTCTTAATTGTCTCGTAGCACCTCTAAGAAGGTTTCACTAAGGAATATTGACTTTTGACTTTGATTGTCTTCTAGCACTTCTAGAAACATTTCACTAGAAGATGCTGAGTTCTAACTTTGATTATCCCCTAACACCTCTGAAAAGGTTTTTCTAGGAGAGTGTTCTTCTATTATATGAATGTGGTCTTGGCCTCCCTACTCTTCTTCAACTACTACGTTGCCATGGATGTAGTTTAACAAAGTTTGATTCTATCGATCCCAATCAACACTTATGGGAGATGGAATGTCAATAATATGGCTATTTTGGTTGATGGTAATGGCCTATGGAATGGTAATTGAATGGGGAGAGGATTCATAATCCTTATAGAAGATACTAGGATAACTTGTGTTTAAGTTAAAGTACTCATCCTTAAAAATATATAAGGATCACAAATGTATACAAATTTATCTTCAAGGCATGTGTAACCAATATTGTAATAGCCATGAACATACTCTTCTTCTGAATTTGATTCTAATTCAAATGACTTTGAATCTGATGTTGAGACTAATATTGATTATAAATATGATGGTAACTATGATCCTGAATCTAACATTGATTCTTCATCTGATGGGTATTTTTTTATAATGATGTCTTGTTGAATATTTTTTTCAGACAAGTAATGGCCTGTGATGGCATAATGGGCTCCATAAAAATTGGTTTATCAAAGTGGGACTCCTCTAGGATGGGAAAAAGGTCAAGAGATAACTCCTTAGAGACTAGCTTGTCAAGAGGAGGCTCTTTAAAAATAGGTACATGGTCAAGGTAATGATTTTCCCAAAGGTATTTATAATCATTAAAAATTGACTTGGCAAAGACTGGCTCATCAGAGTGAGACTCCTTAACAATTGGTATAGGATCAATAGGCAATTTATCACAAGTTGGCTTATCACAAATGGTTGATTCAATAAAAACATCTTGGATTGGTTAGTTCTCTTAGCCTTAGTTTCCAATGAGTTGGAAAATATGATTTTTGAACATAGCTTAGTCTTTAAAGGATTATATCGATCGAAGTTTGGATGGGATTGGTTATGGATGAGGAATGGCTCATGGTTGGATAATGGTATGGCCTTGGGGAGCATGATTTATCACATGATCCAAAGGATGAAGTCCTAAAATAGTAATGATAGGGCATTGTGGGGCTTGATTGCTCACATAAGCCAAAGGACTAGGTCTTGGAATGATGAAGGAGCGTTGTGGAATTTGATTTCTCACACAAGCCAAAGGACTGGGTTTAGGAATGGTAATGGTATTCCTTGGATATTATAGAGATTGATAGATCATATAATCCAAATGAGGGTTAGGGTTTTTCAATGATTAGATAACAAAAGGATTTCATGGAACTTGATTGTTTTCACAAGCCAAACCATCCAAGTCTTCCTCATAAACTATATCATCCCAATTGTGAGTTGGCTCATAAGTTGGTTCTTAACTATGTTCTATGTACTGATTATTACAAAGAGGGTATGGATCTATATCCCAAATAATATTATCTATATTTGGGTCTTAAAAGTCCTCCTCACAAGCCTCTTCATACCAATCCAAGTCTCGAGTGGGATCGTGAGCTGGTTCATGACTTTGTTCCCCATATGGAGTATTTTAGGGAGAATAATAAAACTCCTTAGAAAATATTTCTCTTTATGGGTTCCTAGTAGGATTTTGTGTGGCCATTCTATCATAAGTTGGATTATAAGTGACTCAACTATAAATTTAGCTAGACATATCTACATAAATGATGAAAGCTCTAAAACTATGTCCAAAGGACAAATGGTTCAAGCTTAACCTAATTTGGTCAAAAGGTGGAGTTATATGTCCAATGTGGTCTAAAAGTGGAGCTGTATCTCTAAAATTATTTATGTTAAGACTTGGCATAAAAAAACCTAACATCAAATGTCTAATGTCAAATGTCATATGGATAAAAGGTCAAGTGTCTGATTAAAAACTAGCATATCAAAGGTCTAGGTCAAAGTGTTCCAAACAAGGTCTTTTATCCAAATGCAAAGTCAAAATTTAGGCTCAAAAAAATAGGCATACGCTAGGACTTTTGGCCAAACGATGTCAAAATCTAAACTTGAAGCAAAGGATAATGTGATTTGATTTAATCTAACAAGTTTGGAAACAACTTTGACATAAACCCAACACACGGAATCAAAAATAAACATGATCAGTTGGCATAAGGCATAAGATAAAAGGCTCTTTGAAAAAAGACTATGTTTTTACAAATAAAGGCACAAACAATGATGAGGATAGGCATTCAATAAACAAACCATCAATAGTTTTTAAATTTGGGTAATCTATTAACCAAAGTTGTCCAACCCAAAAGATAAATATCTGTGTATCATCCCCATGAATTCTAGCTTAAAAAAAAATCAATCAATGTTTGGATCCAAACTTAATAAGGCTAATTGAAAACTCAATGTTGAAACTAGGATTTGACCAAACAAGCTAGACAAGATTGGATAGCATGATGGCATAGACAAAGTTCCAAATGGTAGACATGACATGGTTTGAAACAAATGGTTTTTGGCACAAGGTGAAACAAGTCTTGAAATAAATTGAGTAGCGTAATGGTGTAAGCATGTTCAAATGATGTGATTTATGTGATTATTACAAAAGACTTAGGCAAAATGGTCTGATATGATTTGGGAAGCATAATAATACCCTCATTAACTCAAATGACACACACACAAATAACTTTATCAAAAAATTCAAGGCACAAGGTGGTGTAAAATGGCCAGCATAACACCTCTTTAGACAAAAGAGTGACATATAGAAAAAATGGTTTTGACACATATTTATAAATAAACAAACAAGTTTTAGTCTCAAAACATACCAAAAGAGAAAATGATCCAAAAATACACTAAATATAATCATCCAAATCCTAGCAAGGATATGGTAATATGGGCTTGACTAAACTAGAAATCTTTCGAATGTTTTTAGGGGAATCAATTACACAATGATTTTCACATCAAATGATGTGAAAGACAAACATAAAAATTGGGTGATCATGGCATTGGCTAGTTGTAAAAAGTTTTAGTCCTTTTTACGACCAATACATTCTACTATTCACTCAGTGTAGTGCGATGTCTAAATGGAGATACATCCCATGTGTAACTCCAAAGGAGTAAGTGAAGTCAATGTTAAGATATGAAACCTCAAGTTGAATCTTCCCTAAATAATTCATGGGAGGTGATGAAGTCTCTCTTATAATCCAAGTTTGCATAAAAATAAATAAAACATAAAATAGAAATACTTTAGGGTTATTTTCAAGGTCACCCAAACTTTGATGAGTTTTTGGGGAGTGCTTTAGATGACTTTCTTTCTAAGCCTTGGACTATACTATTTGAAATAGGAATGGAACTTTTGATTCTATAGGTTCCCTAAAGGGGACAAAAGGAAGAGCATACATGTGGCATCCCTCTTTTTCCTTAAAAAAATTAGATCAAGCAACTATTGAAGACACAAATGACAAGTGAATTCAATTCTAAGCCCAAATGAAAGATTTGGTGGTGTTCTTTTGACCCCTTGGTCTTAATATTGTGAACTTTAAAAACATTCATTTAATAATCTAATTTTTTCATTAATCACCAAAAAAGGTTCCTAATTTAATTTAAAAGAATGCCAAATATGTCTTAATAGCATGTTTTAACAAGTTCCAAGTTCATTGGTTCCCTATCTACCCTTAAGGCATCACCCCAAAAGCAAATATGTTAGATTAGAGAAAATTTAAATAGATTTTAAAAATTTTGTGAAAAATATATGAAACTTGAAGCTAAAATAATTTAAAATTATAAAAATTTAGGATAAAATATATGGTTTAAAAAAAAAACATCCAAAAGAGAGTCCCAATGACCCCAAACCAAGCATTTTAAAATGGCCTATTTAGCTCTCCAGTTTGTGTTTTTAAGAAAAACACAATGACCAAAATCGATTACACTTATTAACCAATGATTCTTATCTAATATACATCGGTTATACCAATATTGATCGATGATGGCTATGCCAACTGATGATGGTTTTACTAATTGATGTTGTTTACTGTGTAAACCCATGACAAAGAAAAATGTAAAAACAAAGTTATAAAATCAAATTGCAAGATTTATAATGATCCAAATGAAGATTTTAAAGTTTCATAATGATATTATTCATGTGTGGGATGTGTTTGGTCCCACTGGGCATGCCATTATGTGAACTAGGAATTTGACTCAAGAGAGGATGGTTAGCATCGTGTTAGTTTCAAAATGAAAAAACACACTAAATAACATAACATCTCTAGGCCTAGACACTAGGGAGAGCTTAGTTAATAAACATGATTAAAACACACAACTAAAATGCAAAATAAACCTTCTTTTACCTTCCTTGGATGCTCCAAAATACTTGTTGTAGTAGCTCGCTCAGCTTTTGCTCATGAAGTCTTCATCAAAGGAGGCTTGGCTATCTCCTCTTCTCCTTGGCACCTTATGGCTTTGGCTTGGCTTGAAATAAATTTAGCATAGTAACACTAATTTTAATGGATTCTTAAATATATTTGGGCATTATAAATTTTCACCAAAATAGCTTAGAAATGATGTGGTAAGGCCTCCTATTTATAGATTTTTAAGATTGATTAGAATCAACCTAAACCATCCATCTCAAGATTGAGATCTGTGGCTAAGGATTAATCTAATTTTTCAATTAAATTTGATAAATAGGCTCATCAATATCTGGGATATAGGAGAAATTAATAGGCATGGAGGGATTTGATGAGGCATGGAAGGCATGAATCTTGATATTTGTGGCATTTATGGCCTAGTGATGTCTTCCCAAGAAATGAGGTCACCTGATGATGTAGATATTCAATATTCATTTCCAAAAAAAATTATTCCAAAAGTTTCATTGGAATTCTTAATTAGGCTCTAATTTGGTTTAATTATCTCTTAAACATGTTTAAGAATTTTGTGCACAAATTACTCAAATTGATCAAAATGCCCTGTTGTTGGTCCAAAATTCAACTAGATTGGAATTATAAGGTGATGTCAGATGCATTGGATCCATTATCCCATTTAGGATGTTACCAATATCAAATAACAAAGGCACGTGTTTCATGCAAGAGATTTGATGGGAAAGAGCAATCCAAAGCACCTAAGTATAAAATTAGCATTTTGACTCAAAATGATCTAATCAAAGTTAGTTGGCCCATAAATTGCATTTTCCCATTTAATGATACTCTAGCCAAAATCAGAACTTGAATATGTTAGGCTCAAATAGTTTAATGTGATTTAGTTTTTTTAGGCCAAATTGTGCATTTTAGGTAGAAATTGGTCAAAATCCTAGTTGAAGGTTATTGGTGGCTAGATTTAGGTGTCTACACATAGCTGAATGTGATCAATTTACAAAGTTGAAGGGGTCATGTGGAGTGGACCTATACAATTGGAAGTGGTCTTATGTTCTTATTTTTCTTTATGAAGTGCTAAATGGGTGAATAGATCTCTATGATACTTATAAGAGCTACATGGGCCTAATTGAAAGGTGTAGTTGCTTAAGGGTGACCCATAGATGCTATGACTGACCTATGAAGATTGTATTGAGCTATGTATTTATATGATATATACCTTAAGGTTTAATGCATACCTAATTTCCAACCAATATGTTGATAATCATGAAGGCTCTATAAATATTTAAACTAAATGAGATGGTTTCTAGACTTATGCTAAGCTTGTGTGATGGTAGTGAGCATTGAAGTGAAGAAGAGAGGAGAGATAATGTGCCCAATGGATGGGTTTATGATTAGAGTAGATTGAGGACTATATGTATGACATGTAGGTCATATTTATAATATCATAATAGTTCTCTTATAGTTTAAGGATATGTGAAGAGGTATGAGTGTGCATATGAGGATAGTTTTGAGTGAAGAAGGAGAGAGATTGTGGCATGGCTATGTGAGAGGCTTGTATGAGATAGAGATGGTGTTTTTGTAGAGAATATAAAATTAGATATCCATCATTAGGTGTTGAAGACATCATTTCTAAGGTGGAGGTGTTCATTTCATAGAAGGGTCTAAAGAACTTGATCTTCCTTAGGGGAAGTTGATCCTTGTGAATAGGAGTTTCACTAAAGGCCTTAGGTCTGAAGGACTTGACCAAGTTTAATGGTTAGAAGGATTTGACCAAAAGGTGTTCAAAAGGACTTGATCATCTTAGGGGTAGGTGATCCTTATGAAATTGATGTTTCACCAAATCCTAGTCAAAAGCACTTGATTAGTCTCTTGTTTGTAATCTCTTATAGGACAAGTAGTCCTTGTGTTATAGGATTGAGATTGGGTTTTATTCTCCATGAGGGTTTCCCATGGGAAATATGTGTTTTATGTTTGATCTTATGTATGCATTGAATGAATGAGATCTCTTGTTAATGTTTCTTGATCAAGTTGATATATGTTGATTGTTTAATAGTTTGAAAGGATTAGAATTGAAATTGAAATATATGGGCTCACTCATTCACCCCCCTCTCAATGATTGTACCTATAATAAATGTTATTAGAGTAGGTCCTTTGGTAAAGGATTGACAACTTAAAGGTGATCCAAGGTATAATATTGGTAGTCATCAAATATAAGGATGTTTATCTACTAAGTAAGCACTGATGTTTAATGGATCCAATTATGCTTTTTGGATTACAAAGATGAGGGCATACATTATGTCCCTAGGTTTTGATGTGTGGCAATCTATTGTGGATGGTTATGTTGCTCTTACTACTCCTCCATATAGTGTTATAGACAAGAAGTTGTTTGAGAATAATTTTAAGGTAATGAATGTCTTCACTTGGGTATAATAGAGACTGAGTTCACCAAGGTAATCCATTGTAAATCTGATAAAGAGATATGGGATAAAATGTAGATCATTTATGAAATAAATTCAAAGATCAAGATTGCTAAGTTGTAGACTCACAGAAGATAATTTGAATGTCTCAAGATGAAGAAAGAAGATTTTGTGGCATCCTTTTTGTAGAGATTTGATGAGATTTTGAACATCATTAGAGGTCTTGGAGAGAACCTTAAAGAGGTTACTATAATTCAAAAAGTATTAAGGTCTCTATCCCTCAAGTTTGATCCAAAAGTATCTATTGTAGAAGAAAGTCATGATCTTACTTAGTTGAAGATGGATTAATTACATGACACCCTTATTGCCTATGAGATGAGAGTAAATGATGATATACCACTAAAGAAGGAAGTAGATTTCAAGAATGAAATGAAGCCAAAGAAATTCCAAGGTAATAAACCCAAGGAAGATGACATTTTTGATATAGATGAGGATGAATTAATTGTTTTAATTTCAAAGAAATTTAAAATAATTACAAGAAATTATGAGGATAAACTACCCCTCAAATGCTTCAATTATGAAGAAATAGGATATTTTTATAACAAGTGTCCTCATAAGCATAAGAAGAATGATGATGAAGAGCATAATGAAGACCAAGATTAAGAAAAGAAGATGTGTAGGTTTAATAAGAGGAAGAAAGTTTTTATAAAGTATGAAAACAAGAAGCTCTTCAAAAAAAAAAGAGTCTCTACACCAATAAAGACTACAGCACATCATATGAGAATGAAGATAGTGACTCAGAGTGTGATCATGAAGATGATGGTCCTATTGAAGATGAATCCCTCTTCATTGCTGAGGAAGGAAGTTGTTCACATCAAAAGGAGTATACTTGGAGTGATTCAGATGATGATGATGAAAATGAGGTGAACTATGAGATTGAATTGATGAATGCCCTTGAATAATTGAAGATTGCAAAGAAAATTAATAAAAAGATGAAGTCACAAATAAAGAACTATGGGAAGTAATTCAATGTGTATGAAGCAAGAATGCATGAATACACCAAGGAGAATGAATATATGGTCAAGCATCTTAGTTGTTAATTGGAAATCCTTTCTACAAGCCTAAAAGCTAAAGAAGATGAATGTTCAAGGTATGTAATTGAAAATGAGTCATTAAAATCTGAGTTAGAGAAGACATCTAGTAAGGTGAAGTCATTTGTGATATTTGAAAAGAGATCAAGTAATCTAGATAATATTTTGAGTGGTCAAAAGCATGCAAGTGATATAACTAGTCTTGAATACAAATAATAACCAAGAACTACAACTCAAGACAATTTGAAGACTATTATGAACAAGGGAAATCATACTTTGATGACAAATCATCAGATAAAAAATATAGGCGTTGGGAGAATGAAGATAAATTAGATTAGACAACCAAATGCACGAGGTATGTAAATTTTAATGCTTAATGATATACTTGTAATTAATTTTGGCATAGAGCTAGAGAATGTGAGAGATCTATTAGAAATGAGTTTGCATGGAACTATGATGGGGGTCATCATTCAAAAGGTGTGAGAAAAGTTAAGTGCTTAAATTATCTTAATGAGGGATACTTTGTTAAGTATTGTCCAAATAAAGAAAGGCAAGGTAAGTCTTGTTCAAAAAGAGTAATTTGTTTCAATTATCATGAAATTAGACACATTGGTAGTTTTTATCAAAACAAGGTAAGACAAGCTAAGTTTCCATCAAGGAGTATTGTTTGATATAGCTATGAAAATATTGGTCACATCACTAGATTCTGCAAGTAAAGGCCTAAAAGACAAAATTAGTGTTATTACACTCATAGAGTCCAAGGTATAAGGCAAGTTAACTCATGGAGACCAAAGGTGGTAAGTATGAGTCATGGTGAGACTATAGGTCCAAGTAATCTATTTTTATGGTGGAGAATGCTGCATAAGTTCAAGAGTATTAAGGGCTTTCATTTTCTGATCATGTTGTGAATAAAGAGACCAAACTTAAAGAGAAGACCAAGGTGTTGGTTAAAGTTAGTTTTGAGGTATGTATAGATCCAAGTGAACATCTTATTATTATTAAGAAAGCTTCATGTAAAGAACATCAATTGTTAGTGCCTAGTGATGAGGTTCAGAACTACAAGATTTATTCTTCACATAAAAGGGCATGTCAATATTCCATAGTTGCTTTATGTATTGTCAATTTAATCTTAGAAGAGAAGGAGAATGATTTAGAAAAGGAACAAATTGTCATAGTTAAAACTATGAAGAAGAAAAAAAAAAAAAATCTTATAGCTATAAGAGGATTCCATTGGTTACTGAGGAGATGTGGGCCACTCTTGGATTCACTTTGTTTTAGAGCATTATGGTACAGAGGATGTCTCTGTCTATGCTTCTTAAGAGACTCCTTTCATTGTATAAGAAAGTGTTATTATGGTGTTATTAAGATGGTCCTAGAAGGTTAGAGATGAGTATTTTCAATTGGAGTAGGTATGTCTAGGTGGAAGATATGTTGTGGTGATGTCAGAATGATGTCATAGTTGTATATGGTTAGTTTACAAAGTCTTATTGAAGGATTTCAAGTGGAAAAAAAAGTATTTGTGATTTATCAAGATGATATTTTTGCATAGAAAGGTATTTTTACCTTATTATAGCATTCTTTAGGTGGTTTTATGGTCTGAAGGTGTGTTGAAGTCAAATTGGAGACTTTTGAGTACTCTCAATTTTCTCAGTTTTTGCTTAAGGGTGAGCAAACCTAGAATGGGTTATAGGATGTATATGTCCCAATGGTGTGAAATCTCAAATATTGGTCTAGAATTGTGTGATGGTTGTTTCTAGGTGTGAAAAAAGTTTTAGAGGATCATGTTAACTATAAGGATGTTTATTGACCTCATTTATTTTGAGATTCTAGGGTTTTGAGCTTTGTTAGAAAAGTGGTTTACCTTATGATTTGATATCCAAGGATTATTAATAGGTTGAATGGGCCAAATGGGTTTTCAAATCAATCTTCACAGAGATTTGAAGGTTTGTAAATTTCAATTTATTTAAGTTTTTGACAGAATGGAGGCCTAATTAGCTAATAGGTTTGTGAAAGAAGTATGTTGCATAGGATGAGATAGGTGATGAAAGGTGGTTTTATTGAGTGGCCATATGAGAGTGTAATATATATGAGTTTTTAGGTCTTGAAGGTACATCTACTAAAATTTATGGGGTCTTCAAGTTCTAGGTAAGGCTACAAGGAGTCTAAACAGGCCTAGTGAGAAGAAGAGTGTTTTATGTTTAGATTATCCAAAAAAAAAGAATGATTATTTCAAGGAGAGTTATTAGGTTTGTTTAGATCATGTTTCTTGTTTGGTAAGTGGCATGAATTTATTTTGGTGGTCCTTTTGGTAGTTTGAGATAGAAGGCTAGTAAGCCTATATGATGGTTTTTCATGGTGTATGGAGATCTGAAGATGCTCAAGAGGTGAAATGGATCAAAGATATTAGGGGGATTCCCTCTAAGATGTTTCTTGATGATTTACATCATATTTCAATGGTTTTGTGGGTTCTTTATTCATTGGTTATAGTGATTGGTTGAAGAAGAGTGTTGGCTTGTAGCAAGAGGAAGTTGTCAAGGCAAGAAGTGGTAGGATCAAGGTAAGGGGGAGTTTTTATTATCTTTATAAGATGGTCTTATTCTATTGGTAGTATTTTTAGGTCCTTAGTATCAATTGGTGCCCACTTTTTCATTGTGTCAAAGGTGGAGAAATTTCCTATTGTGAAAGTGAAAAAAGAAAGTTTTCAATGATGTCATGGTGATTTCATGGATGTTTTTATGTGAGTGGATGAAGTTCCTTGATAGTTTAAGTGACAATGAAAAAGTGTGGAATATGCTTATCCTATTATGCTTGAATTAGGCTTGGTTGATCTTCAGAGTTTATCTATTTAAAGATAATTAGGGATGAGTATGAAGTATTGAGCATGTGAAATAGGTTATATCATATATCAATGATGATTATAGAGCTTGTGTGCAAGTGTAAATCATCTGGTAGTCCAAATTTTTCATCTATACATTTTGGGTCCAGTGGTATAAAATCTAAGTAGGTAGTTTGATGATGTCATAATTACCATGTGTGGATGAGTCAAGGGGAGTTGGTTATATGGTTATGATAAAATTAGTCCCAAGTTGTTATGGTCCAAGTATAAATTCATTTGATTAAGTGTATTAAAAGATATGTGGGTGTAAATTTGGGCTCTCAGACATTTTGATAGTATTTTTTATGTTCAAATAGAGTCGAGTAAGCATGTTGACGATGTCAGCATTCATACACATGGAGGTATCAGGTGGAAATGGTCACATGGGTTTGTTCAATATTTTTCATAGTTTATATGAACTAAAATTATGGTCATTTTATGAAGTTAAATAAAATATATTCAAGTGAAAATTTAGGCTCCCAAGCATTTTGACAGTGTTTTCCCATACTTAGCCAAATTTGCTTGTGGCAAAAAAAGTTGAGTAGGTATTTTGATGTAGTCATATTTCTCATGTATGGTAATTTCAAGAGAATTTAATAATATGGGTTTGTTTAATTTAATGCCTAGTTAATATTCACTAAATTTTAGGTCATGCAATGAAGCACATCAAAAGATATGCATGTGCAAAGTTGGCCTTCTATTGCAGTTTTAGGCATAATTGGATCTATAGCAAAAAAATCTAATTAATCATATTAATGGCATTATATATCACATGTACAAAGGTTTTATTAAATTATTAATATATGGTTAGATTCCTATTTTAAAGGAGATCATATGTTCCAAATTTTAGAACCTAAATTTGAGTGAAGCAAAAGATATGAAGGTATAAAGTTGACCTTATAGACAGATTGCAAAGGTTCCCATACTTTGTCAAATTTTCACAAGGTAAAGTTTTATCAACTCCCAAAGATATTAATGAAGTGAATTTTCTCCAAGATTTTATGAATTATTAAGATGGTAAGAATTTTTTGAGGTTTAACACTGAGCAAAGGTAAAGGATAAGGATCTAACGGTTTACATTTAATTATGCGATTAAGATCGGCGACGTGATTGGAGTCAAAGTGGTCAACCTATTCAAAGTTTAAAATCATTAAATAATGATATAATTACAATAATATTTATAGTGCATGATTAATCTAAGTGGCAAGGACAAGAGATGATATCATTGTGTTGAAGGTTTAACTATGACCGTTGGCATTTGAATTTTGCAAAGGGAAAAACTAGTGCTCTTTATTTTAGATATAACATTTGATCTAGGATGAATTTGATGGTGATGTAAAAAAAATTGTAGAGGACTCCATGGTGTATATGGTGAACCTAGTTAGATGGTATGAATATACATACAGTCAAATATATTAAGCTCTCAATGAAGTGCTAAATGGGTGAATAGGTCTCTATGAGACTTATAAGAGCTATAAGGGCCTAATTAAAAGGTTTGGTTGCTTATGGGTGACCCATAGATGCTATGACTGACCTATGAAAATTATATTGAGCTATGTATCATATGATAGATTCATTAAGGGTTAAGTCATTCCTTATGGATGACTAATATGTTGATAATCATGAAGGCTCTATAAATAGTGAAACTAAATGAGATGGTTTCTAGACTTGTGTTAGGCTTGTGTGATATTAGTGAGCATTAAAGCGAAGAAGAGAGGAGAGATAATGTGCCTAGTGGATGGGTTGATGATCAAAGTAGATTGAGGACTATGTGTATGACCTATAAGTCATATTTATGATGTTATAATAGTGATCTTGTAGTTTTAGGATATGTAAAGAGGTATGAGTGTGCATATGAGGATAGTTTTAGTGAAGAAGGAGAGATATTGTGGCATGCCTATGTGAGAGGCTTGTATGAAATAGAGAGGGAGTTTGTGTAGGGGTTAGAAAATCAGAGATCTATCATCAAGTGTTGAAGACATTATTTCTAAGGTGGAGGTGTTCATTTCATAGGAGGTTCTAAAGGATTTGATCTTCCTTAGGGGCAATTGCTCCTTATGAAACAGGTGTTTCACTAAAGGCCTTGGGTCATAAGGACTTGACCAAGGTTTTTGGTCAGAAGAGCTTGACCAAAAGGTGGTCAGAATGACTTGATCATCTTAAGGGTAGGTACTCCTTGTGAAATTCATGTTTCACTAAATTTTGGTTAGAAAGACTTGATCAGTGTCTTGTTTGTAATATCTTATAGGACAAGTAGTCCATGTGTTATAGGTTTGAGAGTGGGTTTTATTCTCCATGAGGGTTTCCCATAGAACTATGTGTTGTGTGTTTGATCTTGTGTATGCATTGAATGAATGTGCTTTCTTTTTAATGTTTCTTGATCAATTTGATATATGTTAATTATTTAATAGTTTAAAAGGACTAGAATTGAAATTAAAATATCTAGGCTCACAGACTCACCCCCCTCTTAATGATTGTAACTCTAACATAAATGTGTTTTGTGTCAAATCCAATAAAAAGTTTTTGTACGTGTGTCTATGGGAGAGTTTGGGTATTCTATCCATGCATTACAGAGGTAACATTAGTCCTTAAGTGGACCCCCTCTCTTGTGCTTACATCACCACTCTTTCATTCCATTACCATCATTTTAAGCTACTTATTTCAAAGAGCTATTGACTTTTAAGTGCTCATATTGTAAGAAATATAACATTAAGGCTTCATGCTTTAGGTAAAAACTACTGGTAGTGTTGTTATTATTAAAGAGGTGAATATATTGGTGGGATAGTGATTCAATTTCATGATTAAGTAATTTTATTTTTATATGGGTGTTTTATTAATTCTTTATTTCATTTTTTTTTTAATTTAGAAAATCTCCTTACAGTTTTCAAGGTTCCATAGGGGGTTATTATCTCCTTAAAAAATTTAGGACTCCATAAGGGGGTCATTTTTATACATGAGGAAGTGTTTTTGAGGTTACCACATTACTTAACATATATCAATATCATTTCCAATGATAATTGTGGCATTCACACTCCTCAACTCATAGATTTAGAAGTTTCATCTTCTTATGGCACGTAAATATCATAGCATTCTCTAATTTATTTTAATAAGTGAGAGTTGGGTTTGGATGCCATCAAGGGTATTCATTAATTATTTTTTGAGTTTAAAGTTTTTTCAAAAATTAAAATAATTCATATTTCTTATTGCGTAAGGATACATTGATCTCTGCATGTTTCTCATAAATTTCATGTGGATCAAATGACACATTTTATTTATTCATGTCAAAAATAATCAAAAACATCATAATTACCAAATTTATTAATTTTATCATTTTAATTTAGCATTTACAATACCATATTAAAAGAGGGGTATCTATATATACTTAAATTTGGTCTTTGGCACTTCAACATACTTTGACACACTTATAAAATGGGCATGTATTTTAGTTTTGGGTGAACTTTCCATCTATCCATCTACCCATCTAATATATTTTCCAAATTTATTCACTAGATATAATTATTAAAAATCAGTGTAGTCTATATAATAACACATTCAAAATCATAAACAAACATTCTTCAATTTTAGATCCATGTTTTTCACTTCTAGGATTGTACTCATAAACCTAGACACTTGTAATTACTATAGATGTCTTACTCTACCAATATTAAATCCAAGAGATCTCAATAGTTATTTTTCAAATTAAGTAGTCTTAAATAAGTTATCCTAGACATGGTTCATGAGTTGATCGTAGCAATAAATTAATGAATATTCATATATTTTTCACTTATAAATTATTAAAAATATTGAGAAATCACCTAACATTCTCTTGGAACATTATCAAAAGGCATATAAACAATTCAAATCTTAAAGGAGTAGCCCTAGAATAGTCCATAGAGCCAGATATAAATAAGAGAATTCAAATATGTATGGTGCCAAGTATAAAATATCATTAAAATATAAAATTACATTATAGATTATTCATGATGTTGCACACACACATACACATAAATGGGAGAACTACATACATTTTGAGCCCTCTTCAAAGTATTGAAATGTAAGAAATTCATAGTTATTCAAAAATGAGTGTTTGAGGCTATCCCAAAAAAAAAAAAAAAAAAAAAAAAAAAAAAACCATTTTAGAGAGAATATTTTGGTGGATCAATTACAATTAGTGTTTGGACAAAAGAAATAGAAAATTAACATTTCAAAAAAAAAATCCAGAGAAGCCACACACATAAATCGAATTGCAGGTATAGGTGTAAGATTCCTATGAGTTTATAACCCCACTATATGTAGGGAAAATGTTAATAAACCCTAACCATTTTGGATTATGTAGGTGTATAAATTTTAAGGTAATGTTTAGGTAGGTTCTCAACCACTATTTATAATCTAAGTAGTTAGTGAAGCACATACATAGCATTTTCAAATTCTACGACATCTTCAATGAGTAACAAAGAAAAATATTAGCTAAGTACACCATCCCTCTCTTGTCTTGTCATTTCTAAATCAGGGAGTTTCAATATCATTTATCCCCTTTATATTCAAATTGTTGTATTTATTACTATATTTTTAGTAATTTGAATTAGTGTATAGTTTCTATTATTTTATAGTGTTTACATATAAAATAATCAAAACACAAACTTAAATGCACTCTTTTTTAATCTTATTTTCCCCAAGTGATGAGTCACATGTATACCCTTACTTAATTTTAATTCTTCGTATTTGTGTTTACTAGTCCTTAACTCTATAGTAATTCCTATAAATGTAAAACATTTAATTATTATAGTATAAAAATTTCATAAATTTTCACATCTCACTAAAAAAATTAACTCATTTACTACTTTCTTTCTATAATTTACAATCCATTCAACGTATACATTTAACCAATTGGAATTATTCATGTTGTGAGATTAAAGTCTTCTTTTCTTTGGCAAGAATATAAAATAAATATTAATAATAATTAAAATTTATTTATCAACCTTGACCACATATGCCTCCTCATCTAGTTAAGCATAGTTTATGCATATTTTTCAATTGTTTTTGTGTTATAATAGGCATTTTATAAATCATATTCAATTATTTTCATGACCCATTATTTGTTTTCCTTAGGCAAATTTATGTAAGGAAGATGGGGAAATTCATAAATTAGTGATATTTCAATGCATTCATATTCTTTGGTAAAAATATCTTAAAGTTAAAAAAATTAATGTCAAATATATTTTAAATTAAAAATATTAGAAATTGAAAAAATTATATAATAGAAATTTATTAAAATAAAATAACATAAATTTAAATATATACTCACCCAAGATTCCTTTGACATTTCCATATCATCATTTGCATATAAATTCACTTTTATACTCCCATCCACTTTGTATTTGTACTCAATTAGTATATGATGAGAGGAATGATCATCATCAAAGTGTAGTGTGACATCTCTAATGTCCCCCAAAAAATTATGTATGATATTGTCATTGATTCTAGATGAGGCTGACTCCTTACATGTCTTCCACAAAAGATTTTATGCATGAGATGGTCATATTTGCTTTGTGATATTAAGTGTAAGGTGATCGTGAGGCACGAATGAGGTGGACCTAAAATAAAACTAATTTTTATCAAAAAAAAATGATTAAAATATATTTTTTTAATGGTCTATTATGTCCACTTGATGGCACTTACAAAATAACCATAACATGGGATGCTTTGTTAGTGTGGGATTGATCTTGTAATGTAACTATTGGTGGTTTATATTGCTCCCTAGATGAGAAGGGGATTGTTCAAGTCCTCCTACTTAAACCTAGTCCAACATGGGACTGACCATATGTTATGGGTCATCTAAACTTAGGTGAAACCTCAAAATAAGGTCAGGTTCATTTTGGGGCTATCACCTATACTAAGCTTAAACTAGCTTCTTGTTGGGAAAATGGGAGAGAGATCAACAATAATAAATGAAAACATGAAAAATGAGGTGATGCACCAAATGTTTTGATCCTCCTAATTGTACAAGACACACTATAGGATGCATTCAAGACTACTAAAACTCACTTCATTTACTCTTTGAATAGCTTCGACATAAGTATTTCATAATAAAGCATGGACTACCTATCAACCTAGCATGGGAGGGCAGCTTTCCACTTTCATACTAACCAATAGACTATATATGCAATTAGAATGACCTATGAGAACTACCAAGACACTACATGAAGGTGAGAAAACTCAAATAGATGCAAGGAAAACATATATTCACTTGACCACATTAATGAATTCATAATACATGCTTCACTTAGCTTGAAAATGGAGGAATTTGATCTTCTATTGCGTCAAAGAGGTGTCATAGTACAAATTTTGGTAGAGTCTAGTCATGCCAAATAGATGGATTCATTTTGAGGCTTAAAAGCATGTATACATAGCATAAAGGATGAAAGAGATGAGGACCAATGCATATAATGATGGAAAAGGTGTCATTATGATCAATATTTTTGATTATCCAACATTGATTCCATTAGAAAGGATCACCATGCTAAGACTACTTCTACAAAATGGCCATGACAACTAGATTAGTCATTTTCAATCTATTTCTAGTTTGCATGATTCTCCTTATGGTTAAAATTGTATAATCAAGTCATTTTCAAGTGAAATTCTATCATTGAATCCATTAAAATAGCTGGGTTGATCTTTTGCAATCTCCTTCTAGTGTCAATGTAGTTATAATAGCTCAAACAATCCATTTTGATCTTGGAAACATTGATTGATCCTTATTGGTTCATCTTTGGTGTGCAATAATGGAGGAAAGGGGTCATAATCATGCTAATGGCTTCGGCAATGAACCCATCAAAATTATATGTCTAACTCTATGGAATCTCTTTATAATATTGGCTTTTGTTAGACCTTAACTGAATTGGCTTTACATTTCAATTTTGACAGTTGATCTTGATCCAAGCTTCTTATATTGTAACAACTAGTAGCTCTTTATTTGTTCCATAGGATCCTACTATAAATCCTTTGACTCCTTGACCTTATGCACACCATAAATCTTTCTTGGTATGATTTCACACTTACCATTGATCTATCTAATAGTTATTATGGTTGTGACACTTATCACCTTCCCATTTGCTCTTAAGATTCATTGACCTTTTAACTCACTACTCATTGTTGATATGCTTTATACAATTGTATGATCACTATTGATCTAATCAACCTCACTAACCTTTTCAATCAATGCACATTGTTATATCTACTATATGATTGAACATGAACCATCGATCTTGGGGTGGGGGGTGTTGAGTTGTGGAGCTAAAAGCTTCACTAGATGAGCAAATGCAGAGGTTGTTAGAGTTACACAATCGCCAACATAGGTCAGGGGTCGATCGAAATCTACTGATGTCGGTTATGGATCAGCTGACATCGGTCATATGTAGATAGACAAAGACTAATGTCGGTCATTTGTGCATTCCCAAAATTCTATTTTTGGAGAACAGTGAGTTTGCATATATGTAAAGATTAACTGTTAGTCTTGAATTTGCTTTTCTATTTTTGGCAGGATAGATTTGAATGTTTGATTAAGAGGTGCATCTAACAGTGGAGAATTCATGGCTCATGAATCCTAGTTCTATATAATAGGGTTAGATCCTCATAGCATTGTAAGCAAAAAAAAGGTAGACAATTCAAGGATTGAATTGGTTGTAATTGAGAGAGAGAGAACTCTTGAGGGAAAGAGATCTATACATCTAAGAGGTGTGAGAAGAGAGAGAGATTTCTTCATTGTATTTCCTTTTGGAAGAGTTTTAATACAATATTGATTGTTTCTTGTATCTCCTATTCTTTTTTGTTTTTGATTTCTAGTTACTTATTATTTTTGGTTTAATTCCGTGTTTAGTTGCTTATACAAAAGTAATCAATTGTGTTGTAAGATCCTAACAAGTGGTATCAGAGCTTGGTTCACTAAAAAGGTCCATCAGAGTGGGTTAGTGTTTGTTGATTATAGGTTCACTCTCAAGGGTTTTTGATTGAGTGGGAGTAAAGCAATGGCATAATAAAGTAAACTAAGAATGGAGAAATTCAATGGCAAGAATTATCAATTATGGAGGATGTAGATAGAAGATTATATGTATCAAAAAGATTTGTACTTACCATTGGGTGGAGTTACATGCAAGCCCACAGATATGCAAGATGAAGAATGGAATGTTCTTGATAGAAAGGCTCTTGGATCTATAAGGTTGAGCCTGGCATCTTCTATGATTTCCAACTTATCATAGGCAAAGACAACGGTAGAGTTAATGGATACTTTGGCAAATTTATATGAAAATCCCTCAGTTTCAAATAAGGTATATCTTATGAAGCAATTATTTAATTTGCAAATGCAGGAAGGTGGATCAGTATCTAGTCATCTTAATGATTTCCATGCAATAGTAAATCAGTTAAATTCAGTCAAAATAGTTTTTGATGATGAAATTAAGGCTCTCTTAATCTTATGCTCTTTACCTGAAAGTTGGCATAGTTTGGTAATGGCAGTTAGTAATACTGCATCTGCTTCAAATATCTTGAAAGTTGATGATGTTGTTAGTGTAATCTTGAATGAAGAAATTCATAGGAAAAGCACAGAGGAAACATCAGGTAATGCTTTAAGTATTGAAAGCAGGGGAAGGAAAAGAGAGAAGGGCAAGCAAGGGAGATCAAGGTCAAAGTCAAAGATGAGAGGTAGATCTAAATCTAGAAATAGAAGAATAACCTGTTGAAATTGTGAAAAGAAAGGGCATGCAAAGAAAGATTGTTGGTTGAAGGATAACAAAGAAAATCAGCATGAAGATAATAAATTAGAAGCAAAAGTTACAGGTATTGTTACACAGGATGCTCTTTTTTTTTTTTGGATAATAAAGTAGAATCTTGGGTTTTAGATTATGGTGCCTCTTTCCATGCAACCCCAAATAGAGAATTTTTCAATGATTATGTCCGTGGAGATTTTGGAAAAGATTATTTAGGGGATGATGAGCCTTGTCAAATTGTTGGCAAAGAAAAAGTGTAGCTGAAATTGCAGAATGGCAACACATGGGTGTTGAAGGATGTCATGTATGTACCCATCCTGAAGAGGAATTTGATTTCTGCAGGAAAGTTAGGTGATGAGGGTTGCACAGTAACTCTCATAGCTAAATCTTGGAAAGTTTCCAAGGGTGCACTTGTATTAGCCAGAGGTAAGAGAGTAGGTACACTTTATCTATCTACTTGTATTACTGATCATTCTCTTTCTATTTTATCTACTTCAGATGTAGATGCAAAGTTTTGGCACTGTAGGCTTGGTCACATGAGTGAGAAGGGAATGAATGTTCTTAAGTCAAAAGGTAAGCTTTCAGATTTGAAAAGCATAGATCTAGATTTTTGTGAGCATTGTATTTTTGGAAAATAAAAGAAAGTGAGGTTTCTCAAAATTGGGTCAACAAAGAAGGACAAGTTGGAGCTTGTTCACACAGACATGTGGGGACTAGCTCAGGTAGCTTCTATTGGAGGATCATGATATTATGTTTCTTTCATTGATGATGCTATAAGAAAGGTATAGGTTTATTGCATAAAAAGGAAATTTGATGTTTTTGACACATTTAAAAAATGGAAAGCTTTGGTTGAGAATGAAACAGGTTTGAGATTGAAGTGCCTTAGATCTGACAAGGTGGTGAGTACTGCAGCAATAAATTCAATAGTTACTATTCTATGAATGGAATACGCAAGGAAAGGATGGTTCCAAGGACACCTCAACAAAATGGAGTTGTTGAAAGGATGAATAGAACAATAATGGAGCGTGCACAGAGTATGAGGTTGGATCTAGTTTGCCCTTATAGTTTTAGGCAGAAGCTGTAGATACTGTGGTTTACCTGATTAATAGAGGACCTTCTACTGCACTAGATGGTGGAATTTCAAAAGAGGCTTGGAAAAGTAAAAGGTAGATCTTTCATTTCTTAGAGTTTTTGGTTTTAAAGCTTTTGTGCACATTGATAAAGAAAATAGAAAGAAGCTGGATGTTAAATCTATGCGGTGCACTTTCATTGGTTATGGTTCTAGAGATTTCAGATTCTGGTTGTGGAATTTAGAAACTAACAAAATTATTAGAAGCCATGATGTAGTTTTCAATGAGAAGGTGATGTACAGTGATCAGCTTAAGAGGCTGAATAATTTTGAGCAGGGCAATGGTGATTTGGATGAGGTTATGATCCAAAATGAGCTCACAAGTAATCACTCACAGGAAAACATAGGTACCAACATCAGTTAGACAAAAACCAATGTCGATTAGGAAGAAATTGATGTTGGTCAAGTGGAATCGACGTCGGTCAGTTTCAGGCTGACATCGACCAGAGATGACCAAGATCGATCACTAACAGAAAGGAATTTGGGCAGACAACAAGCTATGAATGAGTCTCAAATGCCCATAAGGAGGTTTGAAAGGGTAAATAAACCTCTAATTCATTATTCCCCTTCTTTATACTACTTATTTCTCACTGATGGTAGAGAACTAGAAAGTTTTGATGAGGCAATGCAGGTAGAATCTAGGAAACAATGAGAGCATGGCATGAATGAGGAAATTGATTCCTTAGAAGAGAACCAAACATGGGATTTGGTTGAGTTTTCAGTAGGAAAGAAAACACTGAAAAACAAATGGGTTTACAAGTTAAAGGAAGGAGAGAATGAACAAATGAGACATAAGGCTAGGTTGGTAGTAAAGGGATTTACACAAAAACTAGGTATTGATTTTGGTGAAATTTTTTCTCCTGTAGTAAAAATGACTTCTATTCAGATTGTATTGTCTTTAGTTGCTATTGAGGATTTGCATCTTGAGCAGCTTGATGTTAAGACAACATTTCTTCATGGATATTTGGATGAAGAGATATATATGGATTAGCCGAAAGGTTTTGAGGTCAAAGGTAAGGAAAAACCTGTGTGCAAGTTGAAGAAAAGATTATATGGTCTTAAGCAAGCTCCAAGACAATGGTATTTGAGGTTTGACAGGTTTATGATAGAGCATGGCTCTAGTAAATGTCAATCTGACCATTGTGTTTATTTTAACAGATTGGATAATGGTAGTTATATTATCCTGTTACTGTATGTAGATGATATGCTTGTTGCAAGTTCACACATACAGGGTATTAATGAGCTTAAGGTAAAATTAGCTCACACATTTTCCATGAAGGATTTAGGAGTAGCAAAGAAAATCCTTGGCATGAGTATTAAGAGAGACAGGAAAAATCACAGTTTGATTTTGTCTCAAGAGGATGATGTGAATAAGGTGTTGGAGAGGTTAAATATGCAGGATGCAAAATTGGTAAGCACACCTATGGCTAAACACTTCAAGTTAAGAAAAGAACAATGTCCTAAATCACATGATGAGGTTAAATACATGAGTAGAGTTCCATATGCTTTAGCATTTGGGAGCTTGATGTATGCAATGGTATGTACTAGACCTAATATTGCCCAAGCAGTGGGAGTTGTCAGCAAGTTTATGGCCAATCCAGGAAAGGAACACTAGAAATCAGTTCAGTGGATTCTCATATATCTGAGAGGGACTAGCAGTAGGCATTTATGCTATGGAGGGTCAAACACTTCTCTACATGGGTATGTAGATTCGGATATGGCAGGTGACTTGGATGGCAGGAGAAGCACCATAGGATATGTGTTCACTATTGGTGGAACGGCGGTTAGCTGGATTTCAAAGTTATAGAAGGTTGTTGCCTTGTCTACTACAGAGGCAGAATACATTGCAGTCATAGAGGCTAGCAAGGAAATGATATGGATGACATGATTCATGGAAGAGTTGGGAAAGGAGCAAAAGAGTTGCAAATTATACAGTGATAGTCAAAGTGAAATTCATTTGGCAAAGAATTTAGCCTTTCATTCAAGAACAAAACATATATAGCTTAGGTACCACTTCATTAGATAGGTATTGGAGGATGGACAGTTGAAGCTGGAAAAGATCCATATAGAAGAGAACCCTGTGGATATGTTAACAAAGCTGATAACAAAGGAGAAGTTGAATCTTCATTCAACTTTTGTTGGTCTTTAAGATTTAACTTGAAGATGGAGAAACAAGCTAGAGGATGTTGATGTATAGGTACAGGTGCAACTCTTTATCTCCAAGTGGGAGATTATTGTGTTGTGGAGCAAAAAGCTTCACTAGATGAGAAAATGCAGAGGTTGCTAGAGTCACACAGTCACTGACATCGGTTAGGATTGACCGGCATTGGTCAGGGGTCGATCGGAATCTGCCGACATCAATTATGGATCGGCCGACATTGGTCATATGCAGACAGATAGAGATCGACGTCAGTCATCTATGCATTCCCAGAATTCTATTTTTGGAGAACAATGAGTTTGCATGTATGTAGAGATTAACTATTAGTCTTGAGTTCACTTTTCTATTTTTGGCAAGACAGATTTAAAAATTTGATTAAGAGGTGCATCTAATGGTGGAGAATGCATGGCTCATGAATCCTAGTTCTATATAATAGGGTTAGATCCTCATAGCATTGTAAGAAAAAAAAAAGGTATACAATTCAAGGATTGAATTGGTTGTAATTAAGAGAGAGAACTCTTGAGGGAAAGAGATCTGTACATCTGAGAGGTGTGAGAAGAGAGAGAGATTTATTCATTGTATTTACTTCTGGAAGAGTGTTAATACAAGATTGATTATTTCTTTTATCTCCTATTCTTTGTTGTTTTTTATTCTAGTTATTTATTATTTCTGGTTTAATTTTGTGTTTAGTTGCTTATACAAAAGTAATCAATTGTGTTGTAAGATCCTAACAGGGGGGGCACTGATACTATCCAATTATCTATGCTCTATTGGATCTTTGGTATGATTGAATGTGTACCATTGATCTTCCTTTATTTTAACTCAAATGCCTATTTCACATGTTTAAATTTGACATCTCTGTGCCCATTTTTGACATCCATACAAACATATTTGACATCCATATGAATGTATTTGATGTCTATGTGAATTTATAATTATTTTTAAATCCAAATAGTTGTTTGACATGGCTTTACTTTGACATCTGCATGAACATTTCATTCTACAATTCTAATTTTAAAGCTTTATAACTTGAGATAAAAAAACTCATTGAGACACAAAAATTGTTGAGAATGTTCAAAGAATGAATATATTCATGTTAGTGCAATCCTTTAAATTAGGAGGATTTCTAAGTGCACTTATTAAATGCATGATCAAGCTTACTCCTTTCATTTTTATATGACATCTTATGATGTTCTAGTTCTTCAAAGCTTTCTCAAGTCATCTTCTGATCATCTTTGAAGACTTATACCTGCATATATATATTTCACTAAGGCACAAAACTTGTAGGGAATCATTAGAACACAAAAAACATTATCTCAAGGGACTCTTAATACCAACTTCGACGCATAAGGAAAATTGACATGATATGTGAAGTTTCAAATGATGGGGTGATAATTTGACCTATGGGGGAAAAATTGATAACATTCTAGTGACTCAGTTGGGAAACATGCCTACTATGTTTGAGAACCAAACCATCTACATGAATTTTGGACTCATAAATAATGGAAAGTTTGATTCATGGTTGTAAAAAACATTCTTTAAATTGTAAATATAATAATTCCACCAAAACAAGAAGGGAAACACAAAAAATAGGGAAGCTAACTAAACAAAGCAAAATCAAACAAACTAATGTGCGAGGATAGTAGTTGGAGGAAAGTTAAAACAAATAAATATATATAGGGGACCTAGCTTCCTTAATATCAATGTTTCAAGTGTATCCCATTGACTAGGATAGGAAGCTCTCCACCATTTATCCTTGAAAGTTGGAAGGAATTATGGGATTTGCAACTAAAGATTGTGTATGGACCACTTTAAAGAGAGTCAAATTTTGTATGCCTTCTTGGCTTAGCTCTATCCTCATCCCACTTGAGGACCAAATGTCCTTCTTTGAAACTTCTTGAAGAGGTACCTTTGTCAAAGGCTCTCTTTACCTTTGCTTGATGGTTTTCTATGGTTAGCATGGACTGATGGCTTATCTCCTCCAACTCCATAAGCTATATATATCTGATTTATATAGGTTCATTCTCTAACAACTCAAGTTTATGCATTATTTCTAGGGCAAGAAATTCAATAGAACTAGGAATTCTTACTTCCTTACCATATACTAGCTTGTAGGGGAAGTTAGGTATTGACTTCTTGTAGGTGATCCTATTAGCCCATAGAGATGACTTAAATTTGAGATGCCATGACCTTTGATTATCTTCAATGGTCCTCCTTAGGATCTTTAACAAGTTCTTATTAGTTAACTCAATAAGGCCATTACCTTGGGGATAGTAGTTTATTGAAGTGTTGAGAAAGACACTATGTTGAACTACCCATTGGTTGATCTCAAACACCACAAATGCCATAACATTGTCAAAAATGATGGTTTAAGGGACTCCAAACCTAGTAAGAAAACCCTCATAGAAATCTAGAACATTGGTCATGTTTGCTTCTTTCAATGCCACTACTTTTGTCCATCTAGTGAAGTAGTCTGTGGTAGTTTGTATCCATTTATGACCTAAGCTTGAAGGGGGGTTAACGAGACTAAATTCTAATCCCCATTGGATAAAAGGATGATACACTATAATTGGTTGGAAAGGTAAGGCTACAAGCTTCACCTTTTCTACAAACATAGCACATTGTCTGCATTTCCTAACCCATGCATGGCAATCACCATATAATTTTGGAAAATAATATTTACCTCTCATGATATTTTGGGTTGTAGTCCTTGTTGAATAGTGCCCTCTACCATGTCCATTATGGAACTCTTCAATCACTCTTTCCTTTTTATGTTGTTCAATGCATCTTAACAATAAGCTATTGATATCTTTCTTGAACAAAAAACCATCAACAAGAAGAAATGGAATGGATTACAATCTAAAATATATTATTTTTTAAGGATTTAGGTGAGAGGGATAGATACCATCTTGAAGATACCTTTCCAAATCATGATACCATCTAGAAGGTGAGGTATGATCAGTTGTAAATTCTTCATCAGTTAACTCCATAACCACTTCATTGGCCTCTTGTAAGTCTTAGGTTAGATGCTCATAAAGTCTTTTGCCTCTAACCAAATTTGTGACTTTGATCTCCACATCATACTCTATTACATTTCTTATCCACCCATCTCTCTTCTCATTTATGTCCTTTTCAAGAGAAACTTTTTGACACTTGGATGTGTAACCATTAGGCGTATCTTATTGTTAGACAATAAGTATCTAAACTTCTTGAGAGACCTTATTATTGAAAGTACATTATTCTAAAAAAAGAGTATCTTGTTTCATATTCTTCCAAGCCTTGACTAAATAAGGTTATTGGCTCCTCTAAGGCCTCATTATTATAATGCATAAGGATGCCTAAAATGGTGTCAATGTTATCATAGGTGTATAGAATTAAGTCCTTTTATAAATCTAGTTTTATGAGTGTGGGAGTACTAGACATAGATTTCTTAATTTCCTCAAAACTTCCTTACTTCCTCCTTCAACCAGCTAAATATTTGATTCTTATTTGTCATGGTTGTATTTGGCTTGGCTAAAGTGGTAAAATATGAGATGTATCTTTGATAAAATTGATCTTTCGTAAGAAACTTTGCAAAGTTATTTTGTGCTTGGGTAGGTACAGTGAAAGAATTTAAGTTATTCTTTCAGGATCTATGTTTAAACCATATTTTGAAATTATATGTCCAAGGAGATTACCTTATTAAACTAATAAGACACACTTTTTGGGGTTCAAGGATACCCCAAATTGTCTACACATTTCAAACACTTGCTTAAGGTGAACCATTTTCTCACTTGCATTCTTTGAAAACACTACTATATTATCCAAATAGAACGGCACAAACTTATTACGAAGGACCTAGAATGCCATATACATGGCTCTCTAAAAAGTTTCACTAGCATTGGATAGGCCAAAGGGCATATTTTTATATGTAAATGTCCCCCACTTTGTGTTGAAGGCTATCATGAATTGGTCTTATTCTTTGACCAAAATCTAGTTATAACCAGTATAGCCATCGAACAAGGAGAACCTTTCTGAACCTGAAACCAACTGTAAAATCTACTCCATAGATGGTAGTGGATAGTGGTCTTTAAGGGAAGCCTTATTCAAGTCTTGAAAATCAAAACATAATCTAATTTCACCATTATTTTTTTGTACTAGGAAAAAAATTGCCACTTAAGTTGAGTACTTGATTGGAAATATAATAGTTGACTCAATGAGCTTATGATGCTCATTTCTCATCAAAGGTTCAAGCTTAGGATTAATATGCCTTTGTATTTATCTTACTGGTCCATCTTCATATTTTAGATCAATGGTGTGTTGAGATAGACTTGGGTCAAATCCCTTGATATCACTATTTGTCCATGCAAATACATCAACAAAACTTGCACATACCTTAATGAAAGCTTCTTTCTTTAAATAAGTGCTTACCTTACCCATCTTTAGGTTCTTACTAGGTAAAAATTCCACATTGGCATAGTGTTCCTCCTTTGTTGATAAATTTAATTTCTATTTTCTCAACTCATCATCACCACTGAATACATTTTCAAGTGTGACAAATCTCTTTGGTAACTTATTTATTTTTAGTTTCACAATTTGATCACCATACTGTTGCAAGTCTTTAGACTAGTTTCTCAAAGAAAACTCAACCTCTTCTTGCAAGAATATAAAAATCTAATTATCATATTCAAACACTTTACAATTATCATTATTATCTAGGATAGAAGGCCTTACCACCACCTTAATGTGTGACTATACCTTTTCACTTCTTACATCAACTAGGATACTAAATTGTGCCCCAATGGCAACCAACCTATCTACATGTTTGTTCTCATCTTTTAGTATTAATTGAATGTTGAAGGCCTGAAACTCTTCAATTACTATACCCTATTATTATAATACTTAAGAAATGGGTTTTTCATACATTAAAATCTCTCATTTAGTGAACTACAAGTTCACTATCACCAAATACTTGTAAGGTGTTAGCTTTCATCTTCTAGCCCATTGTAAACCATGGACTAGTGCCTCATATTCTGTAGCATTGTTTGAACAACTAAATTAAAACTTGATAGGTGATAAGTACCTTTACTTTTTTGAATAAATAAACATTATTCCAGCCTTGGTACTATGCTTATTCCTTGACCAATCAAAGTATAATTTCCAAAGATTATCACTAGGATCGTCATCTTTCATCAAGGCTAAGATTGGTGCATCTTTGTCATGAAAGCAATAAACAAAAAGTCCTTATTCTTAAATTATATTATAAGGATCATACTCATGTGAGATATGGGCCCACTCATCAAGGAAAAAATTTTGAATCCCATCTAGAGGAGATTCAATTTCCTCTACACTATCATCTATCACCTCATTTAAGATGAGGCAATTGGTGTTTACAACACTCGGTATATATGGTTCCAAATGGAACCATGAAATATGTTTAGAATGTATGGTTAAATTAGTACCATACCTGTTATTGAACATTAAATATGTATATTCAACTAATAAATAGCCTCCAATATTTGAATTAAAGTCCCTTGATAGACACATGGAAAAATAGGGAGGCAAGTCCACCACAACTACATCCTGTTAAATGGTAACATTGGGGCAAGATGTAGTGTCACCTTTAGATTTTTTATGATGCCTAATATATTTTTTAGTGACATATACAATTTAAATACCCCTTTATCATTGGTTCATAGACAAGACCAAGTTTGTCTACAATTTGCTTAGGCATGACAGTGTTATTAGCTCCACTGTCCACCATACAGTTATGGACTAAACAGTTACCAACTATCAAATATAGGTAGAAGGGAGGATTTTTAATTGAATTTACCTCAGATTTTTCCTCATTATCCACTTTATGTGGCTGTTATACTTGATGCTTCATTAGCTGGTCTAAGTTATTTATGACAACACCTTGTTTCTCTATTCGTCCTAGAGACACCTTGAGAGCTAAAAGCTCTTGGATGGAGCATATATTTTTGTCTTGGAATAGAAATAGAATCCCACATGATAATTTTTTCCACTTTTATTTTCACCCTTTGAGTGATGAGTTTCATTTAACTCTTCATTTAATTAATCTTTCAGATTGATTTCTATCAAACTAGGATAAGTGTCTAAAGCTATCTGCAGTAAGGTTTATGATGGTAGATCTATAAGTTTGTCTTGGGGAGATTTTAATGATTCTAATCTAAATTTTACCAATGAAATAATTATTCTAAACTAATTAATTCACACACTTACTGAAAGAAGAGACTACTGACTAATTCAATCCTTTGCTTGAAAATAAAACACACTTTCACACTTGCTTGAAATTGTAAATTCTAAATCTAATTCACGATTGCTAAAACTATAAATGTAAATCTAATTCACACTTTTATGGAAACTATAAATTTAAATATAATTCACACTTACTAAAATTATAAATGTAAACCTAATTCACACTTTTCTTACAAATGTAGATTTAACTCTTCATTCACACTTATTGGAAAAATAAAATATTATTGAAATGTAAACCCAAAATTTACTATTTTATGAATGACTTAAGATATGAAATGATTTAAGCTACTATGATTATATAATAATGAAAAAATGATTTAACATAAATATAAATACTATAAAAAAATTCTTAGTTCTAAGGAGAGTGGGTCCTTGCTCTTCTTAGAGTCAGGAATGAAGTTTAGTTAGTACTGAAAACTAAAATAATTTTGCATTAACTCATGAAAACTAGAAACTTTACAATATTCTTGGAGTTTAAAATATATCTATCTTCATTATTTTTACTCGAGATGAAAATGCATATATTTATACTCATTCCTTAGACTAAAGATAGTATACTAAAAAATAAAATTACTAATCAATTTGTTGCTCCCCAAAGATAGGAGATTCAGATTGATTATAATCCTAGAGAATCCAACTATTATCACAAAATAGTTATACTATTCCTATAATATTTTTAAGGTCCAAATATATACAAAATATATAAATATTGAATCCTTCAAAATAAAAGGCAAATATTTTATTGATGTGATTCCAGCTGGAATGATTATTCTTTATTAATGATCCTTCTACAAAATTTAGAATATCTTAGGATTCAAACCTATAGAGTTCATAGGAATGGACCTACAAAGTCTGTAGATATAGATTTGTAGAGTCCATAGGAATGGACCTGCAGATTTTGTAGATATGAGTTCTTTAGTATTACCCAAGGCTGGAAGTCTATAGGGTCCATAGATAAAGACTGATTGAGTTTGTAGATATCAACTGAGTAGGTCTATAGCTTAGGAAAAATAAAATCAAAACTAGAGTTTATTTATCATGCTACATTTTCCATCTTTTCTATACATTCTTAAAAACCAAAAAACTAAAACATGTTATCTGTTAGGCATAAATGACAAGGTAGTAACTTAATATTTAGTTTGACATAAATGAGATAAAGTATTTATTGTCCATGATATAGTAAACTAAAAGTTTATGATTTTCATATGATTATATCCTTAGAGAGATGAAATAAAGTAAATACTATGTAAATAATGAGCCATATTTTTAGCTCATCATCTCCCCCAAGCTTTACCTTTTTTAAGTCCCTCTTGCAAAACTTCATCTACCTCCATAAGATTTATTTATATCTTCTAGATTTTGGCTGAGATAATAATCATCAAATTCATCTTTTATATGATAATCTTCATTACTAGTGAATCCTCTTTAGGTTAGAGTCATATCTTTCCATACATCAAATTCTTCATCAGATTGTGGTGCCCAGTTTTTCCATCCTAAAATTGGTATAACTAACAAAGGGGGTCTATATCTCATTCCAATCCATATCTTATCTCCATTAGAATTTAGTAATTCCATAATTTCCTCAATAAATACTTTATCTCTTCTTCTACTCCATCTTACATTGTTAGGAGATATAACTTCAAGTATCTTGCGAGAGATTAGTAATAAATGCCATCTCTTAACACTTACTACAAAAATTGAATCAAAATTATGCCTTATGAAAAGATCAAATGAGATGTTACAATTATATAAGGCTTCTAAATAATTATTTTTGACATCAACATTCTGGTAAACATCCTTGAATTTCCATTTTATCATACTAGGAATGGAAAAGCTTGGTCTTATGCATAACCCTGTTGTCTTAGCATGTATTGAATAATCTTTAAATTTCCTTTTCCATGATAATTGATTTTTAAAATTAGAGTGGAGTGCTCATAATTGAACTTTTCCCACATGAATATTAATTCAAAATTTGTTATTATCATAGTCTCCTATTATTAAGTCATGCAAATAGAATTCACAAAGGAGGTCATGATTATTAGAGCCAACACTATAAAATATTTCCAAAAATGTAGAAGGATCCAAAATTTTGTACGGAAGCTGGAAAGAGATTCTAAGGAGCTACCAACTATAGAACTGCTAAAAAATAAACAAGCTATATACAGGAGGACTTCTGTAAGCTAAAAGAGCTTCAACTAATTTGCAAGCATTCTAAAATATTCTTCTAGAGTTTGGGTTATGGACTCTAATATTTGTTTCTCATTTAAAATAAATAAATCATTATTTTTCTATTTTATTATTTGATATTCTTCTTGTGCTTGATACAACTTATCTAATGGAGGAATAAATAGATGGCTTGTTTGACTCCCTTGATTCACAAATATTTTAGATGTGGAAGTGGATTCACTAACCTTTTGAGGAGAAGCAATAGGAAAGGTCTTAGGAAAGCTCAATGACTGCTCCAATATTTTGTTTTCTTTTTTAAGACTCTCTATAGATATCCATTGTTCAAGCTCTTCTTCTTCCTTTTGTTCTATGATTTTTTTCAATTTATTAACTTCGGAATCATGATCTAAAGATATTACTTCTAATTTTTATACTAACATGAAATTAAGTTGATCCTTACTATAATTTTTTTGACTAGATCATCAATGTCTATTGCTTATTGTTTAATTAGTGCTTGAGCATTGGAAAGTTCTAGTGTTAGTTGCATCACAGGGTCCTTTGGACTGGATGGTTCTCCTTATTCAAATGTGCATGGAGCTTTTCCTTTGTCTACTGGAACTTTAATTTGAAATTTTTTTCCTCTATAATATTATCATTTTTAAATTTAGTTTCTATTGTGTTGACTGAAGGACTTCCTAAGTCATGAAGTGGCTGAATAATAGGTCTTGCAACATGTTTTTTCATAGGAGTTACTTCAAAAGTTCCTTGTTCTTAAATGTTTTACTAATCTAAAGGTTTGGATATTTGTCTAATAATATCCAAAATATCTACTACCTCCTATTCATTTTTATCCAAGATCAATTTTTTCTTCTTCTTTTGATTCTTTGAGCTACACTTGATGGTTCATTTGCTTCAATAGTTAAATCTTTGGCCTTCTCATGCCCTGTTGGAGTAGAGGCCCTTCTTTTTAATTTATTTGTTTTTAGCAAAGGGACTAATTTTTCAATAGGTGCTTGAGGTTCTTGTGGGGCCTCCAAAATAATGGAGGTTTGAGTAGCTTGAGATCTGGTAATCCATCTTGAATAATGAGGAGTTTATTTTGAATCCATAGGCTATTTTGGCTTGTGCTTTATTTTCTTAGTGGATGGAGTAACTATATTGGATGGTCTTTATGACTAATTTGAGCCTAAAGTCCCATATTTTTATTGTATATGTAGGGTTAGAATTTATTGAATAACTCTATTTTCTTAGGCTTCCCAAACTTCTTTCCCTTGCTACAAGAAATGATGTTGAATAATAAGGTGAATAAGACCATGATGCCTGAGAGTAGCATTAGGAGTGGTTGTCATTACTTGAAGTACACCATATAGGTAATATGGGAGACTAATTATACACTAGGGTTTTTGTCTCCCATGTTTCATATGTATCAATATTTTCATAGCTCTCCTCCCAAAAGGCTACATTGCCCTTCACAAGTTATGTATTTGATGACCCAAAATGCAAAAGACTACCATGGCTCTAGAAATGAATCTCTATGGATACCTTTAGAATTTCATTTTGAATTAAACAAACATGCAGTTTTAGTTCTTTTATTACCATTAAATTGAGCAATAATATCATTGAATGGAACTCTCCTTGTTACTTTCATTCTTGTGTCTAGGATTTCTATGATTTTGCTAATAACTTGACTAGAAACTGGAATGACTATGCCTTCAACAATGGAAAAATTAGGGGTACATTTTTTTTTTAAAATTGTCTTAACAGTGTTTCATGAAAGCCCTAGAATTTTTAAATAAAGGGAAGTCAACCATTTTCCTTGAACACTGCTACAGAAGCCTTATCACTAAGAAATTTGGTGGGAGTCTTTGG